>CAUYUJ010006420.1:0-53731 GCA_963575745.1 Prorocentrum cordatum
TTTTTCGCACCTGTACACGACTATGAGGGCCCCTCTGTCAAAGTATGAGCTCTGTAGGCGCACGTTTACTATCAGAACACTTGGAGGAACCATCTTCATGTCGACACGAAAAAAAATCAATTTTTGTCTTTTTCGAGAAATGCGTCCAGAAGCTCTCTCTTTCAACTCCGAGCACTCTTACGCGTGAAATGAGCTCTACGAGGTTCCCGGCGGTGACCAGATTGACGGTTCACCGCCGGCGCCAGTTTCCGGCGGCCTGGCAGAGATCCCCGTGCGGCAGATTTTTCGAATCTGTAAACGACTATGAGGGCCCCTCTGTCAAAGTATGAGCTCTGTAGGCGCACGTTTACTATCAGAACACTTGGAGGAACCATCTTCATGTCGACACGAAAAAAATCAATTTTTGTCTTTTTCGAGGAATGCGTCCAGAAGCTCTCTCTTTCAACTCCGAGCACTCTTACGCGTGAAATGAGCTCTACGAGGTTCCCGGCGGTGACCAGGTTGACGGTTCACCGCCGGCGCCAGTTTCCGGCGGCCTGGCAGAGATCCCCGTGCGGCGTTCCGCGCTTGGCTTCGCTATCCGGGTTTTGAACGCTTACAATACGCTTAGAAGATTTTTTTTCCCATAACTCGTAGAGCTTCCCTTAGCTAGTAACTCTTTTTTAGCAAGGAATTGCTGGAAGCTAAGAGTAATTCCGGAGCGCTGGAGAGCTAGTTGGCAAGAAAAATCTCGACGGACCTTTTGGTGACTTTTGGTCGGTTGAAAATTTTGTTCTCGAAATTTGACCATTCGTTAGAGCTCCAATATTTTTCCCATGATATTCGATCTTATTCTTGCTTGCCATCTTAATCTCAGCTCGATCGGGTTACTCTGAAGGCCAAAAAGCGTCCTGGCGGGAACAACCGTTTCGAGTCATCTTGATACGCGCTGTCGGTATTTTGTACTTAACTCGAGCTGTAGGGCAGCTACAGAGCTGGTAAGTACAGCTATCGCACTCAGAATCATCACGCGCGTTCGCCTGCCGAATCCAGAGGCCTGAACTCGGTCTGTTCGTATTATTCGAGTCATCTTGATAGACACTCCCGGTTTTCTGTACTTAACTCGAGCTTTAGGGCAGCTACAGTGCTGGTAAGCACACCTATCGCACTCAGAATCATCACGCGCGTTCGCCTGTTGAATCGAGAGGTCTGAACTCGGTCTGCTAGCCGAGCTAGGTCCGCAAACGTATTCGTATTGGAGTGATCTTGATAGACGCTCTCGGTTTTCTGTACTCAACTCGAGCTGTAGGGCAGCTACAGGGCTCATTGTCACAGAAATCGATGGGGAATCATCCGTCGCGTTCGTCCATTGAACCGAGAGCTCTGAACTCGGCCTGCTTCCCGAGCTAGGTTCGCGAAACTGTTCGTATTGTCCGAATGATCCTGAGACGTGCTCTCAATTTTCTGCACTCAACTCGTGCTGGGGGAGGGCGACAGTGCTGCAGGTCATACATATCGATCTGCACACATCAGGCGCGTCTTTCGGTCGATTCCAGAGCTCGGAACTCGGTCTGCTGCTCGAACTAGGTTGGCAAAACTAGAATATTATTCGAGTCGATACTGTCGGTTTTCTGCACTTAACACGGGCTGTAGGGGGGCTTCAGGGCTGGGAATCACATGAGTGGATTCGCAGAGATCAGACGCGCCCGCCTGTCGCATTCAGAGGTCTGAACTCGGTTTGATACTCGACCTGGGTTGCGAAACTGTTTGTTTTTTGTTAGCGTTATCTTGAGAGGTCTGAAATCGCTTGGGCTTAAAAAATAGTCGTTCTTTGGAGTTTTTTCCCACAGTATATATTGTCAGGAAGCTCTACGAGTCCCCGGCGGTAAGAAAGGTTGACGGTTTACCGCCGGCGCCCAGTTATAGCTAGTTATAGCTGGAAGCTAAGAGTAATTCCGGCGCGCTGGAGAGCTAGTTGGCAAGAAAAATCTCGACGGACCTTTTGCTGACTTTTGCTCGGTTGAAAATTTCGTTCTCGAAATTTGACCATTCGTTAGAGCTCTAGTATTTTTTCCCATGATATTCGATCTTATTCCCGCTCGCCATCTTGATCTCAGCTCGATCGGGTAACTTTGAAGGCCAAAAAGCGCACGGGCGGGAACGGCCGGTTCGAGTCATCTTGATACGCGCTATCGGTATTTTGTACTTAACTCGAGCTGTAGGGCAGTTACAGAGCTGGTGAGCACAGCTATCGCACTCAGAATTATCACGCGCGTTCGCCTGTTGAAACCAGAGGTCTGAACTCGGTCTGCCAGCCGAGCTAGGTTCGCAAACCTATTTGTATTATTCGAGTCATCTTGATAGACACTCTCGATTTTCTGTACTTAACTCGAGCTTTAGGGCAGCTACAGTGCTTGTAAGCACAGCTGTCGCACTCAGAATCATCACGCGCGTTCGTCTGTTGAATCCAGAGGTCTGAACTCGGTCTGCTAGCCGAGCTAGGTCCGCAAACCTATCAGTATTATTGGAGTGATCTTGATAGACGCTCTCGGTTTTCTGTACTTAACTCGAGCTGTAGGGCAGCTACAGGGCTCATTGTGACAGACATCGCTGGGGAATTATCAGTCGCGTTCGTCTATCGTACCGAGAGCTCTGAACTCGGCCTGCTGCCCGAGCTAGGTTCGCGAAACTGTTCGTATTGTCCGAATGATCTTGAGACATGCTCTCAATTTTCTGCACTCAACTCGTGCTGGGGAAGGGCTACAGTGCTGCAGGTCACATATATCGATTTGCACACATCAGGCGCGTCTTTCGGTCGATTCCAGAGCTCGGAACTCGGTCTGCTGCTCGAACTAGGTTCGCAAAACTATTATATTATTCGAATCGATACTATCTGTTTTCTGCACTTAACTCGGGCTGTAGGGGGGCTTCAGTGCTGGGAATCACATGAGTGGATTCGCAGACATCAGACGCGCCCGCCTGTCGCATTCAGAGGTCTCAACTCGGTTTGATACTCGAACTGGGTTGCGAAACTGTTCGTTTTTTGTTAGCGTCATCTTGAGAGGTCTGAAATCGCTTGGGCTTAAAAAATAGTCGTTCTTTCGAGTTTTTTTCCACAGTATATATTGTCAGGAAGCTCTACGAGTCCCCCGGCGGTAAGAAAGGTTGACGGTTTACCGCCGGCGCCCAGTATTCGATCTTATTCACGCTTGCCATTCTGATCTCAGCTCGATCGAACTCTGAAGGCCAAAAAGCAGGCAGACGGAAGCGGTTGTTCCGCGTTATTTTAATACGCGCTTTCGGTTTTCTCAAGATAACTCGAGCTTCAGGACAACTACAGAGCTGGTCAGCACAGCTATTGTATTCAGAATGATCAGGCGCGTTCGCTTGTTGAATCCAGAGGTCTGAACTCGGTCTGCTAGCCAAGCTAGGTCGCAAACCTATTCGTATCATTCGAGTCATTGTAGCAGACGCTCGGTTTCTCGTACTTAACTCGATCTCTAGCAGCCACAGAGCTGATGATCACAGAAATCGATTGATAATTACCAGGCGCGTTCGTCTGTTGAATGAAGAGCTCTGAACTCGGCCTGCTTCCCGAGCTAGGTTCGCCTATAACTCGTAGAGCTTCCCTTAGCTAGTTATAGCTGGAAGCTAAGAGTAATTCCGGCGCGCTGGAGAGCTAGTTGGCAAGAAAAATCTCGACGGAACTTTTGCTTTTGCTCGGTTGAAAATTTTGTTCTCGAAATTTGACAATTCGTTAGAGCTACATATTCGATCTTATTCCCGCTCGCTCGATCTTGCTCGATCGGGTAACCTGGCGGGATCGCATCTCTACGGGCTGTCGGTATTTTCAACTTAACTCAGAGCAGCTACAGTTCGCATTCAGAATTATCAGGCGCGTTCGCCTGTGAATCCAGAGGTCTGAACTCGGTCTGCCAGCAGAGCTAGGTCCGCAAACCTATTCGTGTTATTCGAGTCGTCTTGACAGACGCTCTCGGATTTCTGTATTTAACTCGAGGGCAGCTAACACCTATCGCATTCAGAATTATCAGGCGCGTTCGCCTGTCGAATCGAGAGGTCTGAACTCTCGCAGACGCTCTCGCTTTTCTGTACTTAACTCGAGCTGTAGGGCAGCTACAGGGCTTATTGTCACAGACATCGATGGGGAATCATCAGTCGCGTTCGTATATCGAACCGAGAGCTCTGAACTCGGTCTGCTGCCCGAGCTAGGTTCGCGAAACTATTCGTATTGTCCGAATCATCTTGAGAAGTGCTCTCAATTTTCTGCACTCAACTCGTGCTGGGGGAGGGCTACAGTGCTGCGGGTCACAGATATCGATTTGCACACATCAGGCGCGTCTGTTGGTCGATTCCAGAGCTCGGAACTCGGTCTGCTGCTCGAACTAGGTCCGCGAAACTATTCTATTATTCGAGTCGATACTGTCGGTTTTTTGCACTTAACTCGCGCTGTAGGGGAGCTGCGGCTGGGAATCACATAAGTGGATTCGCAGACATCAGACGCGCCCGCCTGTCGCATGCAGAGGTCTGAACTCGGTTCGATACTCGAACTGGGTTGCGAAACTGTTTCGTTTTTTGGTTAGAGTCATCTTGAGCGGTCTCAAATTGCTTGGGCTGAAACACTAGTCGTTCTTTGGATTTTTTTCACACTACATACTGTCAGGAAGCTCTACGAGTCCCCCGGCTCAAGTAACGTGTCGGCTCAAGGTCGCGGACCCGCTGGCTTTGTCCTGCCTGGGCTACCTCCGCCAAGGCCAGCGGTAGTGATCAGCAGAGCCTGAAGAGCATATCGTAACTCTTCGTGCAAGTATTTGGGACCACGTCGTACGACACACCCGAGTCGAGGCAAGCTTTGTTGGAAGCAATTGGATTGGGGCGTTGGAACGAAACAGTTGCTCAGTGGCATCAGAATACAAGTCAAGACCTTGACTGCCCATTTACACCTCGTGAAGATCGTGTGGATCATTTCGACTACTTGGATCAATTTGAACCTTGGGACGCTGCCGATTTAAGATCTTTGGAACGTGCATCAGGAAAACGACAGCGTGAGGACGACAAAGCATTTCTAAACAAGTGGGGATTTCCATCACAGATTTCAGAAGTAATAATGTTGGGCGCATCCTCTTCGGTTGATGCAAATATGAACGCTGCTGTGGACACAAATAAAGAGAACAAGCGACCGAGGAATGGAGGTGATATTCAAAAACAACGTGAGGAGATGATGAAAACTGCCACCACTGGGTTTGAGCGGTTCGTGATGGATCATTTCTTCAAAGCAGAGGATAGTAAGGAGGAGATTTTACAGACCATTCAGAACACAAATAATCATATCAAATCCGTGGAGAATACACTGCAGAAGCACGATGACAGAGCTAATAAGATGGAGGAAAGGATGAATAAGTTTGAAGAGGCCCTTCGTCAAGCACGTAATGGAAGTGGTGCTGGATCAGACGTTTCTCGTTCTACGGCTGGTGGGGGTAATGGAGGCGGTGGGCCGCCTGGCTTATCTTCCAGTTCGCGTTTCCAGGGTTTCAGACCGACATACATTGAGTTGAAGGGGTGGGTGACGAATTGGTCCGATCATGGCGCGCGGGCTGAGCAACTCTTAACGTGGAGTGATTGCCAAAAACTTATCGACAATTGCTTGGAGCGATGCAACCAATTCGAGAAATATGCAGTCGATCGTGAAACAACGGAGCGTATCAATTCGGGCAGGTATATGTTTGGCAGTGTCAAGATCAGTTTCAAACCCAATACTACTAGGGACTTGCTTTGGACGATTAAAAAGAAGTGGGATGCAATCATTAAGAATACGGTGGATGGGCACAATGGTTTGCCTTTACCCGCAGTCTTGGTAGAGGGCCTTGCGATTCAGTTTCCAGGAACAAATCTTCGTGTTCAAATCGAGTGCGCACCTTGGAAAAGGGATCACGTAAAAGCAGTTGCGAGGTTTTGCGGAGCTTTCAGAACGATGACACAACAGCACGCTCAGATCGAAGTGAGAGGAGAAATTGGACCACCGCGATCGTTGATATGGACCGTCGCCAGGGGTGCTATGCGTCCCATCAATATTGCAACATTCACTTCAGCTCGTAATACTTGGGAGGTGCATGAGCCGCAGTGGCAGCAGGTTGTCAGCGCATTTCCTACGGTGGCGGCTGTCACTAAGCAGCTGCTAGAGAGTGAGGTCAACAGACGCCAATGACAAAAACGATATTGGAGTAAGGGACTTCGTATCGGAACATGGAATGTGGGTAATTCGGGTGCTTCCAATTCACGGGGGACCGAGGTTCTAACATCTCTGAGAAAGATAGGAGCCTCTTCAATTTTCGGTTTGCAAGAGTGTGAGTTCTTTGACTCAGCTGAATTAGATAGACTCGGTTGGCATTTTAAACCTTCCAGGGATAGACGTGCAGGTTTGTTGTATGCCCATGGGTGGGCCCAACTCCTGCGCGAATGCGTTACAGCCTGCGATAGATTTGTCTTGGGTGTGTTTGGAACGGAGGCGTCTCAGGTGATCATATGTTCAGCTTATTTTCCACATCATGATCGTGATCAGTGTGATCTTGAATCGGCAGAAATGCTGGGGGAGTTGGAGGGTCAGATCCGTCTCTTGAAGCAGAAATATCGTCAGGCCAGCTTTTGTTTGCTTGCGGATGCCAATGTTGAGTTGCCACCGCTTGTTCAGCTTGAGGTTGCAGGTCAGGGTTATGCTGCCACTGGGACGGGGACGAAATCATGGGGGAGGACGGGATCTGAAGGGAAGGCGGAGAGGGAGAGGAAGGATAGGAGGCAGATGTTGACGGATAACTTGCTGACCTTTATGCAGACCTGGGGTTTGCTAGCTGCCAACACCTTCGACCGTCGTCGCCCGACCTGGGAGCCCTGGGGACAAGAGCGAAATCGTTCTCGGACTAGATCGATGAGGAGAGTCTTAGACTATGTGATGGTTCCGATGGGGTGGGAGGTGCAGGAGTGTAAGATTGATTTCAAGTATCGCAGCGGTGGAACTCATAATCGTAGTAGACTTGCCGATCATGCTCTAGTTATATGCACAGTACGACAGCCCAGTCTTGGCAGGACTGATTGGACAGTCGAGCGTGTGCATAGGGAACCTTCTTTGGTGGGATGGCGGGCTCAGACGTATGCGGACGAGATGATAGGGAGGGAAAGGGTTGACCTCGAGTTTGTGGTGCCGTGTTTGCTGGATGTGGTTCCCCTCCGGCTGCGTCGACACGACCACAGGACGTGACAGAGACCGCTCCTGTTATTTTGAAAGCATTTACGCAGGAGGATGTGGATTTCTCCACGGCCTCAGCTGCCCGGCCTCGGGCGCCTACTCGCCCGCCTGAGCTCACGCGTCTCGAAGAGCGGATTCGGTCCCTTCAGAACGGTCCAGAGAAAAAGAGACTCAGAGCAGCTGCCAATGTTTGGAGGAGACAGTATCGGCGTGATCTTCTTGAATGGGCTGTACCCCCGACTCGTCGTAAGGTCCGACATCGTATCAAACATGTGGTGGTAGATGGATGGGAGACGGAGGATAGATATATCTTGAAGGAGAAGTTGGAGGAGCATGTTAAGGGGAAGGTCACATCACAGCGTAGGAGGGAGGAGAACAGCAACTTGATGGAGGAGATCAGGAGGAAGGCGGAGGAGGAGATCAAGGGTGGCCAGATCGTTCGAAGTATTACGATGTCGATATGTTGTGCAGCGAGGGCTCGTCTTCGAACGCGACGAGCAACAGGACCTGATCGCGTACCTTGTGAAATGCTCAAGCTTCTCCCATGGTGCACACTTCGGCATATTCAACAGATCTTCGACTCTCTCTTGAGGCTGGCTGTCCAGTACCCTGTTCGATGGAGGGATATACTTATTGCATATATGCCTAAACTAAAGGGGATCACGAACTTGGCGGATGCTCGACTCTTGTGCTTGCAGAATAGCATAACTCGCTGGTTCTCGGCGTGTGTGGTCATCCTGGTTGAGCAGCACGTGGAGGCGTCTAAGCTATTTCATCCTCTGGGCCTCTATGGGTTCCGCCAGGGTCACAGCACATCTCATATCACGAGTAGCCTTACTAATATGTGTATGCACGGGGACAAGTGGGGAAAGCGAGAGTGTCTGTACGTTGCGGACATGGACATATACCAGGCCTTTGACAACTGCACGATACAGAACGTTCATAAGGGTCTAGAGCATGCACGTGTCCCTGCATATTTACAGCACGCGTTTCTGGATCCGTTATCGCATAGCACGGGCTGCCTCTACTATGATGGGTTGGAGATTGATAACATCCAGTGGGACACCTGTATTAGGACTGGAGGCCCAGAAGGGCCCTTGGGCTTTAACCTCATTATTGCTGCCATGTGGGGTGACGTTATCCATAATTGGGACGTTCAGGGCCTGGGGTATGCGGTAGATTTCGGTACGGAGCATCGGTCGGTGGTGAATCATTTTATCTGGGCAGATAACGTGTACCTCGTCAGCCGTAGCCGTGAGGAGCTTACTCGAATGGTAAGAGATTTGACACTTCCACTTTACAGCTTCTCGATGCGATGGAAACCCACATCGCTGAAGTACATGGTGTGTGGAGCTCCCGCTGTCTTGGATGAGGACGGGAATATTCCACGTTCGATGGATCTGAAAATCCCGATTTTCTCTGATGCATGTGGTGGGAGGAATGCAGTGCAGCAGATTGATGAGTTATGTTACCGTCGGGTCGTTTCTATGGACGTACTGGGCACGCAGCTGCATAGTGAATATAACTGTTCTGTACATCGTGATGTATCTTTTCGCCTGGACTGTGCTCGCCGTGCATTTTACTCCCAGGCAGGGTATTTCAGGTCGCATTGTATCCCCCTCAAGGATAAGCTTCGGAGATACCAGGATAGAGTCCAGAGCTTGGCTCTGTACGGTATGGAGACCACCACTGCAGATTCTCATACTCTTTCGTTTCTCCATTCCTTCGAAGGGAAGTGCCTGAAGATGATGATCTCGTCTCGGAAAGGGCCGACGGAAACGGAGCAAGCTTATCAGGAAAGGAGGTATCATGTTGCACGGGATCGTTTCTTGAAGGCTGGGTACTCCTCTCTTGTCCAGCGTTATCTGATGTTGCACTGGAATTTCGCAAAAGACATTGCAAGTTTCGCAAATAGCATGATTGTTGAGAAAGTGATCGACTTGAAGGCGGCGGAGAGGACATGGCGCGATTCCCGTATGGCGTGTTTGTGTTTTGGACCGTACACTGATCGCAATCGCACACTTATGAGTGAGACGATGAGACACTTTGGCAACTGGTCGGAGGCTTCTTCCTACAAGCGTCGCTGTCGAGGGACGGAGAGCATTGGCCAGAGATCATGGCAATATACATTAGCTGAGTTTTTCGGAGATGATTGGTGGGTTCAGTTCACAGGCTCCCAGCTTGGATTTATGCAATATGTCACGCACCTTTGTACACAGAGCATGCTTCGATGTTTCCAGGAGGTGTCGACGTGTGGACCTGTGAGTTCGCCCGCTTATTTGGCGCCCTCAGAGCATGGTGAAATTCAGGTGAGCACGGATGATAGTCCGATGGCTGCTGAGAAACTTGCAAAGCGCATCGCCCTTCATAATATGAAAGCAACTCGTTGGAACCTGGAGGCCCCTGGAATCCCTCTGGAGGTGGTGGGTGACTCGCTCCTCGTGGTTAGCTGGGCTACGGGACGGTGGCGTGCGGATAATAGATCATATGCTGATAGAATATCGAAAATAATCAATACGCTTGATGGGCTTTGTAGCAGCTATAATATACGACCTCCAGCGGCGGGGATGGATCTAGTTCGTCATGATTTTCGGGAGTGGAATACTCGAGCCGACGTCCTTACACACCAGGCCCGAGAGGGCCAGATGTTTAGTTCAGAATGTAGTCCGTATACACATGATTATGAGACAGAATTTTACGTTGCTGCTGCTATTCGGGCTGGTTTCGATGGCGGCGTGTCGTCTGAGGGATGTGGGTGCGGTTGCTGGATAGACATAGGCCTCAAACCACGGTATTGGGATCGACGGGACCCCGCTCAGCTGATATGGAAGTCAGTTTTTGAGAGGGCTTGGCTTATTTGTCCAACTACAACTGTTACTGATACAGAACTCAGTGCTTTGGAGTGCATCGTGACTGCGCTCCCACAGGCAGCTCTATGGTTACCACAGACTTGATAGTTGCAGTTTCTCAATTCGTTGTTTCTTTCCCTTACTATGATATACTCAGCTTCGCTGAGAGTTCTCATTTCTCTTGCATGTTTAGTTGACTGCATTTTGATTCATTTCTGTGTGCGTTTGCTCGTTCGCTCATATTTGTGATTGATGATTCATCGCAGCTTCGCTGCTTCTGGGTTGTCTTGACTTTATGTTCGAATAAGAGCTTTCGCTTCCTGAAGACACCTGACCTCGTGCTTGCTCGTCGCCCTAGGGCCAGTAGGAGCCTCGCAAAGCCGCAAAAAGAAAGGTTGACGGTTTACCGCCGGCGCCTAGTTGGCAAGAAAAATCTCGACGGACCTTTGGTGACTTTTGGTATTTCGAAACTTTTGTTCTCGAAATTTGACCATTCGTTAGAGCTCTAATATTTTTCCCCATGATATTCGATCTTATTCCCGCTCGCCATATTGATCTCAGCTCGATCGGGTAACTTTGAAGGCCAAAAAGCAGGCAGGCGGGAACGGCCGTTTCGAGTCATCTTGATACGCGCTGTCGGTTTTCTCAAGATAACTCGAGCTTACAGAGCTGGTCAACTACAGAGCTGGTCAGCAGAGCTAATGCATTAGAATGATCAGGCGCGTTCGCCTGCAATCCAGAGGTCTGAACTCGGTCTGCTAGCCGAGCTAGGGTCGCAAACCTATTCGTATTATGCGAGTCATTGTAGCAGACGCTCTCGGTTTTTCGTACTTAACTCGATCTGTAGGGCAGCCACAGAGCTGATAATCACTGAGATCGATTGAGAATTATCAGGCGCGTTCGTCTGTTGAATCAAGAGCTCTGAACTCGGTCTGCTCCCCGAGCTAGGTTCGCGAATCTATTGGTATTGTTCGAGTCATCTTGAGAAGTGCTCTCGGTTTTCTGTACTGAAATCGTGCTCGGGGAGGGCTACAGTGCTGCTGGTCACAGGAATCGATTCCGAGACATCAGGCGCGTCCGTTCGTCGAAGCGAGAGCTCGGAACTCGGTCTGCTGCTCGAACGAGATCCGCGAAACTGTTGTATTATCCGAGTTATCCTCAGAGGTACTCTGATTTTCTACACTTAACTCAGGCTGTATGGGGGGCTGCAGAGCTGGTAATCACAGGAATCGATCCGCAGACATCAGACGCGTCCGCCTGTCGCATTCAGAGGTCTGAACTGGTTTCATACTCGAGCTCGATTGGAAAACTGTTCGTTTGTTTTGTTAGAGTCATCTTGAGAGGTCTATAATCGCTTGGGCTGAAAAACTAGTCGTTCTCTGAAATTCTTTTCCACATTATATGTTGTCAGGAAGCTCTACGAGTCCCCCGGCGGTAAGAAAGGTTGACGGTTTACCGCCGGCGCCGTGTTCTCGAAATTTGACCATTCGTTAGAGCTCTAGTATTTTTTCCGTGATATTCGATCTTATTCCCGCTCGCCATCTTGATCTCAGCTCGATCGGGTAACTTTGAAGGCCAAAAAACACTCTGGCGGGATCGGCCGTTTCGAGTCATCTTGATATGCGCTGACGGTTTTATGAACATAACTCGAGCTCCAGGGCAGCTACAGAGCTGTTAAGCGCAGCTAATGCATACAGAATGATCAGGCGCGTTCGCCTGTTGAACCCAGAGGTCTGAACTCGGTCTGTGAGCCGAGCTAGGTCTGCAAACCTGTTTGTATTATTCGAGTCATCCTGACAGAAACTCTCGGTTTTCTGTACTTAACTCGATCTGTAAGACAGCTACAGAGCTGATATTTACAGAAGCTGATTCAGAATCGCCAGTTCCGTTTGTCTGTCGAATCCAAAGCTCTGAACTCGGTCTTCTGTTCGATCTAGAATCACGAAATTATTCGTATTGGTCGAGTCATCTTGAGAAGTGCTCTCGGTTTTCTTCACTTAACTTGCGCTGAGAGGGGGCTACAGTGCTGGTTGTGATATGAATCGATTCAAAGAGATCATTCGCGTCCGCCTGTCGAATCCAGATCTCGGAACTCGGTCTGCTGCCTGAACTAGGTTCGCGGAACTATTGTATTGTTCGAGTCATCCTGAGAGATACTGTCGGTTTTCTGCACTGACCTCGGGCTGTAGGGGGCCTGCGGGACTGGTAATGACAGAAGTCGATTCGCAGACATCAGACGCGTCCGCTTGTCGCATTCAGAGGTCAAAAATATTCACTATGAGTCAGAATGCTGGTAGGTGCTGTCGGTTTTCTCAACTTAAGTCGAGCTTGGAAGCTCTACGAGTTCCCCGGCGGTAACCAAGGTTGACGGTTTACCGCCGGCGCTCAGTGCGGCGTTCCGCGCTTGGCTTTGCTATCCGGGTTTCGGACGCTTACAAGTAGCTCGTAGAGCTCTCCAGCATCGATGAGCTAGAGGAATAACTCGTAGAGCTTCCCTTCGCAAGTAACTCGTAGAGCTTCCCTTAGCTAGTTATAGCTGGAAGCTAAGACTAATTCCAGCGCGCTCGAGAGCAAGTTGGCTCGAAAAAAAAGAACTAAACTTTTCAGAACTTTTGGTCGGTTGAAAATTATGTTCTCGAAATTTGACCATTCGTTAGAGCTCTAGTATTTTTTCCCGTGATATCTGATCTTATTCCCGCTCGCCATCTTGATCTCACCTCGATCGGCTAGCTTTTACGGTGCAAATCACACTGGCGGGATCGGCCGTTTGAGTCATCTTGATACGCGTTGTCGGTATTTTTTACTTAACTCGAGCTGTAGGACAGCTACATAGCTGGTAAGCACGCCTATCGCTTTCAAAATCATCAGGCGCGTTCGCCTGTTGAATCCATAGGTCTGAACTCGGTCTGCTAGCCGAGCTAGGTCCGCAAACCTATTCGTATTATTCGAGTCAACTTGATACGCGTTGTCGGTATTCTCCACTTAAATCGAGCTGTAGGGCAGCTACAGTGCTGGTAAGCACACCTATCGCTTTCAGAATCATCAGGCGCGTTCGCCTGTTGAACCCATAGGTCTGAACTCGGTCTGCTAGCCGAGCTAGGTCCGCAAACCTATTCGTATTATTCGAGTCAACTTGATACGCGTTGTCGGTATTTTCTACTTAACTCGAGCTGTAGGGCAGCTACAGTGCTGGTAAGCACACCTATCGCACTCAGAATCATCAGGCGCGTTCGCCTGTCGAATCTATAGGTCTGAACTCGGTCTGCTAGCCGAGCTAGGTCCGCAAACCTATTCGTATCATTCGAGTCAACTTGATACGCGTGGTGGGTATTTTGTACTTAATTCGAGCTGCAGGGCAGCTACAGTGCTGGCAAGCACACCTCGCACTCAGAATCATCAGGCGCGTTCGCCTCTTGACTCCAGAGGTCTGAACTCGGTCTTTTAGCCGAGCTAGGTCCGCAAATCTGTTCGTATTATTCGAGTCATCTTGATAAACGCTCGCGGTATTTTCTGTACTTAACTCGAGCTGTAGGCAGCTACAGAGCCTACAGTCACAGAAATCGATTGAGAATTATCGGGCGCGTTTGTCTGTTGTATCGAGAGCTCTGAACTCGGCCTGCTGCCCGAGCTAGGTTCGCGAAACTATGCGTATTGTCCGAATCATCGTGAAAAGTGCTCTCAATTTTCTGCACTCAACTCGTGCTGGGGGAGGGCTACAGTGCTGCGGGTCATAGAAATCGATTTCCTCACATCCGCGTTCGTTGGTCGATTCGAGAGCTCAGAACTATTATATTATATTATTCGAGTCATCCTGAGAGATGCTGTCGGTTTTCTGCACTTAACTCGGGCTGTAGGGGGGCTGCAGGGCTGGTCATCACATGAGTCGATTCGCAGACAGCAGACGCGCCTGCCTGTCGCATTGAGAGGTCTGAACACGGTCTGATCAGACGCGTCCGCTTGTCGCATTCAGAGGTCAAAAAATATTCACTATGAGTCAGAATGTTGGTAGGTGCTCTCGGTTTTCTCAACTTAAGTCGAGCTTGGAAGCTCTACGAGTTCCCCGGCGGTAACCAAGGTGAAAAGGGGAAACGGCACACTTGGCGAACGCTGATGTCCTTCAGGCGTTCGATCACTGCACGGTGGCCAATGTCAGGCGCGGGTTGGATCATGCGGATGTACCCGTTTACCTACAGTATGCTCTACTTGACCCCTTGTGCGAATGTGTAGGCACTGTCTATTATGATGGGATTGAGGTGGTGGAGGTTAGGTGGGACAAATGTATTCGGACGGGAGGGCCCGAGGGACCGTTGGCCTTCAATCTCATCGTTGCTGCTATGTGGGGCTCCACGATTCGAGAATGGGACGTACTAGGACTAGGTTATCGTATTGAGTATGTGACTGGCTCGACTAGCTGTGTTTCGATTATTAATCATTTCCTTTGGGCTGACAACTGTTATGTATTGGCTCGGAGTCGAGAGGAACTCACACGCATGTTACACGGTCTAACTACACAGTTACATGATTATGGAATGAGATGGAAGGAATCCAGCCTATTGTATATGGTGTTCGGGGTCGAGCCGCCGCGAGATGTGGAAGGGGAAATACTTCACACTGCTGATCTTGCTCTCTCGGTGGGGTCGGAGGCGTCTGGAGTGTATCGATTTAGAAGGACGACGGAGATGGAGGTGCTGGGGGCTTATATTTGTTCTGAACTACATGTGAATGAACATCATGATTTGGACGCTCGTATTGACTGTGCTCGCAGGGCCTTCTGGGGGCAGGCGACCTTCTTCCGCTCCACGGCCATCCCGTTGAAAGATAAATATGAGAGGTATGCTCAGAGAGTTCAGAGTATTGTGCTCTACGCGGCGGAAGGATGCACGGTCGATTCAAGTTCATTGAGCGCCCTTCATATCTTTGAGGGCAAGTGCCTGTCTGTAATGTCTCGCTGTATACGGAGGGAGGGGGAAAGTTACCAGGAATGGAATACGAGGAGGTATGAACGTGCGAGACAAAAATTTCATGATGCTCACTTCGTGGGCATTGTACAGAAGTTTCTCAGAGTGCATTGGATGTGGGCAATTGACATCCAGGACTTTGCACACAGGCTGATCACAGATCGGGGGGAGCTGGAGGCGAACTCGATGAGAGCTTGGAGAGATTCTCGTTTCTCATGTCTGGCGTTTGGCCGACTGTGGGATAGAATGAGGACGGATTCAAGTGAGGCTCTCAGATGTTGGGGAAACTGGAAGGAGGCCAGCTCTATGAAAAGGCATCGGGGGGGACAGGAGAGCGTCGGACTCCGTCCGTGGTATTATTCATTGGAATCGTTTTACGGTTTATCCTGGTGGGAGTTCTTTGCTGGAAGTTTTGAGCATTTCATGGATTTCGCTGCTAATGTTTGTTCTAGTACTATGTTGAAGTACTTCCAAAAGAAGTGTAAAGGGTTGGCGTCCTCAGGGGTGCCTGTATTCTTGAACTTGGATGAGGATGGAGGGGTTCATATCGGTCAGGATCGGGAGGATACACCAGCATATAGGGATCGCCTCAGCAAACGTATTGCGTTGCATAATATGCGTTGTACACAGTGGGACCTCGATACAGATGTGATACCACTGGACATCCAAGGGGACTCGCTGCTTGTTGTTAACTGGCTCTGCGGGAAATGGAAAGTATTAGCTCAGGTATATCAGAAAAGGGTGGATACTTTGATTAATAAGTTGGACGAAATGCAGGAAACTTACTTGGTGAGGCCTCCTGAGGCCGGCCGTGACTTCTTCTCTCATTCGTTTCGGGAATGGAACCAGAAAGCAGACTTACTGACCCATCAGGCCCGTCAGGGCCATGTGTACGCCGATTTCGTTTACCTCAACGACTTTGAATCTCAGTGTTATATTCCTTGCCTTATCAAAGCCGGCTTTGATGGGGGAGTTTGTAGCCGCGGAAGTGCCTGTGGTGCATGGATACAGATTGGTCTGCGAAACAAGTATATCTTCTCGCGGACCGACATCATTTTCAAGGATGTGTATCTTGCGGCTTGGTGTCTACCACCGAGCGCCACTGTTACAGATACGGAGCTATCGGCGGCGGAGCGCATATGCGAGGTGCTCCCACAGGTTGTGCAGACCTTCTTTGATCATTCGCAGTGATTTGACACACATTGTTTCTTCTTTTCTGTGTCTTGTATATTCCTGCAGCTTCGCTGCTCACTGTCTTCCTCGATTATCTGTGTGTTCTTTGCGTTTGATTGTGTCATTGCGGCATGTGATTCTCTTTATTCCTTCAGTTTCGCTGTGTGGTATAAGAGCTGACTGCTTGCGTGATGAATAAGAGGCTCTGTTTTGCCTGAGACTTTGTTGGACCTGGCCTCAGTGGCCAAGACGGTCCCAGCAAAGACGCAAAAAAAAACCAAGGTTGACGGTTTAGCGCCGGCGCCCAGTTAGTGCTGGAAGCTAAGAGTAATTCTGGCGCGCTGGAGAGCTAGTTGGCTCGAAAAATCTCGACTAAACTTTTGAGAACTTTTGGTCGGTTCAAAATTTTGTTCTCGAAATTCAACAATTCGTTTAAGCTCTAGTATTTTTTCCCGTGATATTCGATCTTGTTCCCGCTCGCCATCTCGATCTAAGCTCGGTCGGGTGAAAATTACTATCGAAAAGCACTGTGGCGGGATCGGCCGTTTCGCGTCATCTTGATACGCACTGACGGTTTTCTGAACATAACTCGGGCTTTAGGTCAGTTACAGAGCTGGTCAGCTCAGCTAATCGATGTAGAATGATTAGGCGCGTTCGCCTGTTGACTCCAGAGGTCTGAATTCGGTCTGTGAGCCGAGCTAGGTCCGCAAACCTATTCGTACTATTCGAGTCATCTTGACAGGAACTCTCGGTTTTCTGTACGTAACTCGAGCTGTAGGACAGCTAGAGAGCTGATATTCAGAGAAAACGATTCAGAATCATCAGTTGCGTTTGTCTGTCGAATCCAGAGCTCTCAACTCTGTTTGCTGCTCGATCTAGAATCGCGAAACTATTTGTAATGGTCGAGGCATCTAGAGTTTGCTCCCGGTTCTTCTCACTGAACTCGCGCTGAGAGGGCTACAGTGCTGGTGGTCACATGAATCGATTTAAAGAGATCAGCCGCGTCCGTCGAATCCAGAGCTTGGAACTCGGTCTTCTGCCCGAATTAGGTTTGCGAAACTACTGTATTGTTCGAGTCATCCTGAGAGGTGCATCGGTTTTCTGCACTGAACTCGGCCTGTAGGGGGGCTGCAGAGCTGGTAATGCCAGGAGTCGATTCGCAGACACCATACGCGTCTGCCTTGCACATTCAGAGGTCAAAAAATATGCACTATAAGTCGGAATATTGGTAGTTGCTGTCGGTTTTCTCAACTTAAGTCGAGCTAGGAAGCTCTACGAGTCCCGGCGGTAACCAAGGTTGACGGTTTACCGCCGGCGCCCAGTCCCGGCGCTGGGTGCAGCTAGTAACTCGTAGAGCTTCCCTTAGCAAGTTATTGCTGGAAGTTCAAGAGTAATATCTCGTAGAGCTCTGCGTCATCGATGAGCTAGAGGAATTCCGGCGCGGGATGGAGCTAGTTGGTCGACCCGGACAGAAAGGACAAAGTGGTAACTTTTGGGTGGTTTTGCAATTTTTTGAAAGATATTTGACAATTCATTTTCAGAAAACAAATTTTTCGCACCTGTAAACGACTATGAGGGCCTCTCTGTCTTAGTAGGAGTTCTGTAGGCGCACTTTCACAATCAAAACACTTGGAGGAACCATCTTTATGTCGGCACGCAAATATGAAGTTTTCGCTTTTTCGAGAAATGCTTCCAGAAGCTCTTTCTTTCGACTCTGAGCACTCTTACGCGTGAAAGGAGCTCTACGAGGCTCCCGGCGGTGACCAGGTTGACGGTTCACCGCCGGCGCCAGTTCCGGAGCGCTGGAGAGCTAGTTGGCAAGAAAAATCTCGACGGACCTTTTGCTGACTTTTGGTCGGTTGAAAATTTTTTTCTCGAAATTCAACAATTCGTTAGAGCTTTATTATTTTTTCCCATGATATTCGATCTTAGTCCCGCTCGCCATCTTGATCTCAGCTCGATCAGGCACCTTTTACTGCCAAAAAGCGTCCCGGCGGGAACGGCTGTTTCGAGTCATCTTGTCACGCGTTGTCGGTATTTTGTACTTAACTCGAGCTGTAGGACACCTATCTCATTCAGAATTATCAGGCGCGTTCGCCTGTTGAATCCAGAGGTCTGAACTCGGTCTGCTAGCCGAGCTAGGTCCGCAAACCTATTTGTATTATTCGAGTCATCTTGACAGACGCTCTGAGTTTTCTGTACTTAACTCGAGCTGTAGGGCAGCTACAGGGCTCATTGTCACAGACATCGATGGGGAATCATCAGTCGCGTTTGTCCATTGAACCGAGAGCGCTGAACTCGGCCTGCTGTCCGAGCTAGGTTCGCGAACCTATTCGTATTGTGCGTATCATCTTGAGAAGTGCTCTTGGTTTTCTGCACTTAACTCGTGCTGGCGAAGGGCTACAGTGCTGCGGTTGACAGATGTCGATTCTCACACATGAGGTGCGTCTGTCGGTCGATTACAGAGCTCCGAACTCGGTCTGCTGCTCGAACTAGGTTCGCGAAACTATTCTAGTATTCGAGTCGATACTGTCGGTTTTCTGCACAGAAACTCGGGCTGTAGGGGGGCTGCAGGGCTGGGAATCACATGAGTGTTTGCAGACATCAGACGCGCTCGCCTGTCGCATTGAGAGGTCTGAACTCGGTTTGATAATCGAACTGGGTTGGGAAACTGTTTGTTTTTTGTTAGAGTCATCTTGAGAGGTCTGAAATCGCTTGGGCTGAAACACTAGTCGTTCTTTGGAGTTTTTTTCCACATTAAATACTGTCAGGAAGCTCTACGAGTCCCCCGGCGGTAAGAAAGGTTGACGGTTTACCGCCGGCGCCCAGTTGGCCAACCTGACCTGGGCGGACAATTTTTTTCGAAGATGACGAGAGATTTTGAAATCGTTTTGCAAATCTGAATTTTTATTCTATGCAGTGAATCATGGCGCTTTCGATGATGCAATTGACCCTTAAAGCTTCCCTAAGCAAGTTGCTGGAAGCTTAAGAGTAATTTCGGCGCGCTGGAGAGCTAGTTGGCAAGAAAAATCTCGATAGAACTTTTGGTGACTTTTCGTCGGTTGAAAATTTTGTTCTCGAAATTCAACAATTCGTTGAGCTCTAGTATTTTTTCCCGTAACGATCTTATTCCCGCTCGCCATCTTCATCTCAGCTCCATCAGGTGAATATTACTATCGAAACGCATTGTGGCGGTATCGGCCGTTTCGAGGCATCTTGATACGCGCTGACGGTTTTCAGAACATAAATCGACTTTTAGGACAGCTAATCGATGTGGAATGATTAGGCGCGTTCCCCTGTTGAATCCAGAGGTCTGAACTGGTTTTGTTAGCTAAGCTAGGTCCGTAAACTTATTCGTATTATTCGAGTCATCTTGGCAGGAACTCTTCGTTTTCTGTACTTAACTCGATCAAAAGGACAGCTACAGAGCTGATATTTACAGAAACCGATTCAGAATCGTCAGTTCGGTTTGTCTGTCGAATCCAGGGCTCTGACCTCTGTCCGCTGCCCGATCTATAATCGCGACACTATTCGTATTGGTCGAGTCATCTTGAGAAGTGCTCTCGGTTTTCTTCACTCAACTCGCGCTGAGGGAGGCTAGAGTGCTGGAGGTCACAGGAATCGATTTGAAGACATCAGGTGCGTCGGCCTGTCGAATCCAGAGCTCGGAACTCGGTCTGCTGCCCGAGTTAGGTCTGCGAAACTACTGTACTGTTCGAATCATTCTGAGAGGTGCTGTCGGTTTTCTGCGCTTAACTCGGGCTGTAGGGGGGCTGCAGGGCTGGGAATCACAGGAGTCGATTCGCAGACATCAGACGCGTCCGCCTGTCGCATTCAGAGGTCAACAAATAAAGTCGGAATGTTGGTAGGTGCGGTTTTCTCAGCCTTAAGTCGAGCTAGGAAGCTCTACGAGTCTCCCGGCGGTAACCAAGGTTGCACGGTTCAAGAACCGCAAGAGTTCTAGCGTGCTCCCCCCTCCTCCTCCACCTCCGCGCGGCCTCCTTCCTCTGGGCGCTGGTCCCTGCTCCCTCTGGGCGCGTTCTCTCCTCCCTCGGGGCGCGCACTCCCCCGCGGGCGACGCCATAGTATTCTGATTCTGGGAAGTTCCAGCCACGTCTTGGGACGAGCCTGAGGACCAGGCTTGGCTTCGGGAGCAGTGGGGTCTTGGCAATTGGCTTGAGACGAGGGAGCAGTGGCTTCAGAGGCAGACTTCATTAGATCTTGACGCGGACAGGCTCATTAGCCCGACGGTCCCCCTTACTCGTACGGAAGGATACGTTTCGATTCAGTTCTCAGGGTTGCTTCAGCTCAACTCCTTAAACGACGCAGAGAGGAACAAGGCTTTCGTAATCGTTGGAATATCTCCGAAGATCTCCTTAGAGGCGACGTAGGCACTATGTCGGGCTCCGTGGAAGCAGCTGCTGCGACTACGGGTACTAAGAGACAGCGAGGTCCTGATGTTCAGGCACGCAGGGCCCAGACACTGGCACAGTTCACAGATCCCTTCCAGCGTATGATGATTGAAGGAATGTTCAAACAGGAAGACGTAGGTGACGATATCCGTGAGACTGTTGAGGCCACAAAGACAGACATCAAGAGGATGGACGGAGTTTTAGCATAACACACTAAACGTATGGATGAGACGGATAAACGTATGGACGAACTCGAGAAAACACTGAAAACGGTTCAGAATGGGAGTGCGGTGTCTACCTTCAGCGCTGGGAGTGGCCCTGCAGACGGGGGCGGTGGAGGAGGCGGGGGTAGGAGCCAATTCTCTCCAACATATATCGAGGTCAAGGGGTGGGTTACAGATTGGGCCAATCATCAGAATCGTTGTGCTCAAATGTTGACTTCCGACGACACCATGATACTCCTGGACAATATATCCAAAGTGATTGCCTCAGATGACCAGGCCTTTCTCAGCAAGGAGGGGACAGAGCGTATCAATGCGGGTCGCTACATGTTTGGCAGTTGCCGCATCAAGTTTCTTCCAATGACAGATCGAGAAGTGCTCTATCGTTTCCAGAAGCTTCTCAGGATCATTGTGACTCCCACTGCGCAGCGAGCCCCCTTGCCAGAAGGGACGACTATTCCAGATCCCAGCGTGCTCATCGTAGGTATGACGCAGGTCATCGACCCGACTCTATTACGTTTCAATATCGAATCAGCTCCATGGAAGCGCGACCATGTTCGTGCAGTTGGCCGCTTTTGCGGGGCCTGGCGTAATGTGTGCCAGCGCCACAACTTGGTCCTGGAGGTGAGGGGAGAGGTTGGCCCCCCGAAATGGAACATGTGGGTCAAGGCTCAGGGCGACCGGCTCCTCCGCCCGATCTGTATCGCAGAGTTCGGAGCAGCCCAGACGTGGGCGATCCATGAGACGCAGTGGGGCCAACTTCAGGCGAAGTTCCCAAATCTTACGATCACAGCGCCGGACTTTGAGATCGAGGTCAACCGCAAGGTGTGACCGAATCGGCACCGGCTGTCGGGGATCAAGTTGGGATGCTGGAACCTCGACAAGGCTGGTGAGAACAACTTCAGGGGCGTGGAGGTGCTTAACCATATGCGTGCATGTGGTGGTCTGTTCGCGCTTCAGGAGGCCCAGAATATAATTCATGCAGATGCTGCCCGTCTCGGTTGGCAGATCAAGCACAGTGCTTGCAGGAAGGCGGGGCTCCTCTTCGATCGGAGTTGGGCCTCGACGTCCAGGGAATTCGTTACAACCTTCTCTAGATTCGCCATTGGTGTGTTCGGTACTTCCATCTCGCCCTTGGTTGTCTGTTCTCTCTACCTGCCCGATTCTCATCGAGAAGATTGCGAAGCTGAGTATGAACTTTCGCTTGAGCGGGTGTCTGCCACTTTCAGAAGCCTCAGACAGAGGTATAGCCAGGCCAGCTTTGTTTGTTTGCTTGACGGGAATGTTGAGCTACCGCCACTATGTGAGTTAGAATGCAATGGGGAACTGTACCTTGCCACGGGAGAGGGCTTGAGGAAGGAGGTCAGGACTTTGGCGTGTGGGACGGAGGAGAGGGAGCGTATCAACAGGAGGAGGAGGATGATGGAGATGCTACTGGGGTTCATGCAGACCCACATGTTTAAGGCGGCCAATACCTTTTCTGCAGATAGGCGTCCTACTTGGGAAGCGTGGGGCGAGCAACGAAGCTTCGGACGAATTCAGAAGGTGCTAGATTACATCTTGGTGCCCAGCCGTTGGGAGTGCACAGAGTGTGAAGTTTCTTGGTGCTATGCCAGAGGAGGAAGGAGGAATAGGAGTCGATTAAGTGATCATGCACTTCTAACTGGGCAGTTTGCATCGCCTGGCCGTGTGATTGTGCGACGTGACGACAGGGAGCGGGTGGAGCCACCAGCGCCTTCTTTGGTAGGATATCGATGCGTGACATGGGGCGATGAGTTCAATGCTAGGAGGAGGGTGGATCGGAGCTTGGGAGATGTTGTGTTTCGTGGGACTCCCGCACGTTCTCTCGAGATGGAGCCAGCCAGCTTGCCTAGCACGCTCATTCAGTCTTTTGTTGCTGCTCCTGACGTGGACTTTACCACGGCGCAGAGTGGCAAGCAGAGGCCACCTGTGAGGCCGACCGAGTTGACTCGGCTTTTGGAGAGATGGCGGGAACTACCGTCAGACACGACTCCAGAGGAAAAGAAACGTTTCAGGAGTGAGATTAATCTACTTCGCCGTCGATATCGCAGAGATGTTGCAGCTTGGAAGTGTCCCCTCAATCGTCGAAAGTCTCGTCATCATATTAAACACTTGGTGGTGGAGGGCCAGGAGACGGAGGGCAGGGAGGTTTGGAGGAAGGAGCTCGACAGTTTCTGCAGAAATAAACTTTCATCGGATCAGATGCGGGAGGAGAACACTAGTATGATGGAGGAGATCAAGGAGAAGGCGAGGGAGGAGCTTTGTAGCAGCACGTATTCGACCATCACTATGGCGTTGCTCGGACGTGGGCGGGCGCGCCTTCGTACACAACGAGCCACAGGGCCAGATCGAGTACCGTGTGAGGTGTTAAAGTGTCTCCCTTGGACGGTATTGCGCAACATCCGACGCCTGTTCGACGATATGCTACACATGTGCACACCGTACCCCTCCTCATGGCGTGATATCCTCATCTCCTTTATGCCCAAGCTTCCTGGCATCGCTGATCTTAAGGACGGTAGGCTTCTATGTATGCAGAACGCTATTGCACGATGGTATAGCACATGTATTGTTATTCTTGTGGAACAACATGTCGAGCGAAACGGTCTCTTTCGCCCTCTCGGACTTTACGGTTTCCAATCTAATCGCACCACGAACGAGATCACGGCGAGCTTGAAACACATCGGCCAGCATGCTTCTACATGGGGCAAGGGGGAAACAGCACATCTGGCCAACGCAGATATCCTACAGGCCTTCGACCATTGCACGGTAGCCAATGTTAGACGGGGTTTACAGCACGCACATGTACCTTATCATCTTCAATATGCATTTCTTGATCCACTGTGTGATAGTGTGGGTACGGTTTGCCATGAAAGTATCGAGGTGGAGGGTGTGAGATGGGATAGATGTATTAGAACGGGCGGAGCCGAGGGACCCCTAGGTTTCAATATAATTATCGCTGCGATGTGGCAGGAAACCTTTCGACAATGGGATAGACAGAACATAGGCTATCAAGTGTGTTTTAAAACTGGGGACCCCATGGATTCTGGCAAGTCGTCTCACACGTCGGTCGTCAATCACTTCGTATGGGCAGACAATTGCTACATCTTGGCACGAAGCAGGGAAGAATTGGCACACATGATTCACGACCTTACTGTTAGACTCCAAGATTTCGGCATGCGCTGGAAACCCTCAAGCTTGCTTTACATGGTCTTCGGAGCCGACGCTGCGAGAGATACGGAGGGACAGATCCTATCTTCAGCCGACTTGCTTGTTCCCTTCCAGAATGACGTAATGCGGTTCAGGCGTGTTACGGAGATGACGGTTCTAGGTATCCAGCTGTTCTCTGACTATAAGTACTCTTCACACCTTGACGTGGACTCTAGAATTGAGGCGGCTCGTCGGACATTTTATTCCCAGGCAGGATATTTTCGGAACAATAGCACGCCTCTTAAGGATAAGTTCCTACGGTACCAGCAAAAGGTTCAGAGTATTGCCCTCTTCGGTGCGGACGGTTGCACGGCCGACAAGGACAGCCTCCATGCCTTGCACGCGTTCGAGGGCAAGTGTTTGTGCCTCATGCTTCGATGCCGTCGAGAACCAGACGAATCCTATGCTACATGGAATGAGAGAAGATACAACGCCGCCAGATCGAAGTTCGCAGAGGCTGGGTATCACAGCTTGGTCCAGAGATTTCTCCGGGCTCAGCGGCTGCTGGCGAAGGATGTTTCGGCATACGCGCAGAGGTTGTATCAGGGAGAGGACATGACGGACAAGCACAGAGCATGGAGTGATGCACGCATGTGTTTGATTGCCTTTGGAATAAGTTATGACACGCAGCGCACACTTGAGGGAGAAGCCCTTCGCGCATTCGGCAAGTGGAGGGAATGCGGAGTTATGAAACGCTGGAGGTCAGGAGGGCAAGCGATTGGACAACGTTGTTGGCAGACCCCATTTCATGAGTTCTTTGGCCCACGGTGGTGGGAAGTATTTCAGGGTGGCCTTCATGCCTTCATGCAGTTTGCAGCTCATCATTGTACACCCTCTATGCTCAAGCTTTTCCAGAAGAAATGCAAAGGTATCCATGATGGTAACTCCCCCGTCTTTCTAGCTGAACGAAATGAGGAGTATGTTGTTACAGATGACGATTCTCCTGCTGCACGCCTGCGATTCAGTAAGAGATTAGCTATCCACAATATGAAGAGCACTTGTTGGGACGTGACTTCTGGAGGCGTGCCGCTGGAGATCACAGGAGATTCTCTTCTTATCATTTGCTGGCTTTGCGGCCTCTGGAAGGCTGATAATCACTTGTACCAGACACGTGTTGATAATATGATAAATACTTTAGAAGGAATGTGTTGTATGTATGGTGTCAGACCTGCTGAAGCAGGACGCGATCTTCTCAAGCATGAGTTTCGGGAATGTAACGAGAAAGCCGACCTCCTTACCCACCGGGCCCGCGAGGGCCACCAATACACGAACGAACAGTACCAGTTGCAGCCATACGAACAGTCATGCTACGAACCTTGCCTCATCAAAGCGGGCTTTGATGGTGGTGTGTGCAGCCTGGGAGCTGGAAGTGGAGCTTGGATTCAGATTGGATTGCGATCTCGATTCTCCCATCTATCGCCCACCTCTTCTTTCTGTGAATCCCCACAGATTATCTTCAAGGACGTTTATGTTTGCTCCTTTGCTCTCCAAGACGGGTCCACGGTGACGGATACGGAACTCTCCGCTGCAGAGTGCGTCATTGCAGCGCTCCCACGGTTTTGCAGGCCTATTTTAGCGATAAGTTGTGTGATTGATGATTCTCTTTTGTGTTGTTGCCTTCGTGCGTGCACACATTTGTGTTGATGTACACACTCCTTATAAGAGCTGCCAGAGGCTACCGCCTAAGCCGCCCCCCACGCGCTTGGCGTGGTGAGGCTTTCGCCTTAGCCGCTCGGTGGCCCGCGTTTGGCATGCCCGCCCGCCTCGGACTGGACTGGGCCTTGGGGCCCGTGAGTCCGCGAAACGAAAAACCAAGGTTGACGGTTCACCGCCAGCGTTCAGTTGCAGGCCCCTAGCTGCATTTAAAGACTAGGGGGAACCACCATTGTGTACGACTGAAAAGAAGATATCTTTATGTTTGAAGCTAGTTTGCAGAAGATTTTTCCTGCTGTTACCTCGGAACCGACCTGGTCTGCAGAGCTCTAGGAGGGTCCCGGCGGTAACCTGGTTGACGGTTTAGCGCCGATTTCCAGTTCACATTCGTTAGAGCTCTAGTATTTTTGCCCGTGATATTCGATCTTTTTCCCGCTCGCCGTCTTGATCTCAGCTCGATCGGATACCCTTTACTGCCAAAAAGCAGGCAGGCGGCATCGCCCGTTTCGGGTCATCTTGTCACGCGGTGACGGTTTTCTCAAGATAACTCGAGCTTTAGGACAGCTACAGAGCTGGTAAGCACGGCTAATCGATTCAGAATGATCAGGCGGGTTCGCCGGTTGAACCCAGAGGTCTGAACTCGGTCTGCTAGCCGAGCTAGGTCCGCAAACCTATTCGTATTATTGGAGTCATTTTGACAGACGCTCTCGGTTTTTTGTACTTAACTCGAGCTACAGGACAGCTAGAAGCTCTGAGCTCGGTCTGCTGCCCGATCTAGAATCGCGAAACTATTCGTATTGTTCGAGTCATCTGAGAGATGCTGTCGGTTCTCTGCACTTAACTGGGGCTGTAGGGGGCTGCATGGCTGGGAATCACTGGAATCGATTCGCAGACATTAGGCGCGTCCGCCTTTCGAATCCAGAGCTCCGAACTCTGTCTGCTGCCCGAACTAGGTCCGCGAAACTATTCGAATTGTTCGAGTCATCCTGAGAGGTGCTGTTCGTTTCCTGCACTTAACTCGGGCTGTAGGGGGGGGGCTGCAGGGCTGGCAATCACAGGAATCGATTCAGAGACATCAGACGCGTGCGCCTGTCGCATGCAGAGGTCTGAACTCGGTTTGATACTCGAGCTAGGTTTGCCAAACTATTCGTATTGTTCGAGTCATCTTGAGAGGTGCTGTCGATTTACGCACGTCACTCGGGCTGTAGGAGAGCTACAGAGCTCGTACAGAAGACAATCCATAAGCATCGGGGGCGTTTGGCTGTTGCATCCTAGAGGTTTGAATTGCTTGGGCTGAAAAACCATTTTTTCTGTGTAATTTTTTTCGACATTATATGTTGTCAGGAAGCTCTACGAGTCCCCCGGCGGTAAGAAAGGTTGACGGTTTACCGCCGGCGCCCAGTTCAACCATTCGTTAGAGCTCTATTATTTTTTCCCGTGATATTCGATCTTATTCCCGCTCGCCATCTTGATCTCAGCTCAAGCGTGCCAAAAAGCACTGCGGCGGGATCGCCCGTTTACGGCTTTCTCAAGATAACTCGAGCTTCAGGGCAGCTACAGAGCTGGTTAGCACAGCTAATCGATTCAGAATGATCAGGCGCATTCGCCTGTTGAAGCCAGAGGTCTGAACTCGGTCTGCCAGCCGAGCTATGTCCGCAAACCTATTCGTATTATTCGAGTCATCTTGACAGACGCTTTCGGTTTTTTTGTATTTAACTCGAGCTACAGGACGGCTACAGAGCTGATACATACAGAATCTGATTCAGAATCATCAGTCGCTGTTGTCTGTTGAATCCAGAGCTCTGAACTCGGTCTGCTGCCCGATCTAGAATCGCAAAACTATTCGTATGGTTTGAGTCATATTGAGAGGTGCTGTCGTTCTCTGCACTTAACTCGGGCTGTCGGGGGGGGGGGCTGCACGGCTGGTAATCAGTGGAATCGATTCGGAGACATCAGGCGCGTGTGCATTTCGAATCGAGAGCTCCGAACTCTGTCTGCTGCCCGAACTAGGTCCGCCAAACTATTCGTATTGTTCGAGTGATCCTGAGAGGTGCTGTCGGTTTTCTGCACTTGACTCGGGCTGTAGGGGTGCTGTAGGGCTGGTAATCACAGGAATCGATTCAGAGACATCAGACGCGTGCGCCTGTCGCATGCAGAGGTCTGAACTCGGTCTGATACTCGAGCTAGGTTTGCCAAACTATTCGAATTGTTCGAATCATCTTGAGAGGTGCTGTCGATTTACGCACGTAACTCAGGCTGTAGGAGAGCTACAGAGCTCGTGCAGAAGACAATCCAGAAGCATCGGGGGCGTTCGGCTGTTCCATCCGAAAGGTCTGAAATTGCTTTGGCTGAGAAACTATTTTTTATGTGTAATTCTTTTTGACATTATATGTTGTCAGGAAGCTCTACGAGTCCCCCGGCGGTAACAAAGGTTGACGGTTTACCGCCGGCGCCCAGTCACCAAAGGCTCTCTGCGCTCTCCGGGTTTTGGACGCCGTAGCCATTTTGGCTCAAGCCATTTTGGCTCAAGGCGCAGGCATTTGGTCCCCTCTGCCTGGGTAACCTCCAGTGGGATCGAGTGCGCGTCAGGGAGTCACACGTTTGTCGCCTAGAGTGATATTGCACTGCCTTTCATTTGACACGTTTGATCGCCTTGAGTGGTCTTCAATTGATTTGTTTTGCTGGGTGCTTCCGAGGCAGTCTCTGCAATCTTTCGCTATGCCACACGTACGGAGTGCAAGTGCTCGCATTATGCGTCGGGCGCTGGCTGTTCAAAACGGATACTGTGTGCATTCACCTGTTCGTTTGCCTCTGGAAGGTTTGGTGCCACCTACGTGTCTCCCACCACCAGGGCTGGAACGGGCGACTGCCGATTTGGTTCTAGATTATCTCTTGTTGCGCGATCCACCTGTTGTTAGATACAGTTTGGAGGAGGAGGAGGCTGCCATTACGACTGTTTCGGGGAATCTTTCTTGCCGTATGCTTCAAGCCAAATATCCATGTGCCCCTTCGGCAAATGCTGGAGTGCTGGCTGCTGATTCCGTGTTTGATGTTGCATTGCAGACTCGGTATAATCATTTGGAGGTGGAGCAAACTGCCGTTACGACACCCTCGGAGAATTTTTCTTGCAGTTTGATGCGGGAGGAGGTTGGTCAGGGATTCGGGGGCGATCAGTTCTCTCAGATGATGGTGGTTTGCCCACGGGTCTCTTCGGTAGATATTGGAGTGCAGGCTTCTTCTAGTACGGATGTTGCGGACTCTCATTGTGAAGTCGGCTGTCAGACAGAGAGTGTCGTTGGGATGGAGGGAGGAGCTGCCGGAGTTCTTCTTGGGAAAGTGATTGTGGCGGCGGAGGAGGAGCTGGAGGCACCCTCGAGTGCGGAGTCTTCTCCGAACGTGCAGTCTGATTCTGATAGCCGCGCCTTGTCAGGAGCGTCCCAGGGGTGTCTGAATCGTCCCGTCACGCTCAATGAGGCATCGAATCCTGTACGAGGTCACCGCAAAAGCAGAGGCAAAGGCCAACGATATCATAGCAGCGCCAAGCCGGCCAAGAGCTCTAAAGGCGCCAACATACGAGGAATTGTTCTTGGGAAAGTGACTGAGGAGGCGGAGGAGGAGTTGGAGGCAGTATCCGATGCCACGCTCGCCGTGGCATCGAACCCTGGCTGCAAGGACGAGGAGGAGGAGAATGTTCTAATTGAAGCTGTTGCTCAGATGGAGCAGGAGGAGGTGGCTCAGGAGGATTTTCGCGTGTACCTGGAGAAGGCGCTGAATCTTCGTATCAGAAAATACAGATTTGTACGGGCGACTGCTACGGACGACGTCGTGTCAACGGTGCATGTGCCAGATTTCCTTTCTGAATTTCGAGCCTGCGATGAGGACGAACGGGACTGTTGGATTTGGGATGCGTTCCAAACTTTCAGGGATCACGATTCAATCGAAGCCGTCTTACATGACCTTCAGCAGGTTATGGGCAGTGCTGCCCAGCCGTCTGCTCTTGTGAAAGAGGCGAAACACCTTTATGACAACTTTATGGAATTATGTGAATTGCAGACCAGCGGAGAGCTTGATGGAATTATTTGAATTGACTACGCATGCTTCTGTTGTGTTTGTCCCTTCCTCTCCCCCGCTGTTTCTGCCCCTGGGCTCGCTTTGGCTCCTTGGGCTTCCCTGCTCCCCGCTTGCTCTCCCTTTGGCTCCCCGCTGGCTGGACTCATGAGATTTACTGGCCGTGCTGTTCGTGTTGCTATCAATTCATGTTGTTTTTGCACTTCGGTATCAGTGTTCCGACTTCAGATATTTACGACAGAGACATTGTATCAGACGTATCCGTGGAGGATGGGACGGTGGCGTGAGTGATGAAGGCTCTGCTCTAGGTTGCTTTGTGGGGGTCTCTCTTGGGGACAACCGCTGGCGACGAGTGTTCCAGGAGGCTTCTTTGCTCCCTCTGGGGGCCACTGTTACAGAAAGCGAGCTTACAGCTTGTGAACGCCTGCTGCAAGGTGTTCGGCAGATTATCTCGGATATTCTCGAGCCTCCAACCCCAAAGGGGTTGAGAGGGCGTGAGGGCCTCTAGGGACTCTGCGCGGCTAGGGCGCTCGCGCCCTGTGTAGCCGACCCCAACGCCCAACCAAGTACCTCGTAGAGCTTTTCGGCATCGATGATCTAGAGGAATTCCGGCGCGGGGTGGAGCTAGCGGGCCCACCCGGCCGAGGCGGACAATGTGGCAACTTTTGGGTGGTTTTGTGAATATTTGAAAGATATTTGACCATTTATTTTGAGAAGTACAGATTTTTCGCACCTGCAACGAGTATGAGGGCCTCTGCGTCTTAATATGATCTCTCTAGATGCACTTTTACTATCAAAAAACTTGGCGGAATCAACTTTATGTCGACATGGAAAAAATCATATTTCTTTCTTTCGAGACATGCTTTCAGAAGCCTTTTCTTTTGATGCTGAGCACTCTTACACGTGCTAAGAGCTCTACGAGGCTCCCGGCGGTGACCAGGTAGACGGTTCACCGCCGGCGCCATTAACTCGTAGAGCTTCCCTTAGCTAGTTGCTGGAAGCTGAAGAGTAATTCCGGCGCACTGGAGAGCTAGTTCGCGAGAAAAATCTCGACGGACCTTTTGCTGACTTTTGGTCGGTTGAACATTTTTTCTCTCGAAATTTGAACATTCGTTTGAGCTTTAGTATTTGTTCCATGATATTCGATCTTATTCCCGCTGGCCATCTTGATCTCAGCTCGATCGGGTAACTTTTACTGCCAAAAAGCAGGCAGGCGGGATCGGCCGTTTCGGGTCATCTTGACACGCAATGTCGGTTTTCTGAACATAAATCGAGCTTTAGGACAGCTACAGAGCTGCTAAGCAGAGCTAATCGATTGAGAATGATCAGGCGCGTTCGCCCGTTGAAACCAGAGGTCTGAACCCGGTCTGCTAGCCGAGCTAGTTTCGCAAATCTATTCGTATTCAGAAATCGATTGAGAATTATCAGACGCGTTCGTCTGTCCAATCGAGAGCGCTGAACTCGGCCTGCTGCCCGAGCTAGGTTCGCGAAACTATTCGTTGTTCGAGACATCTTGAGAAGTGCTCTCGGTTTTCTGCACTTAACTCGTGCTGGGGGAGAGCTACAGTGCTGCCGGTTACAGACATCCATTTGGAGCCATCAGGCGCGTCCTTCTTTCGAACCCAGAGCTCGGAACTCGGTCTGCTGCTCGAACTAGGTAAAACTATTGTATCATTCGAGTTATCCTGAGAGCTGCTGTCGGTTTTCTGCACTTAACTCGGGCTGTAGGGGGGCTGCAGGGCTGGTAATCACAGAAATCGGTTCAGAGACATCAAACGCGTCCGCCTGTCGCATTTCAGAGTCTGAACTCGTTTCATATTCGAGCTGGGTTGCCAAACTGTTCGTTTTTTTGTTAGAGTCATCTTGAGAGGTCTGAAATCGCCTGGAAAACTTGTCGTTCTCTGCAATTTTTCCCTCCATTATATACTGTCAGGAAGCTCTACGAGTCCCCGGCGGTAGCAAAGGTCGACGGTTCATCGCCGGCGCCCAGTTTTTGAAAGATATTTGTCATTTTTTTTGTTGAGAAAGCAGATTTTTACTCCGAGCATTAGTATCTTAACTTTGTTCTGCGAGCAGCTCAGCTTTGTAGGCGCACTTTTAACTATCAAAACACTTGGAGGAACCAACTTCATGTCGACCAAAAAAATATTTTTTCCCTTTTTCGAGAAATGCTTCCAGAAACTCTCTCTTTCGACTCTGAGCACTCTTACGCGAAAGGAGCTCTACGAAGTTCCCGGCGGTGACCAGGTTGACGGTTTACCGCCGGCGCCAGTTGTTGACCACACATACAGGGAATGGAACATGCGCGCAGATGTACTCACTCACACGGCCCTGGGTGGGCCACCAGTGTATCGGGACAGGATAGGGTCCTGCGCCCCACAGTTCGTGTGTGTTATCAGAGCTGGATTCGATGGTGGCGCCTCTTGCGACGGCGTGGGAGTCGGGTGCTGGATTGATGTTGGACGTGCATCGAGAGTCTCAAGGCGACCAAGCCATGATATAATTTGGACAGAGGTGTATAGTGCGGCGTTCTCGATTGACCCAACTTCGACAGTGACAGATGCCGAGATCTTGGCCTTTGAGCATACGATTACTATTTTGCCGCGGGTTGTACATGCGTATTTCGAATTTGGGATGATTTAAACAAGTGATTGTTGCTCACTCATGCCATGCTTGTGTGTGTGTCGTGCGTGCGTGCTTGACTTCACACCCTCAGAAGAGCTTAGGCTTCCGCTTTTCTGATCGTTTGGATCGCGAGGCTCCGCCTGCTCCCGACGCGCCCGCCCCTTGCTCCGACTAGGCTGGAAAGCCTGCACAGTCGACCGCAAAGTCCGCAAAAAACCAGGTTGACAGTTTACCGCCGGAGCCAGTAACTCGTAGAGCTTCCCTTAGCAAGCTATTGCTGGAAGCTTAAGAGTAATTCCCGGAGAGCTCGTTGAGAGCTAAAGGGTTTAAGATTAGAAGCCGGACGGTGGTGGTGCCCGCCAGGAGCTCTTCCACGGCGCTCCACGTTCCCCGCAGCGCCTCCGTTGAGCCGGCAACGGGTCCGGGAGAGCTTCCGGTAAGCTTCCAAGCGTGCCTGCACGCGCGCAGGCATGCATGGAAGCGACCCTGGCAGCGCTTCAGCAGCGCTGCAGGGGGGCCCCCCAGATCTCTCCAGGAAAGATTCCCGTCCCCGAGGGTGTCTTCGCTCTCCGGGTTTTGGACGCTACCATTCCGGCGCGCTGGAGAGCTAGTTGGCAAGAAAAATCTCGACGGACATTTTGAGGAATTTTGGTCGGTTGAATTTTTTTTCCTCGAAATTCAACAATTCGTTTGAGCTCTAGTATTTTTTCCCGTGATATTCGATCTTTTTCCCGCTCGCCGTCTTGATCTCAGCTCGATCGGGTACTTTTTACTACCAAAAAGCACTGCGGCGGGATCGGCCGTTTCGGGTCATCTTGTCACGCGGTGACGGTTTTCTCAAGATAACTCGAGCTTGAGGACAGCTACAGAGCTGGTAAGCACAGCTAATCGATTCAGAATGATCAGGCGCGTTTGCCTGTTGAAGCCAGAGGTCTGAACTCGGTCTGCTAGCCGAGCTAGGTCCGCAAACCTATTCGTATTATTCGAGTCATCTTGACAGACGCTCTCGGTTTTCTGTACTAAACTCGAGCTACAGGACAGCTACAGACCTGATACGTACAGAATCTGATTCAGAATCATCATTGGCCGTTGTCTGTTGAATCGAGAGCTCTGAACTCGGTCTGTTGCCCGATGTAGAATCGCGAAACTATTCGTATTGTTCGAGTCATCTTGAGAGAGGGTGTCGGTTCTCTGCACTTAACTCGGGCTGTAGGGGGCTGCATGGCTGGTAATCACTGGAATCGATTCGGAGACATCAGGCGCGTCCGCCTTTTGAATCTAGAGCTCCGAACTCTGTCTGCTGCCCGAACTAGGTCTGCGAAACTATTCGTATTGTTCGAGTCACCCTGAGAGGTGCTGTCGGTTTCCTGCACTTAACTCGGGCTGTAGGTGGGGGGCTGCAGGGCTGGTAATCACAGGCATCGATTTAGAGACATCAGACGCGTCCGCCTGTCGCATGCAGAGGTCTGAACTCGGTGTGATACTCGAGCTAGGTTTGCCCAATTATTCGTATTGTTCGAGTCATCTTGAGAGGTGCTGTCGATTTACGCACAACTCGGGCTGTAGGAGAGCTACAGAGCTCGTACAGAAGACGATCCAGAAGCATCGGGGGCGTTTGTCTGTTGCATCCGAGAGGTTTGAAATTGCTAGGGTTGAAAAACTATTTTTTCGGTGTAATTTGTTTCGACATTATATGTTATCAGGAAGCTCTACGAGTCCCCCGGCGGTAACAAAGGTTGACGGTTTACCGCCGGCGCCCAGTTTTGCTAAGATTCGAAAGATATTTGACCATTCATTTTGAGATATCAGATTTTTCGCACCTTTAGAAGACCATGAGGGCCTCTGCGCCTTCACATGAGCTCCGTAAGCGCACTTTCACTATCAAAACACTTGGCGAAGAGTGTTTGCTTCGGTTCTGAGCACTCTCTTGCGGGCAAGGAGCTCCACGAGGTTCCCGGCGGTGACCGGGTTGACGGTTCACCGCCGGCGCCAGTCGGCTGCACGCTGCTGCCGAAGGCAGTCTGCGCGCGCGCTGAGCTCGCCCTGCTGTTGAAGGTTCAGGTGTAGGTCTCAACTCGAGGAGCGCTGGGCCACGACCTAGACGCGGTTGCTGGCCGACCGACTGGCACCAGGCATCTTACAAACAAATATGTTGAACTACACAGGGGGCGACTTGTGAATCGTTTGGCAGCGTGGATCACAGGTCTCCTCAATGCGTGTTGGGGTGTCTTGGTACTGGCGCCGGCGGTGAACCGTCAACCTGGTCACCGCCGGGAACCTCGTAGAGCTCCTTGCTCAGAAGCAAAAGAGAGAGCTTCTCGGAGGCATTTCTCGAAAAAGCCAAAGAAAAAAATGGTCATGTCGACATGAAGTTCGTTCTCCCAAGTGTTTTGATAGCAAAAGTGTGCCTACAGAGCTCATATCAAGACGCAGAGGCTTTCGTAGTCGTCTACAGGTGCGAAAAATCTGGTTTCTCAAAATGAATTGTCAAATATCTTTGAAATCTTTTGCAAAACCGACCCAAAGTCACCACATCTTCTTTTCTGGTCGGGTCGACCAACTAGCTCCGCCCCGCGCCGGAATTCGTCGAGCTCATCGATAACGAAGAGCTCTACGAGGTATGCCCCTCGGTTGTCTCTTCTATACCGATCTTGAAACTTCTTGGGGTGGCTCTTGGGGCCCTCTTCGAGCCCTCTTCGATGCTGCTCATGGTTTCTATGGGCATCTTGAAGGCCCCTCGGGGCTCGTTGGGGGCGCATCGGCGGCCTCTGAGGGTAAGAGGCTTTGGGGCCAGCCTGAGGTGGCAGGATCGACCTATCTGGTTGCCCTCCCTTTTTTGTGCCCCTCTGGGGGCCTCCTTGGGTGCGCTTTGGGTACTCTTGGAGGCTTCCTGGGCCGTCTTGGGGGTCCTCGTGGGGTGAATTGGCCTCCATGGGGCATCATCGGGCGCCCTGGGGCGCCGTTCGGGGTACTTGCATGGAGCGTTGGTGGCCAGAAGCGCCGACATACCTCGCAGAGCTCTTCGGCTCGATGGGTTAGAGGAATTCCGGCGCGGGGTGCAGCTAGTTGGCCAAGCCGGCCCGGGCGGACAATGTGACGACTTTGGGTCGGTTTTGCCAAGATTTGAAAAATACTTGACCATTCATTTTGAGAAACTAGATTTTTTCGCGCCTGTGGAAGACCATGGCAGACTCTGTGCCTGAATATGAGCTCCGCAGGCGCACTTTTACTATCAATGCATTTGGAGCAACCAACTTGATGTCGACATGAAAAATAGAAAATTGAAGATTTCTTGAACATCTTCTGCGAAGTTCTTTGCTTCGATTCTGAGCACTCTTACGCGTGCAAGGAGCTCTGCGAGCTTTCCGGCGGAAATCAGGTTGACGGTTCACCGCCGGCGCCAGTGCCAACGTCATTCCCAAGTTCAACCAACCAATCGATGGTTGCCGTCTGTGTCTTCTTGGAGCCCTCTTGGGGCGTCAGAGGGGGCACTGGGCTGTCTTGAAGGCACTAATCGATGGTTGCCTCATTGAAGCTCTCGTATGTGTCTTCTTGGAGCCCTCTTGGGACGTCAGGGGGGGCGCTGGGCTGTCTTGAAGGCACCCTGGGCGTCCGGGGTCGCTCCTGGGCCGCAGCGGGGGGCCATCTCGGGCGCATCTCGGGGGCCTCGTGGTCCGACCTGGGGGCCCCCCTAGACGGTGGAAGCATCGCGCGGGCGGGCCCCTCCTCCTCCTCCTCCTCCTCCTCCTCCTCCTCCTCCTCCTCCCTCCCTCCCTCTCTCCCTCCCTCCCTCCCTCCCCCCCTCCCCCCCTCCACCCCTCCCTCCCTCCCTCCCTCGCGCGGGAGCGTACCGCCAATCCTGGCAGGAGGATGAGGAGAAGGATCGTGGGGCCATCTTGGGGCGGCAGGTTCGGCATCTCTTGTTGTCGCCCCCCTCTTGGAGGCCCCTCTTGGGGCCCTCTGGGGCGCCCTGTGGGCACTCTTGGAGGATTCCTGGGCCGTCCCAGGGAGTCCTCGTGGGTTGTCGAGGGCTCTCTGTGGGGCATCATGGGCTGCCCTGGGACGCCATCGAGGGCATTTCCAGTTGTCTTCGGGCGTTCGTAGCCAGAAACGCGGATAATGTCAACGCCCATGCCAAACGTAACAAAGAATCGAAAGTTGCCTCTTGATGTCTGTTCCGTCCCTGCAGAAGGCTGCCGCGCCGCGATGCGCGAGACGGCTGCCGATGCTTCGTCGCGAACGCGGCTGGAGTCATGGAAGTGCGACTGGCGCCGGCGGTGAGCCGTCAACCTGGTCACCGCCGGGAACCTCGTAGAGCTCTCTGCACGCGTGGGAGAGCTCAGAGTCGGAAGAGAGAGCTTCTGGAGGCATTTCTCGAAAAATTGAACGCGGCTGGAGTGATGGAAGTGCGACGGTTGCTGTCGTGGTGGAGGTGCGCCCCTTTTAATGCCGCTTCCGATGGCCCCTGCGCGGTTGCGCGACGTGGCCACTGGGGCTCCCCCTTGAGGTGGGCGGTGCGGCCCGCGGGCCGCGGAGTGGCGAGTCCCACAGCGAGCTGCGGGGCGCGCATCCCTTGCAGTGAGAGTTGAAGAACCCATCGTTGCCACCATCGCCATCATCACCACTTGTCCTCTTTTAGCACTCTCGCCCTCCTCCCCCTTGCACTCCGTGCATTCCTCGGACCTCCGTCTCAACTGCATTGCGCGTGGGAGGGCGGAGGGGAATGGGGGAATGGTGGAGGAGGGGGACAGCGATATACGATTCGGATGCGAGGAGGAGGAGTGAAAAAGGAGGAGGGGGAGGATATATCGAGGAGGGCGAGGAGCACGAGATACTGATGAGGTTTCCATGCGGAGGATTGGGAGGGCGGCGTTCAGTTTCCACCATCCTCGTCTGTCTTCCCGTTCCTGCCACCATCAACCCCCTGTCCCTGCCTATCCCATTACCTTGTCGTCGCATTCTTCCTCCCCTTCTTGTTTTGCAATGTTAGCGCTTTGATGGCATCAGTTCGGGCCTCAGCCGAATTGCAAAAACAAAACAAAACATCGACTATGTGCGATCCCGCGAAAATCTAAAACGAAACTTACGGCGCGCGCGGCGTGCGCGAGGAGACTTTTTTGAGGTGCGGTGCGTGAGGGCACCTTTTGACTTTTGGGAAACTGTTCGAACATATTGTATAGAGATCCTTGAATTTATAGTCCCTTGTTGGAAGTTGATGTCTTAAGGTGGGGGGGACGTATTCGGTCTTGGTGTCGACATGAGGGCCTTTTGGGGTCCATGTGGCACGAAGTGCGTGAGAGGTGTGCCAAACTGAAAGCTCCCTTGAACCGTCTGAGGTGTCAGCAGAGGGCCCCGAGGCACGAAGTGCGTGAGGGGTGCGACGAATCCGGGGGCTCCCTGCAGCCGCCCCGGGGGCCAGCGGATCGCCCCTGGAGGCTCGTGGGGCACAACGCGCGTGAGGTGTGCTCGTCGGCCAGTCGAATGCGCGAGGACGCTCTCAGCATGCCCTTGTGCATGCTTCTCCTCCTCCTCCTCCTCCATGTCGTCATCATCTCATCGTCAACCTTCGGAGGCTAATGCGGCTGAGGCCCGCGGAGGGCCCGCCGAAATTCAACTGAACGCACTGAGGGGTCAGACACCGCCGCCCCGCGCTTTTGGGAATGGGGAGACTTTGGGGGGCGCGGTGGAGAAAGAGGAGGGCAATTGAGACGGTCCCAGACGTCCGCGCCCGCGGCATTTTCGACCATGGCCCCGACGAGACATGCAGTAAAACCGCCGCCCCCCCCGTATTGAGGCTCTCTTCGGTCGGTTTGGACGTCTCCGTTGCCTGGGGGGGGCGCCCAAAATAGACCGGCAAGCGATTCTAGCGCGATATTTCAGGAAGAGGGGGAGAAGGAAGATGAGGAGGGATGGAGGGAGGGATGGAGGGAGGAGGAGGAGGAGAAGAAGGAGCAGAAACAGTAGGAGGACAAAGCTTGTCAGCCCATCCAGGCAACGCCACCTCCAGCGGGCGGGGCAGGCGCTGGAGCTTCTGCCGTCGGCGACCCCCACCTGCAAAACATCCATGGCGAGCGGTTCGGCTTGATGAAGGCGGGCAAGCATGTTCTGATAAACATCCCTCGTGGAATGAGCGCTGAAAACGCCTTTCTTCGTGAGCAGGCCGATGCGCGCCGGTTGGGTGGACAATGCGCGGACATGTACTTCCAGCAGCTCAACGTTGCCGGGTCGTGGGCACAGGGCCAGGCAAGCCGGAGGCTGCCGCTGCAGCGTATCGCAGCTTGACGCCAAGAGTCCGGAATGGGTTGCCTTCGGCAAGGTCGAGCTGGAAGTCTTGCATGGACGTGCGGACAGCGGCCTCCTGTACCTGAGCTTGTACGTGAAGCACTTTGGGCGAGCGGGATTCGCTGTCGGAGGGTTACTGGGCGAAGACGATCACGGAGACGTGAGCGCTGCGCCAGATTCATGCGCGCAGCGCCTGGCCCTCGTCGCGGGAACGCGCGGCGGCGGAGGCCCAGAGGTGGCCTCGGTCGCAGTAGCAAGCCTCGCCTGACCATGACGGTGTTGTGGTCGCTACTTACCACCTATCAGGGCTCCCGCCTCTGCCGCGGACTCTTCTGGCTGGGCCGCGACAGGACATTCCACTCCTCTGCCCTCCTCCCCCTCGTTGTTGGGGTGCTTTCTGGTCCCTCGCGGCCATCTCTCTGATACTTATGAGGAGGAGGAATGAGGAGGAGGACAAGGACGAGGAGAAGGAGAAGGAGGAGGAGGAGGAGGAATGAGGAGGCCTCTGGGTGGCCTTTCGGGGCACTCTTAACGCCGGCGCCGCCGACGCCGCCGACGCCGACTTCCTTACCTCCTGCGTGCAGCATTCTCACCGGACTGACGACGCCGACTTCACCGCCGTAGACATGTGCTGTGCGTGCGGGGGTGGTGCAGCAACGGCGCCTGCGCCAGCGCCAGCGAGTGCGACAGCACCAGCGCCGGTGCCGATGCCTGCGCCGACCCTGCCGCCAGCCCCGGCGCCCACGCTGGCACCGACGCAGCCGCCGACGCCCGTGCCGACCCTGGCACCGACCCCGGGGCCAACCTTGGCGCCTACGCCAGCACCAACGCCCACGCCGACGCCTGCAGCGACCTGCCGCGGGCGGGGGAGGTGGAGCTTCCGCCGTTGGCGATCCCCACCTGCAAAACGTTCGCGGCGAGCGGTTTGACCTGATGAAGGCGGGCAAGCATGTTCTGATAAACATCCCTGGTGGAATGAGTGCTGAAAACGCATTGCTTCGTGTGCGGGCCGATGCGCACCGTTTGGGTGGACATTGCGCAGACATGTACTTCCAGGAGCTGAACGTGACGGGGTCTTGGGCAGAGGCCAAGCAAATTGGAGGGTACCATCACGTCGCATCGCAACGTGATGTCAGGAGTCCGGAATGGGTTGCTTTTGGGGAGGTCGAGTTGAAAGTTGTTCGCGGACGTGCGGACAACGGCTTCCTGTACCTGAATTTATACGTGAAGCAGCTAGGTCGAGCGGGTGTTGATGTTGGGGGCCTACTGGGCGAAAGCGATCATGAGGATGTGGGCACGCCCCCCGAAGCGTGCGGGCAACGTTTGTCCCTTCTAGCCGGAATGCACACCGACCAGGGTCACGCTGCGGCTTCATTTGCAGTCGCCAATTTTACTTGAGAGGGCTTGTGTCCATCTCCAGGCCCCGATGCTCACGACCTCTGCGCGTGCTTTTGGCATCTCGTATTCCCAGCCTGCTCTCTCACCAGGCACAATAAGGATGAGTAGGAGAGGAGACGGAGGGAGAACATGACGAAGAGGAAGAAGAGGAGGAGGAGGAGGAGAAGGAGGATGAGAAGGAGGAGGAGGAGGAAAGGGTTTCCGGGGCGGCCTTGAGTTAACTTGTACCCTCACGGGGCCCTAGCCGTCTGGGGAGGCAATTGGTTTCCACGGACTTCCGGCGCTTTGTGACCTTCTTCGGAGTCTGGCCAAATCTTCGGGTCCTTCGCCAGCGCCTCTCTCTGGGCCACGCGCAAGTAGTAGTTTGGGCACTTCTTGTCGCCAGCTTGCGTTCTCACAGCCAGTTGGCGCCCCGGGCCAGCGGAATAACTTTGGGCACTGGTCCCAGCAGCGGCCACTGTCTATCGGCGGTTCCGTCGGTTGGGTAGGCCATCCCTGCGGGGCCAGCTTTTGCTCGCATACTTCCCCCCCCTGCCCATCCTCTCTTTGGGGCCGCGAGCGTCTCAACCCGCTCGTGTGAGGCGGCCAAGGCCGGCTCGAGCCCTCGCTTCTGCGCGCGCGAATATGAAAAAGGAATGGGTCAGGCTGCCGCAAACGGTTTCAGAACCCATTGCCAGAAAGTTTGATTTGTCATGTGTTTCTTCTACCGATAGGACCACCCTACCGGTGACGAGGAGGTGGGGGGGGAAGAGGGAGGCGGTGGATTTTTCGATGGTTCTGGATTCTTTGGTGGTGTCTTCAACTTTCGCAATGTCGCGCACATCTGCCCATATCTATCGGCTTTTCCATCTAATTATCAATTTAGAACAGCAGTCTATATATCCATCTACAAACCATCGGGACAACCATCGGGACAACCGCAACCACCGGGGCAGCCGCCGGGACAACCGCCAGGACAACCGGGAGAATTGCCCGGCGCATTGGGGGGGCGGCCTTTTTGGCAATATATGTCCTGTACTAAGGATGGAACTCGCGCAGCTTCGTCTCGCACACGCGCACGACATGAGCCGAAACCGCAACCGATTTCCCGGTTGGGGTCACTTCCGTTCCACACCCCCAACCTCCGATCGTTCGTCTTCTGGCCGCAGATCTGCGTAAGTTACCCGAATCTCTGGGATTTCCTGCTCGCCCTGCTTTACACCGAAAGCCTCGCGCGTCCTCATCAGCCCCCCCTTGATCAGCATCGCGCTCCTTCTGGATGTGGCCAAATCGTGGCTTGTCCGACCTGGTCTGGTTATGTGTGGCTTGGTGTGGTGTGATCGACAATTGCATCATGAAATCTGTGGGCCTTGTATGGTATGGCAGTTTTTTGGAGGTAACATCAGGGCGCGGACCTACGTGCACTCGCAATCAGTAGTCTTTCAAATGTGGTAAGCACCCACGGGATCGATATGTGGTGCTAGAATGGGGCAGAGGCGGTGCAGTATAACGGGCCCCCCCCAGCGCCCCGGCCGGTTTTGTTATTCGTATGTAGTAAGCACCCACGGGATCGATTTGTGGTTCTTCAAAGGGCCGGATGCGGTGCAGTGTAACGGGCCCCCCGAGCCCCCGGGCCGGGCCTGCTTTGTTCTCTAAAGGGCCGGAGGCGGTACAGTATAACGGGCCCCCTCAGCGCCCGGGCCAGGTTTGTGTTTCGTATAAGGTATACGCCCACGGGATCGACATGTGGTTCTTTGAAGGGCCGGAGGCGGTACAGTATAACGGCTCCCCCCTCAGCGCCCAGGCCAGGTCTGTGTTTCTTATGTGGCAAGCACCCACGGGATCGACATGTGGTTCTTTAAAGGGCCGGAGGCGGTACAGTATAACGGGCCCCCCCCAGCGCCTGGGCCGGGTCTGTGTTTCGTATGGGGTAAGCACCCACGGGATCGATGTGTGGTTCTTTAGAGGGCCAGAAGCGGTACCGTATAATGGGCCCCCCCCAGCGCCCGGGCCGGGTCTGTCTTCCTATGTGGTAAGCACCCGCGGGATCGACATTTGGTTCTTGAAAGGGCCGGAGGCGGTAGAGTATATCGTGCCCCCCGCCAGCCCCCGGGCCGGGTCTGTGTTTCCTTTGTATAAGCACCCACGGGATCGACATGTGGTTCTTTAAAGGGCCAGAGGCGGTACAGTATAACGGCCCCCCCCCAGCGCCCGGGCCGGTTTTGTGTTTCGTATGTAGTGGGCACCCACGGGATCGACATGTGGTAATGTAAAGGGCCAGAAGCGGTACCGTATCATGGGCCCCCCCAGCGCCCGGGCAGAGTCTCACTTTCTTATGTACTGAGTATCCGCGGGATCGACATGTGGTTCTTTAAAGGGCTGGAGGCGGTGCAGTATAATGGGCGCCCCCCGGCGCCCGGGCCGGGTCTGTCTTTCTTATGTGGTGAGCATCCACGGGATCGACATTTGGTTCTTGAAAGGGCCGGAGGCGGTAGAGTATGACGGGCCCCCCGCCAGCGCCCGGGCCGGGTCTGTGTTTCCTATGTATAAGCACCCACGGTATCGACATGTGGTTCTTTAAAGGGCCAGAGGCTGTACAGTATAACGGGCCTCCCCCCAGCGCCCGTGCCGGGTGTGTTGATCTTTTGTAGTAAGCAATCACGGGATCGAAATGTGGTTCTTTAAAGGGGCAGAGGCGGTGCAATATCACGGGCCCCCCCCAGCCCCCAGGCTGGGTCTGTCTTGTTCTTCATAGGGCCGGAGGCGGTGCAGTATAACGGCCCCCCCCAGCGCCCAGGCGGGGTCTGCGTTTCGTATGTAGTAAGCACCCGCGGGATCGACATGTGGTTTTTTACAAGGCCAGAGGCGGTACAGTATAACAGCCCCCCCCCTAGCGTCCGGGCCGGGTTTGCCTTTCTTGTGTGGTAAGCACCCACGGGATCGATATGCGGTTCTTTTAAGTGCCAGAGGCGGTGCAGTATAACGGCCCCCCCCCCAGCCCCCGGGCCGGGCTTGTTTTTCTTCTGTAGTAAGCACCCACGGGATCGACATGTGGTGGCCCCCCCCGGCCCCCGGACCGGGCCTGCTTTGTTCTTTGCAGGGCCGGAGGCGGTGCAGTATAACGGGTTCCCCCCAGTGCCCGGGCCGGATTTGTGTTTCGTATATGGTAAGCACCCACGGGATCGACATGTGGTTTTTAAAATTAGGGCCAGAGGCGGTGCAGTATAACGGCCCTCCCCCAGCGTCCGGGCCGGGTCTGTGATTCGTATGTATAAGCACCCGCGGGATCGCGGGTGGTTCTTTAGAGGGCCAGAGGCGGTGCAGTATAACGGGCCCCCCCAGCGCCCGGGCCAAGTCTGTCGTTCTTATAAAGGAAGCACCCACGGGATCGACATGTGGTTGTTTAAAGGGCCGGGGGCGGTACAGTAGAACGGGCCCCCCCCCAGCGCCAGGGCTGGGTTTGTTTATCTTATGTGGTTAGCACCCACTGGATCGATATGTGGTTCCTTAATGGGCCAGAGGCGGTACAGTATAACGGGCCCCCCCCAGCCCCCGGGCCGGGTCTGTCTTTCTTAGGATCGACATGTGGTTCTATAAATGGGCCGGAGGCGGTGCAGTGTAACCCCCCCCCTGGCGCCCGGGCCTGGTTTGTGTTTCGTGTGTAGTAGACACTCACGGGATCGACATGGGTCTCTTTAATTAATGGGCCTCCCCTAGCGCCCGGGCAGGGTCTCACTTTCGTATGTACTGAGTATCAACGGGATCGACATGTGGTTCTTTAAAGGGCTGGGGGCGGTACAGTATAGCGGACCCCCCGCGGCGCCCGGGCCTGGTCTGTCTTTTCTATGTAGTAAGCACCCACTGGATCGACCTGTGTTTCTTTAAAGGGCCAGAGGCGGTACAGCATAACGGGCCTCCCCCCAGCGCCCGGGCCGGGTGTGTTGATCTTTTGTAGTAAGCAATCACGGGATCGAAATGTGGTTCTTTAAAGGGACAGAGGCGGTACAGTATTATGGCCCCCCCCAGCCCCCAGGCTGGGTCTGTCTTGTTCTTCATAGGGCCGGAGGCGGTACAGTATAACGCCCCCCCCCAGCGCCCAGGCTGGGTCTGCGTTTCGTATGTAGTAAGCACCCACGGTATCGACATGTGGTTCTTTAAAAGGCCAGAGGCGGTGCAGTATTTCGGGCCCCCCCAGCGCCCGGGCGGGGTCTGTGTTTCGTATGTAGTAAGCAATCACGGGATCGGAATGTAAAGGGCCGGAGGCGGTGCAGTATAACGGGCCCCCCCTCAGCGCCCGGGCCGGGTCTGTGTTTCGTATGTAGTAAGCGCCCGCGTGGTCGATATGTGGTTTTTAGAAGTGGCCAGAGGCGGTGCAGTATAACGGCCCCCCCCAGCCCTTGGGCCGGGTCTGTGTTTCGTATGTAGTAAACACCGAGCCCGCGGGATGGATATGTGGTTCTTTAAAGGGCCAGAGGCGGTACAGTATAACGGGCCCCCCCAGCGCCGGGGCCAGGCTTGTCTTCCTGATGTAGTAAGCACCCACGGGATCGACATGTGGTTTTCTAAAGGGCCAGCTGCGCAGTCCTCTGCGCTTGTGTGCCCCTCCTTGCAGGCGCCTCGTCATCTGCGGGCGGTCCTTGCATTTTAGAGTGAGCAAGAATGCGTCGCGATGTGCCTCCCACTTCCCCTTTCCTATCATCATCTGAGCCCTGGCCTGCAAATTGGAGGGGCCCGTGCTCGCGGCTGGCGGATAAAACAGCCTCGCCCTTTTGATAAGGGGGGCCGTGCGAGTCGATGTCTCCTCCTCGTCTGCTCTGCCTCCTTCTTGCCTCGCCCTCGTGCGAATTGCCGCAATGGCCTGGCGCCCATTGGGCTGGTCGCCCTGAAAGCAGGGCGCCTCTGCGGGGTCAAACAGGGAATCCACGTTATCCTGAGCCCACCGACACTGTGTAAACACATGCAACTGGATCAAGGTCGGGAATCCCGCAGTGCGATATGCCAGCCTGCCTTTCCTCCTCCTCATCTCCTGGATTTCAAGATATCCTCTTCGTCCTCGAGATCCCGAGACCATGCGACCCAAGCGCTCACTTTCAAACGCGTGAAGCATCCTAAGCTCCTTGGGTCTTGCCGCTGTCGCGTGATGCCGCAGTGCGTCTTTGTCAGCGCGATGAATGAGAACCGCAGCTCAGTGGAAGGGGTTGTACAGACAGCAGCGCGAAAGTTCCCGTGGAACTTCAACGCTCATGCGGAAGAGAATGACCGCCGAACTGATCGCCGGCGCGCTGTGACGAGATGCCGCATCTCTTCGGTGCCGGAGCGTGTTCGCACGGTGCGGGCCGCGCGGGGTCTCGGCGTGGGCGGAGCTGCGGCGACGCTCGCGAAGCCCGCCGACATGGATTTCGACGATTGGTGGCTGCACATGAATGTAATGCTCAGCCGCGCTCGCGTGGCCCATCGCGTTGTCGTGTGCGACCCGCCTCCGTGAGACATCCTGAAGAGGGGCCCGCCTGCGTATGTGCGTGCACGAGTTCGCCGATTCGAGGAGATGGAGGTTCGCCGTTGCTCAGTCGAGGGCGAAGGCGTCAGAGAGCGGCAGGGCGGGCGAGGGCGGTGCGAGCCAGCGCAGCGATGGCGCTGCCCCGCAATGAGCTCGGAGCCCGCGCCGCCGATGGCGCCTCGAGCATCGCCGCTGGGTGTGCGTTCGGCCGCGGTCTCTGCGGGGAGCGCTGGCGGCGTCGGATCCGACCGCTGCCGTCGGGCTTGGACTTCTGCGCGCAGGCCTGCGGAGTTTCCCACGAGGAGGTGCTTCGTGTGCTGCGATGGCGTTGCGGTGGTCGCGGCATTCGCAACTTGGGTTTGACGTGCTTCGTCAATGCTGTAGCGCAGGTTCTACCTGCAGGTTCTACGCGCGCGCGTGTGCAGCGACGCTGTCCCCTGGGCAGTCGCCGCTTTGCAGTTTGCGCTCTCGCCTGCCAGGCTGCCGCTCGTGCCGTGCAGGGCGACGCGGCGAAGTCGGAAGCTCGGCTTGCTGTCGCCGCGCGCGCGGGTCTTTTCTCGACAGGGCAATTCTGGGAGGGCCAGTGACGCGGAGGAGTTGTTCAGATACTCTCTGCATCGGAGGTCCTGGTGCGCGGCAGGTGCAGCAAGTTCGGGAGGCGCACGCCCGTGCGGCAGTTCATTTTTGGCATTTTCATGCGCGGCCTGGGAGCTTGCGAGAAGTGCGAGTTCTTTTCGGATGCCTCTGAGATAACGAATATCCTCGATGTGGAATGCAGGAGGTGTGCTTCCGTCGGGAAGACGCTGTGAACTTGCAGGACTTGCTCTTGCGCCAGATCTGATGCGTCGGTGTCGTTGACGACGCATGTCCAGCGCATGCGCATCTCGACGATGCGCGACGTCTTGCCCAACATGTTTGCGGTGGTAGGGCTGCTGGGCACGCGGCGTCCTGGGTTTGCCGCCCGTGTTCCTTGGCACCGTGAAGCGGGTTTTGGCAACCGTCCCGGTCATCAGTGGTATGACCGGCGGCGCGTTCTTGCCCCGCAGACAATGGCGCCGAAGCAGGGAGGGTGCGAGTTCGATTGTTCTTGGGGTTATTGTGCATCTCTAGGGAGGCGCCGCGCGTGGCTCAGTGTATTGTGGGCATTGCAGTGCTCTCGGGGTTGTTGGCGATAGTCGGTGCGCACGTTTTGACGATGCCGTTGTGCACGGCATGTCCTGGAGGGAGTCTGATGATTCGGTGGGCTTGCAGCGCGGGGCGCGCGTGTCTGCGCGCATGCTTTCGGCGGGCGCTCGGCCCGACGACCTCGGGCGCGCGGTGGGCTCCAGCAGGGGTGGCGGCGGCAGCGGCGCCGCCTCCGGGCCCGAGGGGTCGCCAGTCGAGCCCCCCCCCCGCGCGAGCGCGCTGGATCGGAGCACTGCGCGCCAGATCCTCCCCCTGATCTGCCTCACGTCGGCGTCGCCGATGCATCGCCGATGCATCGGCGATACGGCGCGATCCTCCGACCCGAGATACTCCGACACCATCTGGTCCTCCCCGCGCCTGAGTTCTGCATTGGGGAATGGCCCGTCGCGGCCTCTCCGCGCCGGCGCGCTGGGTCACCGGGCCTGGCCCGCCCCGTCGGCGCCGCGCCGGGGTGCTGGATCCGGTCCCCGGTCGCCGGCGTGGTGGATCGAAGGGTCGCCGGCCGCGTCGTCTCCTCGCCGGAATGCCGCGTCGGAGTCTCGCCCGCCGCGCCCTTCCCGCGCCAGAATGCAGGGTCGGGGTCTCTCGTGCCGGACCCCTCCCGCGGCAGAATGCCACATTGGGGGGCCGCCTGTCGAATCCTTCTCGCGCCAGAATGCTGGCTGGATGGGAGTCTCGCTCCCCGAATCCCCGCCGCGCCGGAATGATGGGTCGGGGGATCTCTTGTCGAGCCCGTCCGCGCTTGAATGTTGGGTCGGAACTTGGCTCGACAAGTTCTTTATGCGCCAGCGTTTTGGATTGGAGACTCGCCTGCTGGGTCGGGACATCGACCGCCGAATCTTTCCCGCGCCAGGATGCTGGATGAGGGCTTCGCCTGCAGAATCCTCGCAAGAATGCTGGATCGGAGTCTTGCCCGCTGAATCCTTCCCGGTCCTGACTGCCGTCTCAGGGGATCGCCCGTCGAATCCTTCGCGCGCCAAAATGGTGGATTGGGGGATCGCTCGTCGAATCGTTCCTTCGCCAGAGTGCTGGATCTGTGCCTAGCGCGCAGAATTCTTCTCGCGCAGGAATGCTGGATCGGAGTCTCGCCCGCCGAGTCCTTCCTGCGTCTGACTGGTGCGTCGGGGGGTCGCTCGTCTCCGTCGCGCGCCAGAAGGAGGATCGGGGCAATCGCCCCTTGAGCCTCTTCCGCGCCGGAGTGCTGGATCGGGGCCTCGCCTGCGGAGTCCTTGTCGGAGTCTCGCCCGCCGAAGCCCCGCCGCGCCGGGGGGTCGCCCGCCGACCCCCCCGCCCGGTTGCCGGTGTGTTGGGCTGCGGTTCAGCAGGGGTTGGCCCTTCCTTGTCGGTTCCAGAGGTAATCGGCTGTTGCCAGTTGGGGAAAAATCGCACAGACACAGTTCACCGTCGATCCCCAGGAAAGTATAGGAAAACATGGGACGTGGGGGGGATCTGTCAGTCCAGAACATATTCAAACCTATGGGGCATCCTTGGATTTGTGTGTATGTCTTTGTGTCTCTTGGCCCCTGCAACTTGGTCAAGTGTGCTACACGGAGGTGCCTTGCCGTTGCGGTGTCCGCGCGTCGCCTCCCTCCGAGGAGGCTTTGGCGACCGTGATCGACATGCGCCAAATAGACATTTTTTGGTACACGGGTGTTCTGCTCGTCGTGCAGTCAACGTATGCCTGGCGGTGGCTTGACATTCTGCCACCGCCCAGGAACTTACGAGGATCAGGCTGATCGATTCGGCTGCGTTCCTGTTTGATTTTGACAGGGTGCTGGGATCACTCCTGAGGCAATTGCTCCCGCACTCTCTTAGTATCTCTGTCTATACTTGTATATGTTTCTCTTTTCTATTTCTCTCTCTCTCTCTCTCTATATGTATGTGCACGGTGTTCGATCTTTAAGCTCTCATTATAGTTCAAAGTTTGGCATGCTGTTGTTTGTTTGTGTGCCTTTTGTTCTCTGACTATCCTTCTCTCTGTGCCTTGCCACGTTCGCGCCCTTCTCTTCACTGCCCCTGGCCGTGTTATCAGAATGGTGTGCTAACGCAGAGGCAGCCAGTTATGCAGTGAGATATGTCCACCCACCGGTAACTCTTTTTTCCCAACCATCCTGTGGTGTTGGGTTCTCGTTTTGAACAGACAGCGCCCGTGTCCTTCCTCCCGCTGCCCCCCCTCCCTCTCCCCATCATCAGCACCCTTCACACGGTTCGCCCTCATGCGTCACCGCCACCCATTGCGGGACACCTCTCACACGGTTTGTGGCCCCATAGGGAGCTCCACCGAAGGCCTCAGTGGCTGCGTCCTCATGCGTCACACCCCTCACACGGTTCGTGGCCCCATAGGGAGCTCCACTGAGGGCCCCAATGGCTGCGTCCTCATGCGTCACCGCCACCCAATTCGGCACACCCTTCACACGGTTCGTGGCCCCATAGGGAACTCCACCGAACGCCCCAGTGGTTGCGTCCCCATGCGTCTCCGCCACCCATTACGGGACACCCCTCACACGGTTCGTGGCCCCATAGGGAGCTCCACCGAAGGCTTCAATGGCTGCATCCGCATGCGTCACCGCCACCCATTACGGCACACCCCTCACACGGTTCGTGGCCCCATAAGGAGTTGCACCGAAGGCCCCAGTGGCTGCGTTTTGAAGAGACAGCGCCCCGCGTTCCTCTCCTCTCCTCCACCTCCCCCTCCTCCCTCCTCCCATCCGCCTCGTCACCTCCCGGTGTTTCACTCGCTCAATACAGTCTTTCGTGGCCCCATAGGGAGCTCCACCGAAGGTTCCGGTGGCAGTGCCCTCATGCGTCACCGCCGCCCAGGACAGCGCTTAATGGCCCCATAGGGAGCTCCACCGAAAGCTCCAGTGGCAGGGTCCGCATGCGTCACCGCCACCCAGGACAGCGTTTCGTGGCCCCATAGGCAGCTCCACCGCACGCTCCAGTGGCTGTGTCCGCAAGCGTCACCGCCACCCAGGACAGCGTTTCGTGGCCCCATCGGCAGCTCCACAGAAGGCTCCAGTGGCAGGGTCGGCATGCGTCCGCGCCACCGATTTCGGCGCACCCCTCTCACGTTTCGGTTCCCCATAGGGAGCTCCACCGAAAGCGGTACCCACGATGCGGCACTCGCAGCTACATATGATTGGGTCCTTCGTCACGCTATTTGTCCTGTTGCGCGACGAGTGGAACACGTCCATATCAATTTTTTTAATGTATGTATGTATGTATGTATGTATGTATGCATGTATGTATGTATGTATGTATGCATGTATGTATGCATGCATGTATGTATGTATGCATGTATGTATGTATGTATGCATGTATGTATGTATGTATATATGTATGTATGCATGTATGTATGTATGTATGTATGTATGTATGTATGTATGTATGTATGTATGTATGTATGTATGTATGTATGTATGTATGTATGTATGTATGTATGTATGTATGTATGTATGTATGTATGTATGTATGTATGTATGTATGTATGTATGTATGTATGTATGTATGTATGTATGTATGTATGTATGTATGTATGTAATGTATGTATGTATGTATGTATGTATGTATGTATGTATGTATGTATGTATGTATGTATGTATGTATGTATGTATGTATGTATGTATGTATGTATGTATGTATGTATGTATGTATGTATGTATGTATGTATGTATGTATGTATGTATGTATATATGCATTTATTTAGTTATTTATCCATTTATGTATTTATGTCTATATATATTCATATATCTTTATTATATATGTATATGTGTGGGCATACAGTCCTAGTCCGATGGCCATTGCCTCTCAAGAAGTCTATCCAGTTGCGTGCGGCACATTTCGCCGCGGTGCCAGCGCAGCATTCCTGGTGGCGAACCACGTGAGAAAGGGGGGGACGGGAGGTCATGGCGTGCGACACCTCCGGCCTCTAGGAGGCCCTCTTGGGTGCCTCTTGGGGGCTTCTTGGGTCTTACTGGGCGCCTCGGAAGCTTCTTTGGCGGCTCCTTGGGCCGTCTGATGGCGCTCCTGGGCCGTCTGGGCGCGTTCAGAGTCTGTCCGTCCTTCGCGGGCTCTCTGGGTCTTCTTGGAGCCCTCGTGGACGTCGAGGGCCGTCCGAGGGCTTCCTTGGGCCGACTCGGGGTCCTAAGACCGCTCTTGGGCAGTGCTGGAGCCCTCTTAGGCCGTCTTGGGGCCCCCTTGAGGCACGGCACTCTACTTGAGGCTATCTTGGATACTTGTTGGGCCGTCTCGAACCCACGGGAACCCGAAAAGGTGCCAATTCGAACGTCAAGCCAAAACCTGTTGTAGGTCAGTGATGTTGGCCTCTTCGGGCCCTGCTGGAGGTCCTCTCGGAGCCCTCTTGGGGCGTTTCGAGGGACCATCTTGGGCTGTCGTGGAGGCATCCTGGACCATCTTGGCGTTGGCCTGCCTGGGCCGTTTTGGAAACCGTCTTGGGCATCCTGAAGGCTTTGGATGGCGCCAGGGAAGACTGCCAGGCAGCACTTGGCAGTCTACTGCGCCTCAACGTGCCAGTGGGCAAGGTGGTGGATATTTCCTTGCATTTCTATGATGATCAGCTTCGGTCCATCAGTTTGGGACACGAAAAGGACGAAGAGGCTCTGGACGCAGCGCAGGGTCAAGCCCGTGCATTGTGCCCCTCTCGGGCGCTGCGCTCCCGAGCGGAGGGGCGCCCATGCGGGGCCTCTTCCGGCGCGACGGGGAGTACCCCGTCGCCGCCGGCGCCGTGGCTGGCGTCCAGGGGGTGGCCGGGAGCCAACACGGAAGACGGGGGAGGGAGGAGGAAAAGGATGAGAAGGAGGATGGAGGAGGAGGAGGAGGAGGAGGAGGAGGAGGAGGAGGAGGAGGAGGAGGAGGAGGAGGAGGAGGAGGAGGAGAGAGGAGGAGGAGGAGGAGGAGGAGGAGGAAAAAGAGGAGGAGGATGTGGAGGTGGAGGAGGAAGAGGAGGAGGCGGAGGAGGCAGAGGAGGAGAAGGGGGAGGAGGCGACTGTCCGCCGACGCGGGCGGTCCAGGAGCCGTCGTGTCGTCGGCGAAGTCCACCGCCTTCATGCGGGGCCAATCCGCGCTCGCGCGGCGCTGGCCACGAGCACACGAAAGGATGCTTTTGTTGGTGCCGTGCTCGGCCTCTGGCGGCCCTGACCGGGCCATTTGGGACATTTTTGGGGCACTTGGACTCCCCCCCGGTTTTTCTCTCCCCTTCCGACTCCTCTGACTCCCCTGACTCCCCGACGCCCCGACGCCCCGACGCCCCGACGCCCCGACGCCCCGACGCCCCGACGCCCCGACGCCCCGACGCCCCGACGCCCCGACGCCCCGAGGGGACGTGCTTTTGTTGCCGTTTCTGGCCTCTGGCGGCCCTCGCTGGGCACGGGTGCCGTCCAAAACGGGCCTGGGCGCAAGAACGGGCCCGGGGAACGGGTCGGGACGTCCGGGGCCCCTCGCGTGAAACAGCTCTTCATGCACGTCGGGGTGCCCCCCCCCCCATCCTCCCCTCCCTCCTCCCTCCTCCCCTCCTCCCCTCCTCCCTCCCCCCTCGCCCCCCCCATCTTCACTCCTCGCCCAAGGCGGGCGGCGGCGGGGGCTGGTTCGGCAACCGCGTCGGCGGCCTCGGCTCGGGTCTCGGCAGCGGCCCCAGCGCCGTCTCTGTCTCTCTCTCTCTCTCGGCCTGCGGCCCGCTCGAGCAGGGACGGTGCGACATCCTCCCCCTTCCTTCCTCCCTCAAGCCTTCCCCCTTCCCTCCCTCCCCGCTCCCCTCTCCCCCTCGTTGCTGCTCCCTTCTCCCTTCCTCCCCTCTCTGCCCCCGCTCGGGTCTCTTCGGCCTGCGAGCCACTCGATCGGGGGTCGTGCAACGTCCAGCTCCTTGCTTCCCCCCTCCTGCATGCCTTCCCCTTTCTCTCCCTCCCCGCTCTCCGCCCTCGCTGCTGCTCCCTTCTCCCTCCCCTCTCCGCCCCCCTCGTAGGGAGGGTCTCGTGTCTGGCACCGGTCGCCGGTGCCTGGGATCCCCGTGCCGGGCTTCGGCTTCCCGGCCGGCCGGGCGGTCGCCGGGCGCTGGGCGATGCTGGTCACCACAGGATGGTCGACTTCGTGGGGGCTGCTCCCCTCGCTGTCCTCCCTTCCTTCCCCCACCTTTTCTGCGCCACTCCTCACCCCCTCTCGCCACCCCTCTCCTCCTCCCCCCTCCTTTCCCTCCCCTCCCCCTTCACTCCTCCCCCTCCCCTCCTCCTCCGTTCTTCTCCTCTCTTGCCTCCCCTCTCCTCCTCCCCCCCCTCCTCCTCCCCCCTTCTACTCCACTCCTCACTCCCCTTCCCCTCCTCCCTCCTTCCTCTTTCTTGCCTCCCCTCTCCTCCTTCCCCCCCTTCCTCCCCCCCTGTGCGACTCCTCTGCTCGCCGTCCTCCTCTCTCCTCCCTCCCCTCCTCCCACTCTCTTGCCTCCCCCCTCTCCTCCTCCCCCTTCCTTTTCCACTCCACTCCTCCCCCCTCCCCCTCCCCCCTTCCCTCCTTCTCCTCTCCTCCCCCCCCGTCCTCCCCCCCCTGTTCGATTCTGCGCCCCCTGCGGGGCATTCTGGCTCAGGTGAGCAGGCTGACGGGAAGCCCTCGTCCGGCACGCGCTCCGCTGGGGGGCCCGCGGGCGCGCGCCCGCGTCCATGGATGCCCCCGCGGGGGGCACCTGCGGGCGGAGGCCGGCGCTCGGCCTCTGGCGCGGCGGCCTCGTCTGGAGCGCCGCCGCGAGCCGGGGCGGCCGAGGGCGGCCGCGCGGGCCCGCCGCCCGAAGACCTCGTGGGCTTCCGGGGAGGGCTCCGCTCTTGCCGAACTCGGGGGGCTTGGCGCTGGGACCTCGCCCTCCTCGAGCTCCTTCGGGCGGCCGCTCTAGCCCCCAGGAGGGAGCAGACGACGACACCAAGGGAGGAGGAGGAGGAGGAGGAGGAGGAGGAGGAGGAGGAGGAGGAG
>CAUYUJ010006421.1:0-32500 GCA_963575745.1 Prorocentrum cordatum
GGGGCTCGAGCCTCCGAGGTAGGCCGCGGGGCGCTCGGCGCGCGCCCGCAGGCCTGCGCCTCCGCAGGCCTGCGCGGGCGGGCCCGTGCCGAGCTTCGCTCGCGTGGGGTCCCCTTTCCGCCTCGCTGTGCCGCCCCAGAGATGCGACGCTCCCGGCAGAGGCCCGGAGCGGCGGGATTTGGGGCAGTTTTTGGGCCTCCAGAGGCCCCCGCCGGGCCTCGAGAGCGTCAAAAAACGACTCAGGACGAACAACCGGCCTCCGGGCAGCACGCACCGAAAAAATTGGAGCAGCCGGATGTCTGGGGCTGCATCTGGCCGTTGTGCTGCTGGGCTGCTCTTCTCAGTGGTTGCTGGGCCGACGTGTCTGCAGAGCCAACCGCCCTTGGAGCATCACATATCGCATTTGATCTGGGCTATCGCGATTTTCCTCCTCGGCTTGCGCTAGTGAGAGTGGTGGGTGGGGCCCCGCGCGCCAGCACCCCGCGGCTGGGAGTTCACGTCTCTTCCTGAATTCTGGGCAGGGGTGGCCGCCGTGCCCGAACAGGATATCTTTTCTCCTCCGCGGAGACTGGACTCCTTGGGTTCCTCGGCGCGCCCCGGGAATGCTCTCCCTTCCGGATTCCGAGAAGGTCCTCTTAGATGCTAAGTGATGGGGCTCCGGCCCCCCCCCCCGCCGACGCCCCAGCGGCGCGCGCCCGTGCCCCCGCGCGCGGACGCGGATATTGGCGCCTCGCTTTGCCTCGCCTCGCCTCGCCCTCATGGGTCCCACGTTGGAGTCGCCCGGGTGATGTTGTCTCGTTGCGTGCTCTCGTTCCTCGTGGCTTCCCGTCCACAGCGATGCTTCAGTATACCCTCGCTTATCCTGGACCTGCACTTCCACACCATGGTCTCACCGCAAGGCCTCTGCAGCCTGCTTTTGACAGAGGATTGGGCTTTGTGGATGGCTGATCTTCCCCACATGGGGGTCAGCCTTCGTTGCACAGTGGTGTGGCCTCCTGATTTAGAGGCTCAGCAATAGTGGCTCCCTCCTCCGTGGTGCCCCGAGAGGGCGAAATCGTTGATGTCCGATGGGTTTCCTAATTATGGATTCTGAGATTCTCGCGCTCTCGGCCGTCTGGATCCCCAAGTCGGCCCAAGAGGTTTCCAGGATCACCCCGAGACGGCCCAAGAGGCGCCCAAGAGAGCCCCAAGACAGCCCAAGGGCCCAAGAGGGGCCCAAGAGGCCCCCAGGACGGCCCAACGGCCCAACAAGCCCCCGAGAGGCTCCCAAGACAGGCCAACAGGGCCCCGACTGCCCGCGAGGGCGCCAAGACGGCCGAAGATGTTGTCGACATAGCCCCAGACGGCCCAAGACGCCCGAAAAGAGTCCCAGGAGGACCCCCAAGAGGGCGTGAAGAGGCGAAACTCATCGATTTCACGTTGGTTGCAGCTTGCTGGCATTGGCGCGCCAGAGACAAAAGCGCGCGCCCGCAAACATCGACTCATGCAGCTCCGTGCATGTATTAATCCACGGTTCCGCAAATGCATATGTATATGTATCTGGATGTGTTTCATAGACGTGTATTTATAGGTGTCGATGTATGCGTATATATATATATGTATGTATACATATGTAGATACATGTATGTATATGTGCGTGCATATGTACAAATATGAGCATATGTCTGTATGTACATGTATACGTGTATGCATGCCTACATACATACATGCAGTTATGTATTTGTATACGTATAAGCGTGTGGACATGCTTGAGTTTATATATATATATATATATATGCACATAGGTGAAAGCATATGCATGTGCTTATGCATACGCGTGGGTATATGCACATGCGCATGCACCTGTATTTGTAGATGCGCGTATGTGTATATGTATATGATTATGGATACGCATATGTATATGTATGTGCATGTGTATGTGTGCATGTGTGTAGGTGCATGTGCATGTTTATGCATCTGTGAATGTAGATGCATGTGTATATGTAAATCCGTAGTCTGTTTATATGCATATGGTTACTAAACCGTATATGCGTATACGTATGCATATGTATGTGCACAGGTGCATGCATGTGTCTATGTGTGTATGTATGTGTGTATTTGCACATGTATGTGTATATGTGCATGCGACTGCAGCAGCACATGCCTCTTTATATGGCAATGTACAAGTTGGCTTATAGTATATACCTATGCGTACACACATAGTTACGAACATACATCCATACATGTGCATGCATGCAAACATACATATATCTATGCATATACACACCCATATACACCTACACCCACATACACACATATATACACACAAGGCTGCATTGGCGCTTCGCGCCATGTACCTTGGTCCTTGAAGTTTGGCATGCAGGCGGAAGGGCAGGAAGGTCAAACAGACGATTTAGCGATATTTCTTTGTTGCCTTTTCAGGCATCGCCGTTATAATAATGCTAGGTATTATTATTATTCCCCAGGTTTCTGTTGCCTCGTTCTCGCCCAACCCTGCGAACTCTTCCCCATCCTCCTCAGCTCTTTTTGCGGAGGCTCCTCTTTGGAGAGCCTCTGGGGGCTTCATGGCAGTTTTTAAGGCTGTATTGAGGCTTTCTGGAGGCCTCCTCGGCGTCTTCTGGGGGCCTTTGGGGGCTTCCTCGGGCCACCCTGCCTCCAACCGCGGTCTCCCGAACGACTGGGTTACGTTTTCGATCATGGACCCCTTGTTAACGCGAAGCATCCTGCTTTCACACCGATGGCCGCCGAAAACTGCCGAAGACCTTGTCGGGCCGCCGTCCAAACCGCCGAAAGACCACCGAAAACCGCCGAAGCCCGCCACCGCAAAAGACCGCCGAAGACCGCCGAAAGAACCCCGAAGACCCCCGAAGACCGCCGAAGGTCGCCAAACGACAGCCGAAGACCGCCGAAGACTGTGTCGGGCCCCAACGCGGGACGTGCGCCCGCTGGCGGTTTTCGGCGATCTTGACGGTCTTCAGAGGCCAAGATGCGTGGCGAGGGGTCCATGGTCGAACGCGTGAGACTGGGTCCCGACTTGGAATGCTTCGGAGGGTGTCTTGCGTCCATCTTGGGCCGTCATGGGGCTCTTTCAGGGCCATCTTGGACCCCTGTTGTGCCGTTTGGGGGCTCTCTTGGACTCTTTGGAAGCCCTTTGATATGGTTTTGGGGCGATTTGGGAGCCTCCCAGGCGGCTTCGGACGCCCAGAAGACAGCCGTTTTGGAGCGTCGGGAAGCCGAAAAGAGGAGAACCCCAAAATTCACCCAAAACCTAAAGATAGTCAATAATGTTTGCATCTTGGGGCCTTCTTGGGAGTGCTCTTGGAGGCCTCTTGGATTTCTTGGGAATGCTCTTGGAGGCCATTCTGAAGAATAGGGCATTCCCAAAATCATGCACAAATTTTGAAAATCCATGTTTTCTGCGTTTTGAAAGCCTCTTGGGGGTCTTCGTTGGGTCGTCTTCGGGCGTCTGGTGGGTGTCTGGGGCCTCTTGAGGCCCTCGGGTGGGCCTTCGGCCGCCCTCCTCACTGATTTGGGCCCGTTGCCCAGGCCCAGCAAGGGCTTGCAGGAGCTCTGAAAAGATTGGGGGGCCTCCTGCAGGGGCGTCCAGGGGGCCCCCGGGGCCACGCGTCCGGGGAGTCCCGTTTCGGGGAGGGGTCCCCGGTAATAGACAGAAATATGTGAATGGGAATATTCCGATTCATCTATTTTTATAGGGCCAGGGACGCCAGAAAAAGCGCCCCCCTTCCCCCCAAAGAATTTGGCTCTCCTCGGGCCAGCTTGTCTCCAACCGCGGTCTTTCTGAACGACTGGGTCACGATTTGGAATGTATCGGAGGGGGCATTGGGCCGTCATAGGGCTCTCTTGGGCCATCTGGGAACCCTGTTGTGCCGTCTTGGGGCTCGTTTGGGTTGTCTGGAAGCCCCGTCGGATGGTTTTGGGGCGATTTTCTAGCCTCCCAGGCGGTCTCGGACGCCCAGAAGACCGAAGAAAAGGACATTGTCAAAATTACGCACCAACTTTGGGAAATTCATGTTTTCCTGCATTTTGGACGCCTCTTGGGGATCTTCTTGGGGTCGTTTTCGGGCGTCTGGTGGGTGTCTGGGGCCTCTCAGGGCCCTCGGGGGGGCGTTCAGCCGCCCTCCTGACCGACTCGGGCCCGTTGCCTAGGCCCAGCAAGGGCTTCCAGGAGCTCTGAAACGCCTGGGGGGGCCTGCAGGGGCGTCCAACGGGTCCCCGGGGCCACGCATCCAGTGGTTCAGAGGGTCCTGGGGGCCCGGGATTCGGGGGTCCGGTTTCGGGGGGGGTCCCGGGCAATAAGAGTGGTCGATTACACAACTCAACTTTGGCCTGCCATCCAGGCTGACGAACTCATCCGCTCGGCCCATCCGTCACGGGCACCGTGCGCGCAAGCATATCGGTTTCGGCCGAGGCCACGAAACGCTGTGTATCACAGGTTTTTCTGGTTTTTCTGGTCTGGGAACCAAAGAAACACTGCGTATCACAGGTTTTTCTGGTTTTTCTTGTTTCTGGAGCTGAAATGCTCGCCGCGGCCTCGCCCCACCGCTCCCCCACCTCCTGTTTGTCGGCGCCTGAAAACCAGAAAAACCAGAAAAACCTGTGATATACAATGTTTCGTTGGTTCCCAGACAAGAAAAAACCAGAAAAACCTGTGATACACAGTGTTTCGTGGCGTCCGAGCAAGAAAACACTGTGTACTCTTCGGGGACTACAGCGCTCGCCGCTCACTGGCAGTGCTCCTTGAGGAAGGCCTCCTCCAGCATCTTCCCTGTTGCCAGCCACAAATCCTCGCCCCTGGCGCCCAAAGCACGAATACACAATTCAACTTTGGCCTGCCATCCAGGCTGGCGATACGATCAGCGACCCCCCAGAGCGCCCAAAGCACGAATACACAACTCAACTTTGGCCTGCCATCCAGGCTGACGAACTCATCCGCTCGGCCCATCCGTCACGGGCACCGTGCGCGCAAGCATATCGGTTTCGGCCGAAACACTGTGTATCACAGGTTTTTCTGGTTTTTCTGGTCTGGGAACCAACGAAACACTGCGTATCACAGGTTTTTCTGGTTTTTCTGGTTTCTGGAGCTGAAATGCTCGCCGCGGCCTCGCCCCACCGCTCCCCCACCTCCTGTTTGTCGGCACCTGAAAACCAGAAAAACCAGAAAAACCTGTGATATACAATGTTTCGTTGGTTCCCAGACCAGAAAAAACCAGAAAAACCTGTGATACACAGTGTTTCGTGGCGTCCGAGCAAGAAAACACTGTGTACTCTTCGGGGACTACAGCGCTCGCCGCTCACTGGCAGTGCTCCTTGAGGAAGGCCTCCTCCAGCATCTTCCCTGTTGCCAGCCACAAATCCTCGCCCCTGGCGCCCAAAGCACGAATACACAATTCAACTTTGGCCTGCCATCCAGGCTGGCGAACTCATCCGCTCGGCCCATCCGTCACGGGCACCGTGCGCGCAAGCATATCGGTTTCGGCCGAGGCCACGAAACACTGTGTATCACAGTTTTTTCTGGTTTTTCTGGTCTGGGAACCAACGCAACACTGCGTATCACAGGTTTTTCTGGTTTTTCTGGCTTCTGGAGCTGAAATGCTCGCCGCGGCCTCGCCCCACCGCTCCCCCACCTCCTGTTTGTCGGCACCTGAAAACCAGAAAAACCAGAAAAACCGGTGATATACAATGTTTCGTTGGTTCCCAGACCAGAAAAACCAGAAAAACCTGTGATACACAGTGTGTCGTGGCCTCCGAGCAAGGCTCTGGTTCTGGTTCTGGTTCTGGCTCTGGTTCTGGTTCTGGTTCTGGTTCTGGTCTGGTTCTGGTTCTGGTTCTGGCTCTGGTTCTGGTCCTGGCTTTGGTTCTGGTTCTGGCTCTGGTTCTGGTCCTGGCTCTGGTTCTAGTAGAAGCAGAGGCGAGGGGGGAGATGGAAGAGGAGGGGGAGGATGAGGGAGAGTAAGATGAGGAGGAATACTTTTCGGGTCACAGCCCGCTGTGACAGACCATGTGTCTGCGGCTGTTCGGTGCCAGCATCTCAAGACCGCGGCTTCGTGTTTTGGGCGTTTTGGGGGGTCGCTGGGGGGGGACCGAGCATATATATATATATATATATATATATATATATATACACACACATATGTGGCACATATTATTATTTCTGTCTTTTTACAAGCTGGGGGGTGGGACCCCTCCCCCCCTCACCCTCCAAAGCCGAACCCCCAAGTTCCAGGGTTTCCAGGCCCCCCGGACGCCGTTGCCGAAGGTCCCCCGGCTCGTCCTGGGCTTCCCAGGGCGATTAGCCGGGTCTTCCCAGCAGACCCCGAGCGATCAGAGCGGTGATCAAAGAGGCCGAAGAGAGACCTAAGACAGCACAAGAGCGCTCCAAGAAGGACCCAGATGGCCTCTAGAGACCCCCAAAACAGCCCAGGAGGCCCCCAACAGGACTCCCAGACCGCAAAAATGGCTTCATACCCTCAGGGGGACGTGCATTTTCAGCATATTCGCTGTTCAGGTCGCAGCAGCGTCCAAAACAGCAAAAAAGGCCTCCGGTATCCCCCAAGACGGCCGAAGAGACCCCCAAGAGAGCCTCCAGACGGCCTAGATGGCCCCAAAACTGCCCCCAAAGAAGCCCTAAATGAGCCCAAAAGAAGCTCACCAGGCCCTCGCAAGGCACCAAGGAGAAGCCCAAGAAGGCTCTGGGAGGCACCCGAAAATGACATGGGAGGGCCCACGTAGCGCCCGTAAGGTCCCTAGAGTTAAGTCGGGCACGTCCACCTACAGGAGGAATATTCAAAAGTAGCCGAAAAATAGTATGGGGACGATTCTTCTCGCATGTCTGGACCATTTTTGCATTTTTTCTTCTTTTTTTGACAGTTTTCAATTTTTTCGCCCGAAATCCGCCTGCATGAGGACATGCCCGACCTAACCCCAGAGGGCCCGAGCTTCCCAACACGGGCCCAAGATGGCCCCAGGACGGCTCGAGGGGACCGCGGGCTGGCCCACCGGGCCTCCAGCAGGGCCCCCAACGGCGCGTTCCACCAGGAATTGCGGCCCGAGCCCCGGGGGTTCGCGACCACATTTCCCGGAAGTTTGCCTATTTTCGCGTGCCCCGTTGCGACCCGCTGCAACACACCCTCGGCCTGGCATTGCTTTTTGTGCTTTGCGGCACTGCTCGACATTGCGTCGGCTTGCGTGTCATTCATGTGCATGGCTTGCCGTCATTTGCAAAGCCTCAAGGACCAAGGTGCATGGCGCAGAGCGCCACTGCAGTTTTTGGATTTATTTACTTATATATATATATATATATATATATATATACATCTCTCTCTCTCTCTCTCTCCCTCTGCGCCACGTCCTGCGCCAAGTCCTCGTCGTCCAGCCCTTGGGAATCATCACCCGATGTGCCATGAGCTTGAGGCTGCGCACCGCATATTTGTCGGCCAGTGCTTCTCACCATGTGCGGCAAGCACGTGCCCAGTGCCTACGCGACAGTCTCGCGGGCCTCCAGAGTCTACGTGATAGCCCATGATGCTTATTACATGCCGATTGTATGTCTTCTTTCATCGCCAATGCCATTGAAAGCTCTTCGGCATGATTTTACAGTGTCACTGTTTTACAGGCACGGCCCGTCATGTCTGCGCGGCGAGGAAGAACAAGTTGCTGACTGATTCAGTGAATCAGAAGCTGGGTGAGGGCTGGCACATCCGTGGCTGCTAAAACGGTCTTCTGGGAAGAAAATACAAATTACCGGAATAAAACTCAGCGCGCTAAATGGTAAACGGGCTGCTTCCCGGAAGACAAAACAATTTCCCGGAGCTCCGTGTTAGCAGCCACGGGTTTGCCAGCCTTCGCTTGGTTTCTGAGTGAATTCGCAATGGCCATTACATGGCAGTTTTCACCGCGGGGGGGATATTTGGGTGGCATTTTTACACGGGTGGGTGAGGATACGTCGGTGGCATTTTTAGGCAGGGGAGCGAAGAAATTTAGGCAAGGCCCGACCACAACGCTGTTTAGCTTGGCTTTTGCCCTTGTTGTGTTTTTCGTTTCGTTTTTCGGTGTTATTTTAAACGTTCGTTGTACAACGGTCGGATTCGTTTTGTTTTCCGTTCTAAACGCCAACTTGTTTGAAACATCGTTGTGGTCGGGCCTTGTATTTAGGTGGCAGTTTCGATTGCAGCTGCTGTTGAGTGTGTGTGTGCGTGTCGGCACTGTCCCTGGTCGTGACCATAGGGTCGGCACTGTTCCTGGTTGGCTGCCGGTCTCCTGGGGGAGGTGGTGTAGATTACAATGGAGCAGTGATGAGCCCCTCCCCGGAGCAGGGGGAGAGAAGGGGTCATGGGAGCAAGAAGACGACACTTGTCAAACCACCAGTGGGATTGTCGGGTGGAAGGGGGGTCCAGGAGCAGAAATCCACCAGGTGAGGGCGCCAGGCCAGGGGTGGGGCCTGGGCCAGACATTGTCGGACGGGGGGTCCAAGTATGCAGCCGGACCAAGGTATAAGATCGAGGTCGGTTCGGGGAGGGTACCTTGAGATCATGGCGTGGCACTTTTTTCACAACCGGCGTTTTCGCTCGGTTTCGGGCCCCAGGACTCTCACAGATCGATCCGGCTCGAAAAATGACGCAGAAAGATTGGGTCCGGGGGTCCAGGAGTGATTTTGTGCGGTGTTGCACTTTTTTTCATCGTCGGATCTCAGGGTGCCCTGATGTTCTTCGTATCTGCTGGATGTTCTTATGCATCCTGAGGAGGGTATCCTTGGATGTTCTGTGTGCTTTGGCCGGCGGAGGGTCTCATTTTCTTGAGGGATGTTCTTGTGGCCTAGGTCCGATTGTCTTGAGGTCTGGAAGGTGGGGGTGCGGGGACCACGTGGGGTCCTGGTGAGGCCCAGGCGAGAAATTATCGAGCGGGGGGTTCCAAGAACGGAGGTCTCGCCGAAGATTCGCCACGTTGCCGCCGGGCGCCGCGTCCTTGCCACTCAGTGCGCCATCTGGGCATGCCGAGGATTCGCTGCGTTGCCGCCTGTGACCGCTTGTGCGGATATGCCGAGGATTTGCCACATTGTCGCCCGTTGCCGCTTGTGTGGGTACGGCTCAGGATTCGCCACGTTTCCATCCTCTGCCGCCCGTTGCCGCATGTTGGGGTATACCGAGGATTTGCCACGTGGCCGCCCGTTGCCGCCTGTGTGGGTATGTCGAGGATTCGCCCCGTTGCCGCCCGTTGAAGCCTGTGTGGGTATGCCGAGAATCGGTGGCTGGACGAAAAAGTGTCCGCACCAACGGCGCGAAGACCATATCAGGTGGTGCTGGATGACACCTTGCATGACGTATGTCCCAACTCTCTCCCCCAAGCCCAAAGTTGAAGTGTCCACATTTTGTCCTCCGCGCGTTGCTTCGCGTGCACCGCCGTCAACTTTGGGTTTCTGGGGGAAGGGGCTATCGATTTGTTGCATGCACTTCGCCGTATCGCTGTCTTGGCGCGATGGGCGTGGACATGTTTTGTCCACTAGCCGATTCGCCACGTTGCCGCCCGTTGTTGCCCACTGTGCCCGTGTGTGGGTATGCCGAGGATTCGCCACGTTAACGGCCAGTTGTCGCCAGTGTGGGTATGCCGAGGATTCGCCACGTTGCTGGCCATTGCCGCCTGTGTGGGTATGCCGCGTTTTTTACCCCGATGCCACCGGTTGCCACTTCGTTGCCGCCTGTTGCTTCCTGTGGGTATGCCGACGATTCGACACGTTGTCGCCCGTTGCCGCCTGCCGCCTCGTTGCCGCGTCGTTGCCGCCTCGTGCGTTGCGTGGATACGACGAGGGCTCGCAACGTTGCCGCCCGCTGCCACCTCGTTGCCGCCTGTGCGTATGCCGAGGATTCGCCACGTCGCCGTCCGTTGTCGTCCGTGTGGGTATGCCGAGGAGTCGCCACGTAGCCGCCCGTCGCCGCCTGTGCGGATATACCGAGGAGTCGCCAGGTTGGCGCCCGTTGTCGCTCGTGAGGGTTTGCCGGGGATTTTCCGCGTTGCCGCCCGCTTCCGCAGGTGGTGGTATGCCGAAGATTCGCCACGCTGCCGCCCAGTGCCGCGTCGTGCGCTATATGGGCATGCCGAGAAGTCTAGACGCTTTGCGTAACCCCACCAGCCCATCCAGAAACGATGCCCAGAGGAGTTGCCTCGATCAGGGAAGTGGGCAGCACGCAGAGGAAGGGTTCCCCAGTGGAGGCCTCTTGGAGCGTCTTGGGTGCCTCTTGGCGGTCCTGGCCTCTTGGAACGTCGTGGGTGCCTCGGGGAGCTTCTTGGGGCGTTTTGGGGGTCGCTTGGGAGCCCCTCGGAGGCTTCTTGGGCGCCTCTTGGGGCCTCCTGGGGCCTCCTGGGCGTCTCTTGGGGTCCTTTTGAAACGTTCTGGGGAGCCTTGGGAGCTCTCTTGGACTCTAAAGTGAGCTGGGACAAGGACGAGAGGTAGCGAGCGTTTGTCCGCGGCCGTTTGTGTTCAAGCGGCTGGCCGCCAACATATGACTGTGCCTGATTGCGAGGCACACTACTTGCCATCGAAACCGAAAACAGCTTCGCTTGAGATGGCCCGTCGTTCCCGCGACGACGTCCTACTTCTGGGACTATCGCTACTACGGTATAACAGAATTTGATATGGGCTTCGCCTTAGGCGAAGCTGCTGGTTGGGCCTCCCCACCGCTTCAAACTTGGTAGCGGAACTGGCCCAAGGTAGTCAGTTCTTGCTCTACTCCTCACCATCCACGGCACTATCTGGTGGACTACTGACATGGTTGAACATCAGGGTGCAATGGGTCTGCGCGGAGGAATCTACGTAAGTACGAGCAACCGCAAAGACACTTGCACTGCTACCTCTGCTTTCGCGGAGGCCTCTTAGTTGAGTCCTACATCCCTGCGCTACTACACTCCTGAAATCAACCCTCCTACTCCCATTTGAAACTTTTTTGAAGACACCATGCATGGCAACATGCGATACGATATTGTGTCGCCTCCACTCCCACGCAGGCTTGCAACAAAACACCACAGACCCCAGCCACTAATATCCGACCACGACCTACGGGGCCATCGGGTTGGCATTACTATCTTTGGCCTTCTATGGGTCGCTATCGGGTCTGCTGTGGGGCACATGCATGGCGGACACGACGCAAAAACAACCAGCCCCCACTGGGACCCGGCCGGTCAAGTACCTTTCCGCGAATTCGCTCGAGAGGTACATGCCTGGATCAACGTTACCACAGGCACTGTGGCGCCCTCTCAACAGGCTGCAGCACTGCAGCGTGGTCTGGGAGGTCTCACACGGACCATAACCATGAGAGTTCCCCCCTGCAGTCATCAATTTTGGCGTTAACACTGGTGGTCGCCACGCCGATGGCGTCATGTACATCATGTTCCTCCTCAGCACGAAGTTTGAGAACTGAGAGGAGGAACGCCAACTTAACTCGGGAACGGCTCTCATCGACTTTCGCGTCCATGTGGGAGAACGGATCGGCCAGACATTAGCACGCTTGGAAATAGCCCGTTATCAGACTGAGACGGCAGTTTTGATCATCCCCATCTTCCAAATCCTAACGGTTGTTCTGTTCAGAGCCTCAGGGGTTGGGACGTCGCGCGCACAACAACTCCTACAGCCACTTAGCCACCAAATGCCTAGGAATCAACAACACTTTGATGCTTTACTTGAACGCACGAGGTCATATGCCCGCATTGCTGAGCGAACCCCTGGTAATGTTGGTGGTATATTTAGCCGCGGTCACCGCGCCGAAACCCTGTCATGCTGATAGTAATGCAGGGCAACCTGCGACGAATGTCTGGAATTATGATTCACAACCTACAGAGACCACCATTCTAATAGCCCAAAATCGTGGTCCGCCTACGGCGTCGCAAGACTCCTGGGCTGGATATCAGGGGCCGTCGGCTACGACGGCCACTACACAAGCCATTGCCCTTGTAGGCTCAGCGGGGCAACCCGCCGAGTCTGACTTTGACTTTGGAACCGACATCGGCACATCATCGGATGATGAAACGGCTGCCCTAGACGACTCCGACATCCTTGCGTATTTTACAGGAGAACAACGAGCTTATTGGTTGAAACATAAACGCAGATGGAGACGTTTTTTGAAGGAGCCAGTTCGTAAAGCACGACGCACTATTCGACGGGCACTTCGGGTGAATGGAAAGGGTCGAGGCAAGGGAAAGGGCAAAGGACGGCGATTGCATGGCAGAGGTACGCTGGCATTCCTGGCATCCCTTACTGGACTGCAATATGAAGAATTATTCCTGGGGGCAGGTATGGGGCCGTAGACGCATCACAGGGAAGGGCAAGGGACTTTGGGGCAACCCGAAAGATGCAAATGGCAAAACCACGCCATGCGACATTTGCCATAGCACCCGACATTTTCGCCGCGAATGCTTCCGAGGCGATGGGGGGGGGGCAGGGATTCGCCAATGCATGTGGCTCAAAACGATTCGCACATACAGCATGTCGATTGCGAGACGCCGTTGGCCGACCCTGCAGACAAGCCTGCCGCAGTCGTCAACTTAATGGCTGCCAGGTATCTAAGCGCCAGCGCGTCCCTCGAGAGATGCGCCGACGAGCTCTTCGAGGAGATCCATTTTGGCCGCGACGAGATTACCCTGGCCGACTGGCCGGGCATGCCCATCGCGCTGCGCATATCGAATTGGTTGAGGTTTTCCACTTGCCCGCCGACGTAGACTGCGATGTGCTGTGGGCACCTGCGGATTCTGAAGCTGCAATTCCAGCGACAGAAGAAGAGATGCAATTGGTGCCCCATTCTCAGGTCATTGATAATCCGGCAAACATTGAACTATCTGATGATGACCCTACGCAGGGAAGCTCGCGAGATGCTGGCGACCTTTCAGAGCGCATTCAGTGCGAACTTGGACATAATGAAGATCATCACCTTGCGTTCGTGGCTCACGAGCTGTCTCCGGGCCGCCATGAGCGGCCGGCTAGTCGCCAAGTCCTGTGGGCGCGCGACTCGCGCAGATGACGACGACGACGAATGGGGAGCCGAGGACCGTCGCATGCAGCGCCGCGGTCGCGGCCGCTCAAGCAGGCACTCGCGCGCCGCGCGCTCCAGCGGCGCCCGGCGCCCTCATCCCCCTGGCACTGGGGGCCCCAAGGGCCCCGCCGAGGAGCGAGCGCTCGCGGGGCAAATCGTCTCAGATGGGGCGCCGCCCAGCTGCGCCCGAAGCAAGAGGCGCGCGACGCCTCGTCAGCTATGAAATCCTAGGCTGGCTCGCCAGCGCACACCTCCCAACGCGATGCAGCGCTGGCTCGACCGAGGCTGGGCCGAGCATGACATTCGTCACTGGCATTCACTTCGCAGCGTTACGCGGGGTGACGATGGCAAAATTGTTCGCGCCAACAGGAACAAGGGCACCAAGACGCAAGAGAATCTTGAAAAGGGAACTCAGGAGGGCCTCCATTACTGACCGACAGACCTACCGATGCGTTGTTTGTCCTTGCGAATAGTTTTCTGACCGCAGACCTCTATGTCCAATGGGGCGACCATCAAGGGGCCCCATCTTCGAGAGAACTTCGTTGGTCTGGCCTCACGGAGATGGTCTGGGTCGCAGGGTGGACCCGACGAATCATCAACCTGCAGAATGGTTGACTAAAGCTGGTTACCAGCCGATCGATGAGGGCGAAGTCACGCGGATCGAGCGAGTTTGGCAGCGCCTCAACATAAGCCACCGCCCCAAAATACACAATCGGAAATAGCATGAAGAGGCAGGTGCAACACCACATGCGGGGCAACCCGCTTCTTCTTCTCATGGGGCTGGTCGCGCGGTCCTTGCCGAAGATTGAAGCGGTGGGCCCCGCCGAGGCCGCCCCTTCCGACCCCGACCCAGAGTCCGACTCGGTCTACAGCTGCGGGGCGGAAAGCGCCCGCGAGATTTTCGCGAACATAGAAATCCATGAAATGATAACAGAAGATTTGCATCTTGCCCCATGTGCGATCGCCGCCTACAACTACAGAAACATAGGCTGGATAACTACCCCTGTAGCGCATAGGGCGAGCGTTGACATGTATGATCTGGCTTGCAAAATAAAGCCATGATCAAGAACATGGCGCTCTGGGGGCCAATTTCGCGGACTGCCCCCGACGCCGGGGGGCCCGCGGCACCGCCTCCAGCGGGGGCGCCCGCAGAGGAACAGCCGGAGGAACCGCCGAAGGATTCGGGCCCCCCCCAAGAAAAAACCAGGGAGGGAATTTGATCGATCCCGGTCTTCCCGGTCTTCAAGTTCGCCAAGGTCACTTGCGCCAGATCAGCCATCGTCTAAGCAGAAGAAGAGGGCCAGCCCAGCTTACGCTGATCCCCGCAGCAATAAGTCGCAGCGATATGCGGGGAAGCTCGCCGAGAGACTTCGCCCCAGAGGACCAGCAGCGGCCGCTGCAGCAGCTGCGTTCCAAGGCGACAGCTAGCCTGCGCCGCAAGATCCTGCACCCATGCGCGGCCCGACGCCCGGCGGGATGCGCTGATCAGGCTAGGCGCCGTCACTGGATGGATCATCTAGGGGGGCCCCCTCATCAAAGGGCGGCGCGGTCAAGCTGCTGGAAACTACCTCAAGGGCATCGGGGGCGGCCCCCAGGGCTACCCCGCGCCAGCGCCGTGACATCCGCGAGCAGCAAGGGGGCTCTGGGAGCGCCAGCTCCTCTGCAGCACCCGCCGCGCCTGAGCCAGCGAGGACGCATGGGGAGAAAGCCGCTGCTCCTGCGGGGCAACCCGCTGTTGCCCTTGAATTGGCCGATGCATTCACGCGGTGCTGGGTGGGGGACCTTGGGCACTGTCAGCCCGCAGAAGATTAACCCAGCGTGCGGGCCCTTTGCTGGTGACGGGTTTGAGCGTCACATCGCGGCGCAGCGCGACGTCGAGTGTTCTGCCACGCGCGCTGGGGACGAGGCCCTCGCGCGCCAGCGCGTCCGCAACGTCTCGCGGAAGGAACCCGCCCTCAGTTATCAATCCGAGAAGAAGTATCTGAACGAGGCCCTTAGGAGCGAGAATATCAGTGCATCGTAATTGAAAGATCGCGGCTAGCGTGAATGCTCGGAATGGCTCAGTTTGTCACAATTGTCACCTCCTATGACGAGTGCGACGGCCGGGTGGGCCTTGAAGATTTACTGAACAATTGGCCGCCCACAGACAGGCGGAGCTGGCGTGCTAACCACGTGGAAGCCGTCAGAAGGTGCCTTCGTGGCCGGCCTTGGGCCTATCATGCGCTGGCGGGACTGGGCCTCAGCGAAATGCTCGACTCTTCGGGCATGCAGAAGCACGGGCTCCAGGTAAAGCAGCTCAAAGTCAGTGGGGAGTCTGATACGACGGAATCCGACGTACTTTTTGCGTCCTAGCAATGGGCATTGCAGTCCATGCATCAAATAATATTCCCCATATTTGCGGATGACAGACCTGAGAGTACCGGGGGTACCCTGTTATTTTATACACGGCACAATGGGTGAACATCCCGAACATGCTCCACGCTGGTCTGTCATGCCGCGGTGGGGGCACTTCAAATGGAAGGGGCAGACAATGTATTCACGGATGCCCATACTTGCTTGGAGACAACCGGATCCAGTCAGGCCTGCGCATTGATTCCGAAGTGTTGGTTATGGTGAGCCTCAAGAATCTACTTCGCGACAATATCCCGATGTGGCGTTCTGTCAACGGCATTATTATGACGTCAGGCTGCAACGGCAGAATCCCGCCAAGCAACATTGTTCAGCTCATTGGCATCCTGCCTAACATTATTCAATGCAGGCATGATCGACTTGGACAGGTGCGGCCTAATCTTCCATGCATCGAAGATAGTCAGCGGGGCAACCTGCATGCTAACACATATCTTGCACAGTCCTACTATCAGGTTCTTTATGGTGCATCAGCGCTGAAACAAATGCTGATACCGCAGACTCATTACAACCTGAAGGCCCCTGTGTCGGCACCTATGCAAGGGTCGAACACACCATTATTTTTCCCGATGCAAGAGGCATGCCAAGCGGGGGCGCCTGCGGGAGGCACAAATGGGCCATTATTTTCACGATGCAGGAGGCATGCCAAGCGGGGGCGCCTGCGGGAGGCTTGGATGGGCCATGGATCCAGGCCCCGAGCGCGGACTTGTCTGGCATGTCGTCCAACGGGATCACCCCCAGGACGGGCTGTATACGAACGACCCGTGGCGCTCCCAGGCGCAGCCGATGCCAGTGCTTGCAGGGCAACCTGCGTCATTCGCACCCATGAGTAGGGCTACGACTCCATTCGGAACTCCACAGAGCGCTGGGAGTACCAACAGTCAGCAGGCCATGCTCCAGGGCATTAGAATGGATCCTCAGCTCTGTCAGGCCTTACAAGCAACGTCGCCATTTGCATCGCCGCGTCCTACTGCAGGGCAACCTGCTACTTCCGACCATGAAGCCGCCCAGAGGGCCGAGAGTTGCAGGTCAGCAGCAGTGGATGCACGGGCAGATGCGCGAGGCCATGCAGGGTATGCGTCGGGGCGGCATTGACCTCCCGAGCGCTAGCTGGACACCCCCATGGGGATATATTCCAGATCCGAACCCACCACTGGATCATCCTAACCGATGCGGGTGCGTTCCAGCATTCTTCAGCGACCCAACGTGCGAACCAACGGCTGCTGAAAGACGCATTGCTCCACCGATGGATGCACCGATGCTCCTTGACTATTACGCTCAGGAGACGGGCATTCCACTCATTGGTTCTCGGCCGGACAACCCGCGCGTTCGGGCAGCAGCTGATGACTTTACCAGTCCCAGCTTGCGCGCGGCGCTGGGTGCGAACCCGGTGTCCCAGGCCAAGTGCCTCACTACGGATACTTGGCGGCTTCGGTGGGCCCTGATGTTACATGCCGTGGCCCTGGGCTAGTGGCGCCATCGTCCATGGGGGAGCTGCGCCCCGAGATCCTGGCCGTCCACGAGGCGCGGCAGGCCACTCTCACCATGCAATTGGCACGCCAACGCCGCAATCAGGAGCGACAGGCACGCCGCATGATGAGTCGTGCGGGGACACCCGCTGCTCCTGTACCTGCGGGGCAACCCGCTGTAAGCTTGGCAGCAATTTCAGCCGCGGGGTCGCTTCCTGCAGCGCAGCAGATAACGGTCCCACCGATTCAATACGAGATTGGAGAATCCACGCTCGAGCGACAGACGCGTATCAGGCCATCGGCAACGCCGCCAATCATCAGCGATGGTGATTTTACCAAATGTGCCATTTGCCTGGATGACTTCGAACACCACGACAAGGTGTGGAGGCTTCAGTGTGGCCACGTATTCCACGCGCAATGCTGGGATCGAGTTGCTCACGCACATGTGGACCGACAGCTGGCAGGCACGCTGGAAGGTGCCGCATGTGAGGCACCCTGTGCCATTTGCCGGGCCGTAGGCCTCATCGCAGCTGAGTTTCATTATGTTCTTGTTGAAGTTCATAAGGCAGCGAATCGCCATGGAGAAATACTCAGCAGGGCAAATGAGCTCAGAGATCTTCGCGAAGAGCTCAACCGCGTCACGGCGATGGTGTCAGGCACTGCAGTTGCCGCCAGGGCGCCATCCACATCTGCGGGGCGACCTGCTTTATCATCCAATCTGATGCAGGCTCCAACAGCAACGACGCCTGCCACAGATGCGCCTATGCCTCTGGTAGCCAAATCAGCAGATAATGCAGGGACACCTGCCGCAGCAGCACCAGCGGGGTTACCTGCCAATGACCAGCGGCTGAGGCGCAGAAAGGGCCACTGAAAGGAGCTCGCAGTGACTCCAAGCACTATGCGGCAGCATACCCTATGGGCGTCCGCTACGCCAGCGTTGAACTGAAAGCCCAGTGAGCGTGCGCAGCGGCACCAGCGCCATATCAGAGCGCGATATGCTGCATGCAGTTACGATGGTCAACACAGATGGGCAGATTGCTGCGCGCGCCGGCGAAGACACTTTCGTGAATGCGCCGCTCTCTCCACAGCATCCCCACATGCACGACGAGTACCCATCGGCCTGGATCTTCCAGAGACAGCCCATCACAGGAGAAGAGGCACGAGGGTACATGAACGCCTTCACGTCCTTGACTAGGAACGAATGGGTGCTGGAACAGAGACGTCGTAAGGGCACGCATGGCACTACACTGTCCGACGTGCCAGGGATATTCGGAGATCACCATGACCGGGCCCTGGCAGCGAGCAGTGGGACCATGGTAGATGGCATGCTGACTTCTACTGGACATCGGCAGCAACATCAATATCCTTGGTCTAAAGACTGCACAGACATGCGAGCGTGTGTCACGCTCCCATGGACACGTCATCAAGAGGCTGAACTTGACGAAGAGGTTGTGCGTGTCTGGTGCGGGAATGGCGCTGCCATCTGTGACAAGTCATTGCATTACAAAACCGAAAGCAAGGTGAGAGGCGATCCTGCGGGGAAGCCCGCCATGGCCAGGCTGGACACCTACTCGGCCAACGTGGCTGAAGGCTCCGGCGAGAATGTTCCTTCCATCCTGGGTCTAAGGAGCATGTCCAACATGAGGACTATCCTGGTCGTGGAGCAGGGGCACGAGAAGATGATCATTCCAGGCTCAGAGATGCATGAGCTCCTCCTCGGCAAGGGCGCCAGAGTGCTCGATCTGATGAAAACGCCTTCAGGGCACCTGGCGATCAAGGTCGACGAGTACGGGGTCGCAGCGGAGGATAATGGCTCAATGGCATTTACTGCAACAGCCAATCCTCATTGCGAGGGTGCACCCCTGCTCGTCAAGGAGGCTGCCGGCGCAGAGCCAACAGCTGTGCAACCTGCATCGAGCAGTGCGGGGACACCCGCTACCAGCGATGTCCACGCGTACATGATGTCTCAGGGCACCAAGGACATTTGCTTCTCCATCAACGAGGAGACATTTGCCTACGCGATTCAGTCTTTGGCGAACAAAACCTTCAAGACTTGGCATCGCAGGAACACGACTCATGGGAATGTTCCTACGCCGACCGACCAGGATTTCGCCCAGCGCAATTTGCAGGCGAAGGTCGATCAGGCCTTGGTCTATCAGGCCATGCACGAGAAGTGCAGCAAGCGGATGCCGCCCGACAACGCTGCAGGGACACCTGCTGGAGTCATTGCAGGGGCGCCTGATGGGGCAGACGACACTGCTGAGAAGTTTGATATTTTGATTTCGACCAGTGGTTCATCGGCGCACGGCACAGGCATTCGGACGCCCCCATCGCTAGAAAAAAAGTGACGGGGGCAGGCGCGTGCCACGGCCACTCGCGCTTGCCCAGACAGGCCGAACATTGAGGTTCTGTCGTCAGGCGCAGGGGCACCTGCATACTTCTCCCAGGCGCCAGCTGTGCGCGCCAGGGACACTGGCGGACCCGGCAGCGAGGCCGCCAGAGACAGCGGTGGGCCCGGCCGCGTGGCCGCCGCAGCAAATGAACGCTCATCACATCATTATCATTCTCGTGGTCTTGTTATCGAAGACGTACGAGCAGCGTGCGCTGAACTCCGAGCTCGAGGATACATGTGTGATCGTATCACACACACCCAGGTTATGACCTCTACAGGTACACAGTAATTGGGTGAAGTACTCTCAGGGGATTTCCAATCACTTTGGGTGGCAACGCCCGCTGACAGGTATGTTCGATTGCCTGGAAAGCGGGCGGGACCACATTATCAACGTATCCAAATTTTTATGACTAAAACTCGGGCCCTACGTATGTCGATAGTACTTGTGGGACCTCCAGGCTACTTCTGGAAGCAAGGTCCCATGCGAGATACGATTGAAGATTTAGGCTTGCAGATCATGCGAATGCGATGCTGCCACTTCGGTTTAAAGTTTGACTGCTCAAGCAAATCACCTCGCGTCAGATCATGCCTGCAGGTGGCGACTACCTACGCGGGCATCCCAACTAACTGATGGTGATGCGCATGCCAAGCTGCAGGGGAACCCGTGCAAGATGCCGAGCGTGAATTGGATTGGCACGGCCAAGGCGCCCAAAAGGCAGAATGGCGCAACAAAACACTTGCTATCCACACAACGGTGGATAAGGAGCTCGAACTTACGTTCAGTCTCCTAAGAATGGCCCTGAATGGGACCATGTCGTGAGACGGTTGACGATGAATCTTGACGACAATATTGTTATACAAGATATCAAGATTCAGGCCCAGCCTATCGGGTACAAGTACAATGCGCCGTTACCGAATGGCGTGACAAGTATCCGTGCTCGACTGTACTGGGAGCCTCCGGCGCCGGTCCTTTTCGGACACGAGGGCCAGCGACCGCGCCCAAGGCGGGTGGCGTTCGTCGATGACGATCGTCTCCCCCCCCCTCGATTGAGCGCGGCCGCGTGCACCTCCCTATGCCCGAATTTCCGACAGCATTAGCAACGCATGCCCGGATCAAGCAAACAAGGCAAAAGGCCGACTCAGAAGCCGGCATCAAGCCACGCAAGATACCCAAAGTTGCCGAAGACGGCAATGATGATTGCGGCGAAGACCTGAAAAGGTCTCGGCTGCGGTGCCCACTACACCGACATTCCTCTTGACTCCGACGCCGACAGCGATGACGAAGAGGAGGTCTTCATCGCGTTACCTGCGGGGCTACTTGTGAACGCGCATGCCGAGGTCTTCTCCATGATCTTATCCTTGTGTTACGGAAGACACAACAAGGTAGATGTGGTGGAATTGCGCGGAGGAGGCGGGATAATATCGCAGTTCGCTTTCAGCCGAGGTTTACCCTATGTAGGAGACTTAGACAAACGTTCATATGTTGACCGTGGAAACAAGGATGTTCAGGACGCAGTGATGCATTACTTGGATGTGCGTTTCGTCAATGCCTTTATACAACAACCCAAGTGCAGAACGACTGGATTACCATCTTACTTCAATTTCCCAATTAGATTATGACACGTGGGATGATCACCATAAAGAAGACCTCTTCCACATATCAAGTTCAGTGGGAGGGGTTCCATGCGTCAAATCGAACTCCGACGGCTTTATCTACGAGAACAACCGGTGGGTACTTGGGTTGATAAAGTACCGCCATGGACAACATTTGCCACATGCGAGGGCATTTACAAAGTAAACAGGGACCAGTGTACGACTGGTCTCCGTGACTCCCAAGGGGTGTCAATACGTGAGCGTGCTGATATGATGGCTAACCACCGTCTCCTACTTGCGCCCTTTGAACGGAAGCGGTGCGCCGGCCATCATCAACGCGCCTCGGTGCGCAATAGAGCATTAGGGCTGCGCAATATGCCCCGAAGATGCAGTCCCTTTCTGTCGATGCAGTCCAGATCGCACGCGATCTATTCCTAGTAAACTATGATCCTCTCCATGGTCATCCTTATTATTCCTCCGTTCCTGTTGCCAACGCGCGAGGATTTGACTTGGATGACCCAACTATCCCTCGACATCCCGACGGTTCGATCAAACGGCCACCCCCGGGGGGGTTGGGATGTCCTGCATGCGCGGATAACGTCGACACGCATTCCCCCTCGCATGACAGAGGCCCCAAACATTGCAGGTGGTACGACAAGGAGGATTACCACTGGGAGTGTCCTAGCTGCAAGAAGAACTACGGCCAGAACAAACCTGGTCACTTACGGGCGCCTGTCAAATGCAAGTTTGCCAAACCATGGAAGCTGCCCGACAACCGCGGACGGGAACCTCCGGCCCCTGCCGAACCGGCAGCGCCGCCGCCCGAGGCACTGGCCGCACCACCATTTGCGCGGCTACGAGCACCAAGACCTTGCCCCAGGGCCGGACCCACAGTTGGCGACAGCAGCCACGATATTACAGCAGGCAGACATGCTGCTGAACCTGCTGCGGGGCAGCCCGCCTCGAGCGGAGCCGGTAGCTCGGATGATCACGGACGAGTGCCACAGATCAGAGCCAGACGTGGCCGACATCAGGGAGGAGACCCACCTCCACCACCACCTGCGGTTAACCCTACTGCACGCCCACGACTCCCAGACTGGTCATGGTTCGATGTCATAATCAGTCTACAGAACTTACGAGGCCTTGACCCAAGCGCGGTTAAACGCGAGCTGCGGAAACTACACTTGCGATGGTTCCATGCCAAAGAACCTAAGATGCGACTCGCTTTAACCAAAGCTGGTCTGGACAACGCCAGTCTCAACCTGATCAGGCGTGTCTGTGACACATGTCGGGAGAGCAGGGCTTGGGATAAGCCAGGGCATGCGGCTATGCCATCTACTGCGCTACCTGGCAAGTTTAATGAGGAAGTCGAATGCGACTCGATGTTCTACAAACAGGAACGTAATAGACTTCACACCATGGATCGTTGCATTCGATATGCAGCTGGAATGCAGATACCAGATAAAACAATGACCAGTATTTTAGATGCGCACCACCCGTGCTGGATGCAGTTCGAACCTGCCAAGGCACTCTACTCCGATGGGGAGGGTACCCTTAACAACGACGCAGCTAAGGCAGCCCATAAGGCAAAGGGCACTGAGTTGAGGATACGCGCGCGTGGACAACGCGCCACGACAATTGAAGCCAGAAGTGGCATACTACGCTATTTTCTCCAAGTCATGGAAACTGAACTCAAAAGGTTAGACATAACTCTTATGTTCACACGACTACTGCATGCAGCTTCGTTTGCCGCCAATGCGTTCGCTGACTACAGTGAGGTGTCTCCATGCAGCGCCCTGTTTGGATGGCAACCAGGAGTGTTTCCTGACTTGCCTGTTCTGGATCATGAACAGCCGACGGAGACATCTGATCATTCCCGAGAACAGGTGATTTGCCGGGCATGCATTGAAGATATAATACAAGCTACTGCAGTGGCCAAGACCAATCGTGCATTACGTACTAAGACAACTATCACTGGTCAGTGCTACTACGACGAAGGAGACTTGGTCGCTTATCATCGTCCCACAACTACGAAGGACGGCTGGGGAGGCTGGAATGGCCCGTTCCTGGTCGCGCGGAACGATCCCGACATGGGCCCAGTTATTCTCCGAATGGGAAACCGCGATGTACAATTCCAATGCGGCGATGCACGACATTCATTATACATCGAAGCTTTGATAGCCCGAGAGATTGGCTCAGACAACACTGCGCTGCGAGCAGTGTTGACATGTGTCGCCAGTCTACCTGCGGGGAGACCTGCTATGACATTTGGCTGTGCCCCAACCAAAAAGGGAACGCTTCAGATGACAAGTGCGAGCCGATAATCTCCTAAGGTACACTTAGCTCGACAATACCTTATCAGGAACTTCTCTCGTATCGAGAACGTAGTCTCTGTCAGGTTAGCTAAGAGTATCCATGAGCTACCTCCGGTTGCTTATGCTGACAGCTGCGCGTTGGTGCATTATGACAACGACGTGAATCCTGGCTTCCACTACTATGAAGCCGAAGGCACTGTCCTGAATCTATACTATATAACTGTATCAGCACATTCGAGGATCATCCAGTGCCTAAAGTCCATTAAACCTCAAGCGGGCTTCGACCGAGACAGGGCGAAGCTTGAGGATTGGCCGACGCACCGACGCAAAACAATAACGCCAGAGAAGCCCCGGAAGCCGAACCACCACAGGCGGACGGACGGCTTTCGACGATCAATGAGGAGTCGGAAGTGGACCTGGAGGCACATATTATGGAGGCGTGGCACACATATCTACATGAAGAACGGGAATTATTGGAGACAGCTCCATTAGATGACCCTTACACTGTACCCACACATATGATCACTGACAACAATGTGCTGGTCACGGTAGCTGGAGAACAGCGGGGGCACCTGCCTACGTGGGGCCATCCACGCGACTCCGACATCGCGGAGACGTACCATGTCCCATGATGCTTCGCGGACGAACACCATACTTACGGATTGGACTCGGACGAAAATGGTCAATCTATAGAACTCTGCTATACTGCAGGCGTGTCAAAGGTAGTCCTATCCGAACAACAGCATAGGATATTAGACTTCGACCGTGTGACCACCATGCGAGTATATGCGGTCGCCGCCGCGAAAGGAGCTGCGGTCGTCAAGGATGACGACTTCCTCGCAAAGGCCGACATTCAGGTGAATTGGTTTGACAACGCGCGTTTCAAGATGCAGGATATATCCAAGGGCGAGGTGGACGGAACCATCAGATTACGCCTTGTACTTCGGGTTTGATGGATCGCAAGGCTTTCGACGCGGAAACATTATCAGGAACGGCGCGGCAGTCGAGTCAGAGGTTGCTCGCGAGCGCGGCAGCGTGCAAGAAGCAATGGATCACTGCTTCCCTTGACAACAGCATGGCGTTCCTGGAAGGCATAACCTACCGGGAACTTGCGGAGGCAACCGGTGAAGAGGAACGCGTGGTGCGTTTTACCTTGACACCTGGACCAGCGTCGCTGCTTCGATCCCTCCCAGGATTCGAGCACCAAGGTGCGTCGAAGCGCTGTTTACAGTGCCTCAAGCCAGGCACCGGCACCAAGGATGCACCCAGAGCCTTCTCACTGAAGCTCAGGAAGACCACGAGAGGCTTTGGTCTCAGACCCACGTCCTACGACGAGGAGTTCGAGACAAGCAGTACCCTTCTCACAGCCAGACACGCTGATGATATCAACATGGCCGGCGCTGAGGACATCATCGACAAGACAGGCGCGTCAAGTGTGTCGAGGGCACTTCTGGTTAGTGTAAACCCAACAAACACACAAATACCAATTGTGCTATGATGAGATACACCAAGGGTGGGGGCGGTATTGTTACACTGGATCAATACGAATACATCAAACAGCTCCGTCGCACACAAAACCCTGAACTCACGTGCGCAGACGCCGACGCCAAAGCATTATATATGGTTTTTGACATGTTGGTCAGCCTCAGAGGCGCGTTGTCTTACGCATGAATCACACGGGTGATGTTGATGGTATATGTGGTCTCTCTCTCTCTCTCTCTCTCTCTACAACGCGTCGAAGCACCGGCCAACATGCAGGTGCGACGACTGAGCGCGATTGCCAGGGAGCTGCAGGCCTGCCCTAAGAAGATCGCCTACCGATCGATGACCCCAACGGGCGAAGTTGCCCTGCGCAGCGACTCCGGCTATCGACGTCTTAGTGGAGATGCCGATGGCGAGGTCAAAGGCTATGGTATTCGCGGGGCAAACCTGCTACGGCGTGGAAACACGTCAACTGGGACGCCTGTCGTCCATCTGATCGATGCGCACTGCGAGTCTCGCCGCTTGCAAGTCGCTCAAGCTACTCAGCAGAAACACTAGCAGCAGCCCGCAACTTGGAGGACTGGCTATCCCACGATCGTATTCTGCACGAGCTCCACGCAGGACCACTGACACCAACTCAGTTGAAGGACGTACTGGAGATGGGTGGCCTGAGCATTAAGGTCACTTTGACCATAGATGTTGAATGTGTCTTCAAGTCCCCTTGTCAAGCAAAGACTTGAAAAGAACAGCCGATCGAGTGTACACTTCTAGGACACATCAGTTGGATATGACAGATGATGGAGCGAGATATCGTGCATAATATTGAGTGGTGTGACGCTCGCGACATGACTGCGGACGGTCACACAAAGGGGAGCATTGACTGAGATATGTTCCTACAGGTCATGGGAGGAACGCGATCCTTCAAGCATGATCTGAAACGTCATACTCCGCACCAGGCCGGCCAGACAACATCGTCTGAGGCCGCCTGAGGAGCACTCGATTATACAGCGATCTCCTCGCAAGGCAACTTGCATGTAAGGGCACTTGCGTGCGGGCTCACCTTCCTTATGAACCTGCCTTTTGCTGCCTCTTATGCACATTGAGTTTACTGTATGGCGGCGGCGGACTCACGCTTCGTCTCCTCCCCCCCGACTCTAAAGTGAGCTGGGGCAAGGGCGAGAGATAGCCAGCGTTTGTCCGCGGCCGTTTGTGTTCAAGCGGCCTGCCGCCAACATATGACTGCGCCTCATTGCCAGGCACATTACTTGCCATCGGGACCGAAAACATTTTCGCTTGAGATGGCCCGTCGCTCCCGCGACGACCTCCTACTTCTGGGCCTATCGCTACTGCGGTATAACGCAGTTGGATACGGGTTTCGCCTTAGGCGAAGCTGCTGGTTGGGCCTCCCAACCCCCTTTCAAACCTTTGGGGCAATCTTGGAGGACATCGATCAAACAAGAGGGGAAGTTTAGTTAGGGTTGCCCCCCAGGGGCCAAATGGGGCCAAAACCTCCAGAAAGCCAAAGATTTGGGCTTCCTCGCCGAGGCCGTTTTAGACGCCCTGACATTTCGCGACCAGTCCCGTCCAGGTCCAAAGGGTTGGGTAGGTGGAGGCCCCCCGCCCTCCCAACACAGAAGTAACACCCGAGCCTGAGCATGTTCAGCGGTCGTCTTTGGATGGACAGCTACTGGGAACCAAAGCCGACCCCATTGCGCGAAGCTTGGGCGAGGTGCGCCATGCGTGCCAGGGGCGCCACGCGCGCCAGGCACCCCTGGGGCCTGAGCGTGCCGGGCACGCCTGGTGCGCCAGATGCGCCACGTGCTCCGAGTGCACCAGGCGCGCCGCACACTCCAGCCGCGCCATGTGCGCCACGTTCGGGGCACGTACAAAGTGCGTCAGGTGCCCCTACGCACGTGGCAGCACACATCGGGAAACATGTCGGCCCCCACCATCCTTGTCGAAAACCAATGCCCATCATTGTGTCTGGCGGGCATACGCGCAGCAGGCCACGCGCCACCACCCCCGCGGTCCCTATTACAAACCATTTGACAGTGATCGCGGGATGGCTGCGCATGATCCAGATTTAGCCGCGGGGTGCATGTTGTATTGTTTTTTGTCAGGGATGGTAGCCCTGCGCGCAACAGGGAATATGCTGACACCCCCGCCGTCCCTGTCAAAAACAATACAAAGTGTTCGCGGGCCTCACGAACATGATTCAAGATTTTGCCCCGAAGCGTACTTTGTATTGTTTTCTGGTAGGGATTACAAGGGGGGTGCATCGGGTTGGCCGCGCATGCTCCAAATGTGGAGGCTGAGTGCGGTATGGATTGTTTCTTGAAAGGGATGGTCGGGGGCGGGTCGTCATGGTGTCCTCATGGTTCCTGGTAGGATGCTGGCCGCCTGGGGGAGGGGGTGTATATTAGTAAGGGACTGTGATAAACTCCTCCCCGAAGGGGAAGAGGGGCAGATGGAAGACAACACACCCTAGACCACCTGCGCCCTAAAGGGCTGGTGGGATTCGCTACGTTGCCGCCCGTTGCCGCCTGTGGGGGCATGCGGAGGATCCGCCACGCTGCCGCTGGTGGCCGCCCGTTGCTGCCTTGTGGGGGGTATGTTGAGGTTTCGCCATCCTGTCACTCGTTGACGCCCGTTGCCGCCTGTTGGGGGTGGACCCATGCCAAGAGACACCCTGCTTGCCTCCAGGGCGCCCTGGGTCCGATGAGTTTGCTTAGCAAAACTATCGGAACCCAAGACACCCAGGAACCCAAGAAACCCATTGCATAGCAAAACTTCTGCTATGGAAAGCGCGACGTTCCCACACCAAAAATCAGTGAACGTCCTGGGGTCTCAGGGTTGGGTTTCTTGTGGAAGGCTTTTTGTGGTCGGGCCCCTGCATGCCGATGATTCGCCGCGGTGTTGCCCGCTGCCGCGTCGTTGCCACAACACTAAATGGCCTCCACTGCGAAAGAGCACTCGCTCACCGTTTGGCCTCCACGCTGTCAGACAGTTTAATCTGGCTGGCGCACGATGGTGTGACCATTGTGCATTATATAGATTGTTCAGGTGCTGTTCCGCCGACCCCCACAAGGAGTGAGTGTTTGAGACCATCGTGGAAAGCATGTGGCGTATGAGGGGCTCTTGGGGTGCTTCTCGGGGGCCTCTTGGATGGTAATTTGGGGGCATCTGGGAGGCTTTGGGGGGCCTCGTGGGTGCCTCTGGGGGTCTTCTCGGGGGCGTCTGGGAGACCTCTTGGGGCTTCTCGGAGGGGCCTCGGGGGCTTCTGGGGGGCTCGAGGGGCAATCTTGGTGGGAATGGCTCGAAATATCAGTTCTTATTCCTCCTCTTGGGCTTCCTTGGAGCCCTCTTGGGGCCTCTAGGGGCTGTCTTGGGCCGTCTTTGGGGGCCGCTGGGGCTGTCTTTGAGTCCTCTTGGGCCGTCTTGGTGCCTTCTTGGAGGCATCATGAGCTGCCTTGGGACGTTCTTGAGGGCCACTTGGGCCGTCGTGTTCGCTGTCAAAACCTGAAATGCGAATGTGCTGGAAATGTGCGTTTCTTCAAAGGAATGGGATGGTTATGGCCACTTCGAGCCCTCTCGGCGATCCTCTGGAGGCGCTTTGGGGCTCTCTTGGGGGCCTCGTGGGCCATCTTCAAGCCATCTTGGATCGTCGTGGGGCTACCCTGGGCCGCCATGACGCTCTCCTCGACTGTATTTGCGCTCTGCCTGGGCCCTGTTGGGGGCTTTTTGGTGGCTCTGGAGGCCCCGGGGGTGCGTTGACGAGCTCGGCCCCCACCCCCCCCACCTGCCCACCCCAAGAATGGCATTTTGGACCCCAGGGGAGGGGGAAATGTGGCGGGGAACAGCCAAATATCTTACACGCCGCTCCACCCCGGCAAGCGGGGGTCGGCGAAGAACATTGTGCATTATATGTTATAAGATTGTTCCTCATTTTTCTGCTGCATCTGGCAGTTCTGCTGCTGTGCTCAGCAGAGTTCCATACACATGCCACGTTGTTTATGTGGCAGGTCAGCCTGCTGGTGTATGCGCTTGGCTACAGTATGCAGGCTGACTGGGCACGTGCGAACCAGAGCTGGTGCCAACGCCAACGCACAGGCAAAACGCGCCATGCAAAACAACCAACGCTCTTTGATTTTGGCGCCGAGTGGAATAGTTCCACCACGTTGACAACGAATATAATGTTTCGCGTTGCATGCCGAGGAGTCGTACGCCCGTTGGTCCGCCAAAAGGGGGTGGAAAGGAGAGGGAATGAGGGGGCTTGTTGAGAGGAGATCGCAGGGTTCTGGGCGATTGGGGTTCATCGCGTAGCATCCGTGGGGACATGGAGCGAGGGTGCCATCTGCAGATGAATCATGATTGATCGAAGCCTTTCTGATCTCCGATGCTGCAAACCCTAGACTACCGCAACATCTCGCAAAAGCCAAAGCGCGCGCAGCGCGCGCGTGACTCGAGTATACAGTCGCATACATATATATATATATATATATGTATGGATGGATGGATGGATGGATGGATGGATGGATGTATGTATGTATGTATGTATGTATGTACATATAGATGTACACGGCCATCTATACGTATACACATGTTTACATATGTATGTATGTGTGTATGCATGCGTGCGTGCGTGCATGCATGCAGACATGTCTGTATGCATGTGTGTATGTATGCATGCGTGTATGCATGTATGTTTGTATGAATGTATGCATGTATGTTTGTATGTGTGTATGTATAGTTGTGTGTATATTTGTATGTGTGTATGCATGCGTGCATGCATGCATGTACATTCATGTGTTATATGCATACATCTATATACATATGGACCGCATTGCCGCTTCGCGTCATGCGCCTTGGTCCTTCACGTCTAACATGCAGGCACAATGTGAGAGAGAGAGGTTGACCAACGAAAACAGCGATCGCTGTTGGTTGCAGTTCTCGCCGTCATTATATTGTTGTTCCTTCTCCTTCCCTCATGTGTCCTCTTCCTCTTCCTCTTCCTCGTTCTCGCCTTCATTGCCCCGCGAACTCTTCCCCGTCCTCCTCAGATTCGCTTGCGGAGGCTCCTCTGAGGCAAGCTTCTGGATGACCTCGCGAAAGCTTTTCTGGGGCCTATCTGCAGACGTCCCTGGCGGCTTTTGGCGGCCTCTGAGGGGTTCCTCAGGCCCTTCTTGCCGCGAAGCGTAGCCTCGGGTCACAGTCTGCATGCTTCTGGAGGGCGTCCCGGGGCTATTTTTTGGCCCGTTCTGGGGCCCTCTGCCCTCTTGGGCCGTCTTTGGGCTCTCTTGGACCGCTGTCAGGAACCTTTGTTGCTGGTCGTCTCGGAGCGGTTTCCGGTGCCTCTCGGGCGTTCCCGGACGCCCAGAGGATCGAATGACCGAGCCCGCCCAAAATCACAAAAACACCGACGGACAATCAACCTTTTCTGCGTTTCGTTCGGACAGCCTCTCGGGGGTGATATTTGGGCCGTGCTCGGGCGTCTGGCGGGGGTCCGTGGCCGCTGGGGGCCATGTTGGACCGTCATGGGGGTCTCTTGGGACCGCCGCCGACCCGTTCGAACGGTTTCGCAGGAAGTTCAAGAGGCTCAGAAATCTCGCAGGATCCTCTGACGGAGGGGGCGTCCAGGAGCCACGGATCCCCGGGGTCCTGTTTCGGGGGGGACGGATTTCCGCAGGGTTCGGATTAAGAAGACAGGGTTCAGAGTAACAGATATATGACACATTATATACAAGTGGCACGTGTGTGCCCAGGCTCATACAAAAAACTGAAAGGGCGTTTGAAGCAGGAAGACACCATGACTGCAGGATCGGAAATGGAGAAGGGGAAGCTCGGGCGGCGCCGCCAGGGCGTGCCTAAGAGAAGGGGAAGAGGCAGGAGGTGAACGCAGAAGAATCTAAGGTCGAGGTCGCACTCGAGCGCAAGTGGGGTCGCCACACCTCGCGATGTGTGTGCCAGGACCCCCCAGGAAACCTCAGGAGGCCCGACTTGGATACCGGAAGAGGCTCCAGGAGGCCCCGGGATTGTGAGTGTTGTGTGTGTGATGTGTGCTCTGTGTGTTGCGTGTTTTCTGTGCGTTGTAGGTGTTGTGTGTGTTATGTTACATGTCTAGCGTGTGATGTGTTGGGTGTGATTTGTGTCTCTTTGTGTGCATGTAGTTCTGAGGCCCCAGGAGGCCCCAGGCGGCCTCAGGAGGCCCCAGGAGACCCCAGGAGGCTCCAGGAGGCCCCAAGAGCCTCCACGAGGCCCCAGGAGGCCCCAGGAGGTTCCAGGAGGCCCCCAGGAGGCTCCGAGGCAGGGTCTGGGGTACCAGAAGGTACGTCGGGGCTCGATTTTGGGAGGATGTCTCAGGCGAAACCGCCATTCTCTGAGAATCGGAGTCACCATCATTGAAATTACCATGTGTTTTTGAAGGTGTTATGTTAGAATGTTGAAATTCCCATGTGTTTTTGGACCCTGACGTCACGATCTGCGTGAGGGGTGCCACCGATTTTCAGAATTTCGAGGATGTCCCTAGCGAAACGGCCAGAAAAATCGCGAACGCGGCGCCCCGCGTCCGCATTAATCGCCTCTGAGCTCTACTCCCTCGGAGAGGTGCGTATGAGAACATATATATATATATATATATACACAAGGCTGCAGTGGCGCTTCGCGCCATGCACCTTGGTCCTGTATGCGGACGGAATGGTAGGAAGATCCAGCCGACAATTTAGCGATAACTCCTTGTTGTCTTTTCTGGCATCGCCGTTGTAATTCATAATGTTATTCGTTATCCGTCCTCCATGTTCCTTTTTCTTCATTCTCGCCATACCCTGCGCATTCTCCCCATCCTCCTCAGCTCTTTTTGCGGAGGCTCCTCCTTGGAGAGCCTCTGGGGGCCTCACAATGGGGGCCTCACAAAGATTTGTCAGGCTTTCTTAAGGCCTTCTGGAGGCCTCCTGGGCGTGTTCTGGGGGCCTCTGAGGGCTTCCTCGGGCCACCCTACCTCCAACCGCGGTCCTCCTGAACGACTGGTCACGATTTGGAATGTTTCGGAGGATGTCTTGGGAACATCTTAGGCCGCCATGGGTCTCTTAGGGCCATCTAGAAGACCGCCGTCTTGGAGCGTCGGCAAGCCGAAAAGAGGAGAACCCCAAAATTCACCAAAAACCGAAAGAAAATAATTGTTTGTTTCCTCTTGGGGCCTTCTTGAGAGTGCTCTTGGAGGCCTCTTGGCAGGTTTTCGAACGATCTTTGGGGGTGTGACGGCTTCTTGGGGGTCGTTGTGGACCGTATTGGGGCTCTCTGGGGTCGTTTCGGGAGCGCGCCGGAACGCCTGGAACCAGTCTGGGGCCGTCTGTAACCACGGCCCTTTTCGGCTCCCCCCCTCGCGCGGACTCCAACAATTCACGGTAGGAAAAAGACCGTCCGACAATCAGGTGGGAGATTTGAAATCGGAATTGAAGCAAGGAGCAGCACGCCCAATCCGCGGAGCCTTGTTGCGTTATATATATATATATATATATATATATATGTATCGGAGGTTGGGGGATGAGATCGAAGTGGAACGGAGAGCCCCCCTACCGGGAAATCGATTTCGATTTCGTGTTCGTGCGTGCCGTGCGGGCGAGGCGAAGCTGCGTGGGCGGGCGAGAGAAAGTCTCCTGTGGCTGAGGCGCGGCCGGACCAAATGACTCCCTTCCGGGCGGCCGGGGGCCCGCGGTGTCCCGCCGGTGTCCCGCTGGTGTCCCGTGTGGCTGAGGCGCGGCCGGACCAAATGATCCCTTCCGGGCGGCCGGGGCCCGCGGTGTCCCGCCGGTG
>CAUYUJ010006421.1:42500-53730 GCA_963575745.1 Prorocentrum cordatum
CCTTGCCCAGGCCTGCCCCAGGCCCGCCGCCGTCTACCGCGCAGGCGTCCTACTAGTTCTGAGCCCGCACCTGGGCCCCCGTCCGAGGCCTTGCCCCATGTCGCCCCCTGGCTTCTCGGCTTCTGCGCGGGCCCGAGGCCGTGGCCAAGTTCGCGCCGAGGCCCAGGCTGGGGGCACGCGCGGGCCTTAGACCCCCCCAGAATAAGCGCCCCTCGCGCCCGCGCGTTCGGACTCGCTTGACTGCGCCGCCCTGCGTGTCGTCGCGCTGCTGCGAGGCGCCTGTTTTGAGCCTCTGTGTTCGTGATTGCGTTTGATTGCTCTGCATTGCGTAGCATTGCTCGGGGTTGTTGGCGTTGCTTTGCACTGCGCAGCCGACTTGGCGATCGCCATCACCATCGCTTTTTCCGTGCCCATCTTGGCTCCGGGCTCGCGCGGCGGGGGTCGTCTCCCCGCTCGCGCTCTCGGTGAACTCGCGCGCTGCTATCCTGGGCCTCATGTCTGGGCATCAGTGCGGCCGGGGGAGCCCAGCGGCCTCGGGGGCTTCGCTGGCCTGCCCAGCATGCCAGCGCCCGCTCCGCGCGGCGCGGACCTCTTCCAGGGAGGCCTGCGGCAAGTGCCACGAGAGGGCCAGGGGCGGCTGGCTGCAGCACTGCGAGCCCTGCGGGGCGCTGATGTGCCGCGGCTGCGCGGCCGCCGCCGTGGACTTTGCCGCCGCGCCGCCCGGCGCCGCGCCCGCGGCCAGCGACAGCGACAGCCTGCCGCTGCCGCTGGCGGTGCGGGAGGCCGTCGACATGGCCGACGACCCCACGCCACAGGCAACCACGGAGGATGAGGCGGCGGATGGCCTGGAGGGCCGGCCGTCGGCCGTGGACGTGGCGGCGGCGGCCGCCGCCGTGGCAGAGGTCGATCCGATGGCCGACGTCTTCGGCGACTTCAGCCCCGCAGACGACCCGGGCGCGGACGGCCCAGGTGCGGCGCCGAGCGCGGCGGCGCCGAAGGCCACGGCCAAGGCGAAGGCCGAGGCAAAGGCCAGAGCCAGGGCCATGGCTGGCGCCGCGGCCGCAACCCCGCCGCATCGGCGCCGCCTCCGCCAGGGCCTCGCCGCCGCCGAGAAGGGCCGAGCCCGCGGGGCCATGAGCGGGCGGAGGCCGCTGGAGCGGCCGGCGCGCGCGGGCGCCAGTCGCGAGGACGACGTCCTTGAGATCGGGCCGTCCGCTCGCGAGGCGGCGGCGGCGGGGGGGCCGGCGGGCGGCCTCGACGAGGACAGCGGCGACGACGCCCTGGCCGACATTGCTGCCGCGTGGGGCGAGGCCGCCGCCGCCGTGCCCCGCCGCAGCGGCCAGGGCGGCTGGAGGGGGGCCCAGAAGCGGCGGGCAGCGCCCGTGGGGGAGGAGGCCGAGGGGCTGGACGAGGGCCAAGGCGAAGTCCACCCCGACGATGCCATCCCCCTGGAGGTGGTCGCGCTGCTCGACAAGCCGGCCGAGGCCGTGCCCGACGAGCACCGGGCGGCGGTGGAGGCCGCCCGCGCGCCCATCGAGCCCCGCCGGCTCATCCGCCCGCACGCGGACAAGGTGCCGCACGGCGGGCCGGCGGCCGAGGGGCGCGTGCGCCATCGCCACCTGGCGCGTTCGGGGCTGCACGCCCGGGCTTTGTGCCTGCAGGTCCTTTCCGACATGGAGGGCCGCGACGTCGTGGAGGTCCTGGAGGACTGCGGCATCCTCCCCGAGAGGGCCGCCTGCGACGCGCCCGACTGCGGCGCGCCGGGGGCGCAGCAGGACGTGCGCGTCCGGGCGGGCACGCGCGCGGCCCGCGCTGAGGCCCCGCGGGGGGCGGGGCGCGGCGCAGGGCCGCAGGCCGTGAACATCGGGGGCCGGGAGGTTCGCGTGCGCCACGAAACGGCGACCTACCGGTGCGGGCGGTGCCAGGGCACCCGCGCCGTCGGGCTCGACGCCGAGATCTGGTGCGGGAAATATTCCCTGCGCCAGAATGCCGGGCTTCTTTGCCGGTGGGCGAAGAGCCTGGAGCCCTCGAGCGAGGAGCTGGCGCTGGACTGCTGGCTCGACCACAAGCGCCTCGTCTCGGGCTGGCTCAAGGACGCCCGGTGCACCGTGGCCGACTTCCAGTCCTGGCGCAACGGCACCGTGCAGCTCGGGGGGCCTGGCGTGGAGGTCGAGATCGACGAGATCTGCTTCCGCGCGCGGTGGGCGTTGGGCGATGGCGGCGCCTGGGGCCGCGAGTGGCACAGGTGCATCGCGGCCCACGAGCGCCACGGGGGCCCGCTGGTGCTCCACGCGCTGCCCCCGCGGTTCGCCTCGGGGCAGGGCCAGGGCGGCGGCGGCGCCCTGTCCCACGAGGAGCTCCGCGAGTTCATCCTCCGCCCCGGCACGGACGCTCCGCCCCTGCTCCGCCCCGGGACGATCGTCCACACGGACGGCGCCAGGGCGTGCCGGAGCTTGGACTGGCGGGAGGCGCGCGACGCCCCGCCGGCCCCGTCCGCGGAGGGCGCGGTGACCGCCAGCATCCTGTGGCCAGGCGTGTGGCGCCGCGAAACTTTTCGCGAGTGCCTGGCCCGGTGCGCCGCCGAGAGACGGGACTGGCGCGACCGCTCGGAGGAGTGGGCGGCCCAGTACCGCCACTTGCGCCTGTGCCACACCTCGGCGTGCCACTCGCGGAAGCTGGCTGGCCGCGTGGAGCGCGAGTTCGTGGCCATGCGGCTGGTGCACGTCCACCCCGAGGACTCGGCGGCGGTGGCGCAGGCGGACCCGCGCGCGGGCCAGTGGGACGGCCCCGACGGGCAGCTGGGCGAGTGGACGTGGCGGAAGGGGGGCACCCAAACCGTCGACGGGCACTGGCGCAACCTCCGCCGGGGCGGCTCCCACAGGGGCGTGAACACGTCCCTGGCGGATGCGGTGTCCCAGGCGGTCCTCGTCCACCAGTGGGCCTACCTGGCCGGGATGGCGTCCTCGTCCGCCAGAGACATAGAGCGAGAGAGAGAGAGAGAGAGAGGGAGACTGTTTCTTTCTTGAAGTAGCGAGCAAAATGTGGTGGCCCAGCCGGGCTTGCGAGACCACGCCCGCCAAGAAGAACAGGAGAGGAGGAGGAGGAGGAGGAGGAGGAGGAGGAGGAGGAGGAGGAGGAGGAGGAGGAGGAGGAGGGGGAATAGGAAAAGGAGGAGGAGGAGGAGGAGGAGGAGGAGGAGGAGCAGGAGGAGGACTAGGAAGAGGACTAGGAGGAGGAGGAGAAAGGAGGAGGAGCAGGAGGAGGATGACGAAGTGGACGAGGAGGAGGAGGAGGAGAAGGAGGAGGAGCAAGAGGAACAGAGGAGGAGGAGGAGGAGGAGGAGGAGGAGAAGGAGGAGGAGGAGGAGGCGGAGGAGGAGGAGACGGAGGAGGAGGAGGAGGAATATGAGAAGGAGGCGGAGGAGGAGGAGGAGGAAGAGGAGGAGGAGGGAGGAGGGAGGAGGGAGGATGGAGGAGGGAGTGGAGTGGAGTGGAGTGGAGTGGAGTGGAGTGGAGTGGAGTCTAGTGGAGTGGAGTGGAGTGGAGTGGAGTGGAGTGGAGTGGAGTTGACGCCATCATGAGTGTGATCCTAGCGAAGCAACCGAGTTCATAGTATACTCTCGGATGCCAGGCCTGCGCCATCTTGCCTCAGGATCCTGAGATATGAAGCCCTTGTTGTTCTGTGAGATATCCCTTGCCACCTGTCGAAATCTGCCCGGCCGTATGACATCGGTTCCCCCCCGCTCAGAACAGAAAGCCGTGCGCCACGTAGACAATCGTCACGACCCGACCTGCACCCTCGGCTTCCGTCGTCCTTTCAGGCTCCTCGACTGACAAGGCGACGCCTACCAGAATCCCCATACAGCTGGCCCCAATACGTTGAGACACGAGCTCAGGACGAGACAGCGCCCACGCATGCGAAGAGAGCGGCTCCAGGAGCGGCGGGAGGAGAGAACAGACACGCATCCCTCCAACACTCCTGCGCGACCGAGAGCACTGACAGACCAGAGGAACGGCACACAGCGCCCTCTGGAACACACTGGTATTGCTGAGGCCTTACGGCCAGTGCCGCCGACGCTGGAGGCCTCGGCCCTCGACGGAACTGGGAGGGAGGGGGTGGCACTCTGACCCAGGACCACCCCCCGTGACCACCCCCCGGGACGCCCCCTGACTCCCCCCTCCTCCACGGGGAAGGGATCAAAAGGAAGGGACTACTCTTCGACTCAATGACAGCGTTGCTTGATTTCGCCGTGGATGGGCTGGTGCGTTTCGCCTTGGCTGGCGTGCTTAAGGACGAGGGCCCAAGGAAAGGGGGGGGGCGGTTGACAAACAAGTGGAAGGGCACAGCGCACTGTGATCGTTTGTTCCCAACCATCATGTGGTGCTGGGTCCTCACTTTGAAGAGACGGTCCCCACGTTCCTCCTTCCCACCCTCCTCCCCCTCCTCCCCCCTCTTACCACCTCAAATGTTGGCCCACCCCTCACACGGTTCGTGGTCCCATAGGGAGCTCCACTGAGGGCTCCAGTGGCAAAGTTCGCATGCGGTTCCACCCGCATTGCGGCCCACCCCCACACGGTTCGTGGCCCCATAGGGAGCTCCACCGAAGGCCCCATTGGCAAAGATCGCATGCAGTTCCACCCCCATTTCGGCGCACCCCTCACACGATTCGTGGCCCCATAGGAGTTCACCGAGGGCCCCAGCGGCAAAGTTCGCATGCAGTTCCACCCCCGATTCTGGCGCACCCCTCACACGGTTCGTGGCCCCATGGGGAGGTCCACCGAAGGCCCCAGTGGCAAAGTTCGTATGCAGTTCCACCCCCGATTTTGGCGCACCCCTCACACGGTTCGTGGCCCCATGGGGAGATCCACCGAAGGCCCCAGTGGCAAAGTTCGCATGCAGTTCCACCCCCATTTCGGCGCACCGCTCACATTGTTCGTGGCCCCATAGGGAGTTCCACCGAGGGCCCCAATGGCAAAGTTCGCATGCAGTTCCACCCTCGATTCTGGCGCACACCTCGCACGGTTTGTGGCCCCATGGGGAGTTCCACCGACGGCCCCAGTGGCAAAGTTCGCATGGAGGTCCACCCCCATTTCGGCGCACCCCCCACACGGTTCGTGGCCCCATATGGAGCTCCACCGAGGGCCCCAGCGGCAAAGTTCGCATGCAGTTCCACCCCATCTCGGCGCACCCTGCACACAGTTCGTGGCCCCGTATGGAGCTCTATTGCAGGCCCCAGTGGCAAAATTCGTATGCAGTTCCACCCAATTTCGGCCCACTCCCCACACGGTCGTGGCCCCATGGGGAGATCCACCGAAGGCCCCAGTGGCAAAGTTCGCATGCAGTTCCACCCCCATTTCGGCGCACCGCTCACATTGTTCGTGGCCCCATAGGGAGTTCCACCGAGGGCCCCAATGGCAAAGTTCGCATGCAGTTCCACCCTCGATTCTGGCGCACCCCTCACACGGTCGTGGCCCCATGGGAAGTTCCACCGAAGTCCCCGGTGGCAAAGTTCGCATGCAGTTCCACCCAATTTCGGCGCGCCTTTCACACGGTTCGTGGCCCCATAGGGAGCTTTGCTGCAGGCCTCAATGGCAACGTTCGCATGCAGTTCCACTCCAATTCTGGCCCACTCCCCACACGGTTCGTGGCCCCATGGGGAGATCCACCGAAGGCCCCAGTGGCAAACTTCGCATGCAGTTCCACCCAATTTCGGCACACCTCTCACACGGTTCGTGGCCCCATATGGAGCTCCACCGAGGGCCCCAGCGGCAAAGTTCGCATGCAGTTCCACCCCCATTTCGGCGCGCCCTTCACACGGTTCGTGGCCCCATAGGGAGCTTCACCGAAGGCCCCAGTAGCAAAGTTCGCATGCAGTTCCACCCCCATTTCGGCCCACTCCCCACACGGTTCGTGGCCCCATGGGGAGATCCACCGAAGGCCCCAGTGGCAAAGTTCGCATGCAGTTCCACCCCCATTTCGGCGCACCCCTCACACGGTCGTGGCCCCATAGGGAGTTCACCGAGGGCCCGAGTGGCAAAGTTCGCATGCAGTTCCACCCCCGATTCTGGCGCACCCCTCACACGGTTCGTGGCCCCATGGGGAGGTCCACCGAAGGCCCCAGTGGCAAAGTTCGCATGCGGTTCCACCCCCATTTCGGCGCACCCCTCACAAGGTTCGTGGCCCCATAATAGGGGAACAACAATTTACATAAACATGCAAAACTCGGAGGTCCGCGCGGATTTCTCGGATCGGCGCTGGGGCCCCCCGGCGGCGCCTCCGGCGCTGCCCCTGGCGCGCTCCGCGCCAGGAGGGGGGTCCAGCGCCGATCCGAGAAATCCGTGCGGACCTCCGAGTTTTTATATTTATGTCACTTTTTGTTCCCCTACATAGGGAGTTCCACCGAGGACAGTATTTACCATTGCGTTGCTCACAAGTGCATATGGTTGGGTCCTTCGCCAGGATGATTTATTCATGGTTTTGCCAATCGGCGCGGGCCCTCGCTACGGGGCCACCTGCGAACCCTACCCTACCACCCCACGATTTTGAGGGGGAGTGGGGGGCACTCTTCGTTCGGGAGCTCCCGAGCGAAGTGAACCCCACCCTCCCCCTCAAATCATGGGGGTAGGGGTAGGGTTCGCAGGTGGCCCCTCGCCCCCCCCCCCCCTCCCCCCCCCCTATGGAGTAGATCTTGGCTGCTCTTTGGCGCCTGCTTCGAGCGGGTGGAGTCACCCCCAGGGGACGCACGGCCCCAAGCAGTCGCATCAGGCAGATGTCCACGGCCAGACCCCCCCCCTTTCCCCTCCCCTTCCTCCCAAGGAGGAGGAGGAGGAGGAGGAGGAGGAGGAGGAGGAGGTGGAGGAGGAGAAGGAGGAGGAGGAGGAGCAAGGGAGGCCCTCGACCTCGGCAGCCCGGCTGGAGCTATCCCTACTCTCTCACTCCTTTTCCCTCACCCTTTCGGCTCTCGCAGCGCGCTCGCCGAAAGCGTTCCGGCGGAGGCCTGAATCGATCACCTGCTCCCCCCCCTCGGTGCCATGGCATGGCAGGTCGTCCCGTCCCGCGGGCGACGCGGCCGCCATGCCCACCCGGAGCTGGCGGCGGACCTCTTGCGCAGCCTCCTCGGCACTGGGGGCGCGCGGCGGGACCGGCAGCCGCCGCCAGCTCGCCGCCCAGAGCGGCGCTGCGGCTGCGGCACGAAACTTCGACAACTGGCAGGCCTGCCTGGGGTGCTCCGCGGCCCGCGCCGGAGCGCCAGAGGCGTGCCCCCCGCCGCCCCGGGCGCCAGGGGGCGGCGGCGGCGCCGCCACCGCTTGGCCGGCCCTGCCCGGCGGCCGCGGCCACCGGCCAGTGGCCGAAGCCTTCCACCAGGCGGCCGCCGTGGCGCGGCGAGCCGGGGCCCCTGCAGAGGCCCAGCCGCTCCTACCGGCAGCGCCGGGCGGAGCGCCGCAAAGACAACCGCCAACCTGCGGGCGGCGGCGGAGCGGGCGGCGGCTGCGGCGCGCGCGGCGGAGGAAGCGCTGGAGGCCGCGCGGGGCCGCCTCGCGGACGCCCACGAGAGGGCTGCCGAAACCACAGCCGCGGCCCGCGCGGAAGAGGCTGCGCAGCAGGCGGCGGCGGCCGGGACCGCGACTCCGCGGGGGCCGACGCGGAGCTCCCCCAGCTGGCGCGGGCCACGCGCGAGCTCCTGGACAGGCTGGAGAGAGGGGGCGTAGCCGGGGAGGGGGCGCCAGAGCCGCTGCTAGCGGCGATGGCCGCCGCGCACGCCGCGCTGGCGGCCGCCGCGCCGCCGGAGCCCGCGCCCGACCTGGACGCCGAGCTCGGCGACGCGCAGGGCGCCCGGAGGGACTGGCGCGACCTCCACGAGGAGGGGCAGGAGGAGGGGGACCTCGAGGAAGACGCCCTCCTCGGAGCACTCGATCGACAGAGCAGGGGCGGACGACGAGGAGGCCCTGCTCCGGGTTGCTCGCCGCAGGGGGCTCGCGGGGAGGCGGCCACGGCCGCGGCCGCGGGCCGGCCGCCTGCCCGGGCTCTGGGCACTGGCAGCCCTGCAAGAAGCCGCAGCCGCTGAAGCGGCGTTGCGGCTACGCCGGCGTCCGCGTCGGCGAGGCCAGCCACCCGGGGCCGCCGGCCAGCCGCTCGCCTGCCCGGGCCGCGGGGGGCCGCTGCGCGCTGCGCGGGCCCTCCGCGCGGACGCCTGGGCCTGCGCCGGGCCCGGGCCTGGCGGGTGGCTCCACTGCGAGACTTGCGACGAGCTCCTCTGCCAGCCTTGCGGAGAGGCCGTCGCCGCGGCCGCCGTCGCGGCGCCGCCCGCCGCCGGGGCCGCGGCCCTTGCGCCCGCGACCGCCGCGCCCGCGGCCGCCGCGCCGGCTCCGCCCGCCGCGCCCGCTGCTGGCGACGCTGCGGCCGCCGCCCCGCCGCCGCCCGCCGGGGGCGCGGCGCCCGCGGCCGCCGCGGCGCCCGGGGGGGCAGGGCCCGCGCTGCGGCGGTTCACCCGCTGACCCCTCCGGGCGGGGCTGGGCCAGCTGGACCTGCTGGAAGAGCTCGCGGAAGACGCCTCCACGCTCCGCTACGCGCCGGGGGGGCGCGCGCCGCGGCGGCGCAGGCCACGCAGGAGGTCTGCAAGGCCGCCCTCGGCGCCGCGGCTGGCAGCCAGCAGGAGGGCAGAGCTTGCAAGCTCCTGCTTTTGCGGGAGAAGCTGATCTTCGCCGCGCCGCTCCGGCTGCGCGGGGGGCGGCGAACGGACGCGGAGACGCTGGGCCGCGCCTGGCCGGTGCGAGAGCGCTGCGCGACCCTGCAGCTGGGCGGCTGGGAGGAGCTGCTGGCGGAGGCTCGCTGGGCGGGCCGGGCACCTTGCCTGCCTTTAACAGGGGTTTGGTCTGCCAGGGCAAGCCGATGATCGTCGTCGTCGTCATCATCATCATCATCATCAGCGTGATGATGATGATGATGGTGATGCTGATGTTGCTGATGATGATTATGATGATGATGATAATGATGAAAACGGAATGATTAAAATGATGTTGCTGCTATTGTTGTTGATGATGCTGATGACAACGCGGCCCCAAGAGCGCCCAAGAGCGCCCCAAGAGGGACCCCAGACAAGAGGCCCCCAGATATCACCAGGACGGTCCGAGGGCTTCCAAGACGCCCCGAGACGACCCAAAAGGACCCCAAGACGGCCCCAAAGGACCCCGCAACCGCACTGGCTCAAGTTTTCTGCCAACGCCCACGGGCGCCACCGCCCGCCGGACGCTGGCCAACCAGACGGCCTGCCCAACGCCCTACCCGACGACCAACCCAACCCGACGGCCTACGCGACGCCCTACCCGAGCCATGGCCGCAAACATTTACATTTTGGACGAGATGCAGAAGATGATGGGGATCCCTTTCTGGCCCCCCGAGATTGCCCGAACGGTTCGTGGTTGCCGATGTACGCGAATGTGCAGCCTTGTGGCAGTGGCCTCTACAGCGGCACCTTCCCGACGATCGCAGAGTGCAAGGCTGAGCTGAAGCGGAGCCTCTCTTGGATCAGCGAGCTCACGGTCGAGCCAGAGCTGTGCTGCATCAAGATCCCGCCGCAGGGCGAAGCGATGCCGACGGTGCCTGTTCCAGAAGGCGACCACCCGCTGGCAGACGAGTGGGTCGTGAACGACCGCACGGCGCTGTACATCATTACCTCGTTGCCAGAGTTTGGCTACCCGCTGGAGTGCGACATGATGCAGAATCGCGAAGGCGAGAAGATGGACGCTAAGGACTCGGTGAAGGACGTGACGACCCCGGAGAGCGACACCAGCAGCATCAAGGGGTGGGTGCACGCGAAGAGCGCCAAGGACACGCAGAAGCAGCAGCTCAGCATCGACGAGGTCTACAAGTTGGGAGTCGCAGCTGGCATGCAAAAGCAGATGGATGCCGCCAGCAGCTCGGCGTAGGCGTTCGACTTGCCCGACGGCCTGCCCGACGGTCAGCAGCTCGGCCTACCCGACGGCCTGCCAGACCGACGGCCTGAAGCCGACGTCCTACCCGATCTTCGACGACTCGGCGCGCTTGAAAAGGACGGCCTCGAGGTCCCTAGAGACCCGAGGCCCTCAAGAGGCCCTCAAGGTCCCTCGAGCCTCTCGGGCCCCCCCTCCGCCGTTTAGCCTTATAGTCTTATAGCCTATAGCCCCATAGCCTACAGCCCCATAGCAGCATCGCCCTATAGCCCTCGAAAGACTAGGAATGGTTTTTCTCTTGTATCTGCGTTAGCAAGCCAGTTGACGCCACGAGGCGAAGTGAGTGGAGAAGTATGTTTTTCCCAACCATCCTGTGGTGTTGGGTCCTCGTTTTGAAGAGACAGCGCCCGCGTCCTCACTCCTCTCCTAACCCCCCCCTCCTCCCCCTCCTCCCTCCCCCACTCCTCCCTTTCTCATCCATATCATCGTCATCGCCAATCATCAATCGTCATCGTCCTCGGCTATCATCATCGTCATCAACAAATGTCGTCATCATCACATCACCCTCCGATGCCTCTATTTCGGCCACCCATCACCGGTTCGTGGGCCCCGTAGGGGAGCTCCACCGGACCCCAGTGGCAGTGTTCGCATGGCGGCGGGTCCCCGTCCCCATTTTTGGCGCACGCCTCACTATGGAACGGTTCGTGGCCCCATAGGAGCTCCACCGAACAGGACCCCAGTGCAGGGTTCGCCTTAGGCGGCCCCCGCCCCATTTTGGCGCAACCCCTCACACCGGTTCGTGACCCATAGGGAGCTCCACCGAAGCCCCCAGTGACAGGGTTCGCATGGCGGCCCCGCCTCATTTTCGCGCACCCCTCACACGGTTCGTGGCCCCATAGGGAGCTCCACCGAAGGCCACAGTGGCAAGGTTCGCATGGCGGCCCCGCCCCATTTTGGCGCACCCCTCACACGGTTCGTGGCCCCATAGGGAGCTCCACCGAAGGCCACAGTGGCAGGGTTCGCATGGCGGCCCCGCCCCATTTTGGCGCACCCCTCAAACGGTTGGTGGCCCCATAGGGAACTCCACTAAAGGCTTCAGTGGCAGGGTTCGCATGGCGGCCCCGCATCATTTTGGCGCACCCCTCACACGGTTCGTGGCCCCATAGGGAGCTCCACCGAAGGCCCCAGTGGCAGGGTTCGCATGGCGGCCCCGCTTCAGTTTGGCGCACCCCTCACACGGATCGTGGCCCCATAGGGAGCTCCACCGAAGGCCCCAGTGGCAGGGTACGCATGGCGGCCCC
>CAUYUJ010006422.1:2500-25000 GCA_963575745.1 Prorocentrum cordatum
GGTCTTCGGGGGCGCTGCTGGGCATGTGGCCACAAGCGGCGACAGGAGTTGCCACGCGCCCGCCTTCCCTGGAGTTGACAGCGCTACTCGAGCAGACAACGGGCCTTCAGCCCGAGGAACTCCCATCGAGACAGCAGCTTCGATCGACCCAGCAGCCCTGGACGCCCCAAACGGACGCCGCAGCGCCACGGTCGATCCTGCGACCAGTCAACTCCCTGGACACTCCCTTAATCCCGAAGACTTTCGTCAGCCGCCCACCCCCCAGTCAGACGGGCGTGGACGTGACGAGCCTTCAGCTCGAGATGCCCATACGGAGCGAGCCTTCAGCTCGAGGGCCCAAGACGCAGCGGGAGGTAGCAGAGAGCTGGGCAGGTCTTCGGCCTCGGATCCGTTCCAGCAGCGGCGCCTCGCCGAGGACAGTCCGGGGCTGCCCAGCACGTCCCGAACGGCCGCCAGGGGCCTAAGTCACGGTACGAGGCTTCCGAGGGCCCTGAGCGTTCCTGGCAAGGTGTCGTTTCGCAACTTCAGAAAGGACGAGCCTTCAGCTCGAGAACCAGAGACCGATACATCGAGCAACCACATGGACAGCCGAGGTACAACTCCTCCTTCCTATCAGCGCGTGGCGCGATCTCAAACTATCACATTGCCTGTCGTCGGGACTGTCGGCCACCACCTCACCTCCCATTGCTCCTCCCCTGACAACAGTACCTCGAGGGCGCTATGTGTTGATGCTCCAGCGCTTGGGGCCCAACCTGCAAGCTATCACATCGCCAGTCGCCGGGGCCGTCGGCCACCACCTCATCCTCCATTGCTCCCCCCACGGCAACAGCAGTGTGGCGACAGGTGGGAGTGCTGCTGGAGCGCCTTCCGACGCCGACGCGGCGCCCAGTCGCTTCCAAGGACTTGAGAGCGGCAGGCACGATACTGGAGGAGGGGTGGATGCGTTCATCCCTGCGATACACACCAAAAGCGCGACCTTCCGTCGCCATCCTGGATCGGATGACGGCGGGCAGAGGGATGCCCACGGCGTTCGACCCAGGAACCGTAGCGGCTCGGAAGAAAGGGCCAGGGATCTGGCTCCCACGGTCTTCGGGAACGCTGCTGGGCATGTGGCCACAAGCGGCGACAGGAGTTGCCACGCGCCCGCCTTCCCTGGAGTTGACAGCGCTACTCGAGCAGACAACGGGCCTTCAGCCCGAAGAGCTCCCAGCGAGACAGCAGCTTCGATCGACCCAGCAGCCCTGGACGCCCCGAGCGGACGCCTCAGCGCCATGGTCGATCCTGCGACCAGTCAACCCCCTGGACACTCCCTTAATCCCGAAGACTTTCGTCGGCCGCCCACCCCCCAGTCAGACAGGCGTGGACGTGACGAGCCTTCAGCTCGAGATGCTCATACGGAGCGAGCCTTCAGTTCGAGGGCCCAAGACGCAGCGGGAGGTAACAGAATTGACATAGAACACGGGCCTTCAGCCCTTGGAGCGACTTGTGACACAGCAGAGCGGGCCCTCAGCTCGAGACTCCAAGGCACATCCAACCACCTCAGAGGTGACGAGCCTTCACCTCGAGAGTCGGGGACGGCACCAAGGGCTGCCGAGAGCGCCGACGGGCATGTGGCCACGAGCGGCGACGGGAAGTGCCCCTCGCCCGCCGCCTCTCCTGGATTTGACAGGGCCGAGCACGCAAAAGGCGGGCCTTCAGCCCGAGGAGCTTCCAGCGAGGTCATAGCCCATCGCCCCCCCCTGGCAACGGTATCGCGGCGACAGGTGGGAGCGCGGCTGAGGGAACGCCCGCAGTCGATGACCAGCCTCCTCCCGAGAAGAGTTCCGCGACTCCTCCCCGAGCGGATGGTGGAGGCCTCCCCGAGCCTCCTCTCAGCATCGAGGGTCAGGAGTTCACACCGGAGCGTGCGAGCGTGCGGGCCACGGACGGGCACGTGTTTGCGATCGGCACCGACCCTCCAGCCAGCGCCCCCGAGGCCATCCCCGTGGCTGACGGTCGACACGGAGCCCACCACTTGCAAAGCCTGGGGTTGTCGACGCAGCGGGTTGGCGGCGAGACCCAACAACGCCCCGCTGTGACTCCGCCCGCCGCCGTCCCTGGGACTCTCGAAGACCCCCTGCTGGGTAACCACGAACACGCCTCGCAGAGGCAGGACATAGAGGCCATCCGCCAGCTTGTCGAGAGAAGTCCCTTCGCGCTCATTCGCCCTCGTTTCCCTGTCAGCGAATCCGCCCGAACGGACAGCGAGCCGCAGCCGCTCACGCCCGAAGGCCGGACCATGCTGAGGAAGGCGACCCCCGTCCTGGCGAAAGAAACGGTGTCTGGCAACCCGGGTAACCACGAACACGCCTTGCAGAGGCAGGACATCGAGGCCATCCGCCAGCTCGTCGAGAGAAACCCCTTCGCGCCCATTCGCCCTCGTTCCCCTGTCAGCGAATCCGCCCGAACGGACTGCGAACCGCAGCCACTCACGCCCGAAGGCCGGACCACGCCGAGTAAGGCGACCCCCGTCCTGGCGAAAGAAACGGTGTCTGGCAACGTGCCTGGGTCAGGTACGACCTGCAGCACTCTCACACTTGACGAAAGTCACGCTGCGACAGACGGGGGCGCGATCGTGGGCGAGGGCGAGCGCGGGTCTGACGGCAAGCGTCAACGGGAGAGGTCTGCCCCCGCTTACCACAGTACAGCAGTCCTCTCAGCCCCAGCTGCCGGAGGCTACTCGGCCTTTACTTGGCGACCAACCGTGCGTTCCGCGCCAACCCGCAGGTCCCCGCCAGACTTCCGTGCACCAGTCGCCGCCGCGCCCCGCGAAGCCATGGACGATTCTGGCGGCGGGCCCAACCAGTCGAATCATCCGCAGAGCAGCGTACGTGAGCAGCACACGGAGCAGGAGCCGGAAGAGACCGATGAGCAAGCGCTGCCGGCCGCCCACGGGGAGGGCGCGGAAGTAGCGCCAGCGCAGAAAATGGAGCACGGGCAAGAGCAGGAACAGACAACCACCCACCGCCTCATTCCCCTGGCTGACACCACCTGCCCTGGCCCCTCCCTCCCAGGCAAGGGAGCGAGCTCGAGTGCCGAGGAGCACCGGCAGTGCGGCCGGCGCGTTCTCCCAGCGCGTCTTCGCGACAGCGGGTGGACGCCCCGCCTAGCCTCTGTGACTGGCCACCCTCCAGTGTCCCCGCTGCCCCTGGGCCGAAACCTGGCCAGCGACGCCGACCGCGCTGGCGGATCGGGTGGACGGCGGACGGTAGGCGGCGGCCGCAGCAGCAGCAGCCGCAGAAGCAGCAGCAGGCGCCGCGCCGAAGACCAGCCGCTGACCACCCCGCCCCTGGTTGGGGGTCCCGCCGCGCGTCACTGTCCAGAACCCTTAGACCCAGACACGGGACAGCAGCTATATAAAATTAAGATCGGCGACATCCAGTGGGACCTCCCCGGGGAGACCCGGCGAGGCGATAAAGCGGTTTCAGGCCTCCGTGGGAGCGAGGTTCACAGGCGCCTGGCACGCGTTCGCCTGGCAGCACGCCTTGCCCAGCCGCAAGGGCGCGCTTGACCCGCGGCGGCACGACCAGCAAACGTGCGTCAACTTCCTGTCGTCCTTACGCTACCGTTTCAATTGTGACGTGCGGGCCATGGACGACGCCCTGGACCTCGGCGTTGACTGGACGCAGGTGCGGCTTCGGTACCGGGGTGAGTGACGGGCGGGCAGGGGTCGCCTGGTGGCGATGGACCACGCTGCTCGCGTCGCACCCAAGACGAACCATGTGCAGTGGGTGGTCGTCACATATGCTGCGGGCGCGCCCGCCCTTGCTTCCCCTCCTTTCTCTCTCGCCGCTCCTCTTCCTCTCCCCTTCCCCTCCCGCTTGTCGCTCTTCCGCCCTCCACCCGACGCGCGCACCTCCCGCCTTTGGACCCAGGTGCGCGCTTCGGAAATACCGTCCACCGCCCCCCCAGCGTTGGACTCGCGCCCTCTGGCCTTACTGTAGATGTCTCACCGCCAGGCCTCCCTGGCCTGTCAGTGGGCCACGGCTTGCCTGTCCATTGGTTTTCTCCCTGGACTTTCTAACCGAACGGACGGCCTTCCGCCGACACCCTGGACCCCCTTTTTAACAAGCAGCGCGGCCTTCCGCCGTCATCCTGGGTCCAGTGGCTTTGTGGGACGCGTCTTGGGTACTAGGCGTTTTCGTCCCTCAAGCTCTGACGACTCGGTTGGGAACGCTGAGACTTAGATGTGCGCGCTCCTCGGCGTCTGCCGTACACGTGCACTTCGAGGCCCTTCCATTCGTCGGATCTGGGGCTGGCGCAGCTCAGTTGTGGAAGGCACTCTCGTCATCATTCCAATATGGTTGCGCCTTCTCGCGTCGCGGCTCGGTCGCCGTCAGCTTTCCTGCTTCACTTTCGGTTTCAGCCAGCCTGTTGAACCCGTCAGGTTCCCTGGATCGGTGTCCCCGGGTTCTCTCAATGCTGGACGGCTTTCCGTCGTGACCCTGGATCAGTGGCTCTGAGGGACTTGATGGGCACTCGTTTCGCGTCCGCTCCCAACTTGTCCTGGACAGCACTGTGACCCTGTGATGTGCACACGCCGCGTTCGACTGTATGGCGTGCATCACGCCCCCTTTACCCGCTGGGTCTGGGCTGATGCATCGTGGTGTGGAGTTTTCTCGGCAACTCGTTCACACTTTGATGCCGCTGGCGTCGCGGCTCGTTGTCGCTGTGGTGTCCCGCCGGACCTTCTTCCACCGCCTGTACTTCCTGTTCGGCTTGGTCGACGTCCTTGGGTACGTTCCTTCGTTCGCACCTGGACATCGGGAGCGTCCGCGCCATTTTGGCTGCGTTTGGTCTCTACGGTGCTACCTCAGGCCCGTCGGACCGCTGCATGCCCGTTCAGGGGCTGCTTCTGGCTCCTGGATTGCTTCGGCCTTGCCGCCCTGGACGTGTCGTGAGCCGCCCGATCCGCGGCCCCGCGCGCGTTAGTTAATTTAGTCGCGTCCGCGGCCCGTTCGCGACCTCCCGCCGCTGGCGCTTCCGCCTGCGGCTGTGAAAAAAAAATCCCCCCAGCCCATCCAGAAACGATGCCTAGAGGAATTGCCTCGATCAGGGGAGTGGGCAGCACATAGAGGAAGCCATTATGAGACATCTTGGGATATCTTGAGCCATCTTGAGAGTCATTTTGGGCTCCCCCAGGCGCTCGTGGAGTCATCTTAATCAGTGCCCCCCCCCCCAAAGAGGCCAACATGGGGCTAAAACCTTCGTAAAATCAATTGCTTGGCATTCTCGCCGAGGCCTCTTGGAGCATCTTGGGTGCCTCTGGGGGGCCTCTTGGGGGTCTCTTGGGGGCCTCTTGGGGGCATCCTGGGGGCCTCTTGGGGGCCTCTTGGGGCTATCTTGGGGCCATCTTGGGACCTCTTGGAGCCTCCTGGGCGCTTCTTGGGGCCATCTTGGAGGAGATCGATCACCGGAGGGGGGGTACGAATTAGGGTCCCCCCTCCAGGAGGCCAACATGGGGCCAAAACCTTAGTACAATCAGCGATTTTGGCTTCCTCACCGAGGCCAATTTGAAAGCTCCGACGACTCGCGATACCCCCTGTCCAGGCTGGTGGGGAGGGGGTAGGGGGAGGGGTAAACCCTTCCCCGAAGGGGAAGAAGGAGGGGTGGAAGAGGAAACTTTCTAAACCACCGACCTCCAGAGGGCTGGTGGGATTCTCACCGGCTATTTACACGGATGGAGTGCACATCGTTTCCACCATGTGGTTTTCGCTTTAGCGCCGCCCGGGTTCGCCTTGTCAGTTCCCAACAGTTGCGCATTTGGAAGGCGTGCCGTTTGCAAGACGTGGCTCTCATCTTTTGTGCACCACAACGACAGTTCGGGTGTTGGGCGGCACATGTGCGGGCTTTCGATTTAGCGTTGGCCAAGTCTGTGATTTAAAGTTCGCAGCAATTGCACGGATGGACGTTTTGATTTTTCACGGATGGTTTATCGTTTTCATGTTCTGTCAATCTGTCGAGCAGAGATTAACAGTGTGTTCAGCAGTCTTGTGGATGAAGGGCGGCTCTATTTCAGATCGGAGCTCTCGCTTGAGTTATGAAGTGTGAGCATGGGCGACAATGCGGATGGGTAGTGTCCTCTTTAATTTGGCGCTATCGCTGAACAGTTCCTTGAACTGTTCTGATCATGAGCATTCTTAGTTCTGACAGCCACAAGGATGGAAGGCTATACCTTTTCAGAACAGGGCTCTCACCAGCATGAAACGCCTGTGGGGTGCTTGTCTTGTGCGGAAGCGCTTCCCGTAGTGCATGTAGAGCGTTATGAGGGGCCTTCGGATGGGACGGCGTACTACTGCATCATTGATGCAATTATGGGCTTGCCTCGGTGTTCCTCCTCCGCCCCCCCCCGCCCCTCCCGCACCCCCGCCCCCCGCCCCCCCCCCTCCCACCCCGCCCCCCCCGCCCCGCCCCCCCCCCCCCGTCCGCCCCCCGCCCGCCCTGGCCCCGCCTCCGACGCCCCCCACCCCCGCCCCCCCCCCCCCCCCCCCCGCGCGCCCCCCCCCCCCTCCCCCCCCCCCCCGACCCCCCCCCCCCCCTCCCCCGACCCCTCCTCCCCCCCCCTCCCGCTCCCCCCCCCCTTCCCACCCCATCCGACTGCCTCCTATCCCACTCCCCCCTCCACCTCTCCCCCCTTACCCCCCGCCCCCCCCCCCCACCCCGCCCCGCCCCAACCACCCCCTCGCAACCCCCGCCCCTCCGTCCCCAACGTCCGCCGCCCCCGTCCCCTCCCCGCATCCTCCCCCCCTCCTTGCTCTCATCCCCATCCTACCTCCCCTCCTCCCTCCTCCTCATCCATCCTCTCCTCCCTCCCCCTCCTACCTCCCCCTACCTCCCTTCCTTCTTCCTCTCCCCCCCCCTCCCCTCCTCCCCCTCCCTCCCACCTCCTCCGTCCTCCTCCCCTCCCTCCTCCTCCTCCTCCTCCTCATCCTCCTCCTCCTCCCCTCCCTCCTCCTCCTCCATCCTCCCTCCCCTCCTCCCTCCTCCTCCTCCTCCCTCCTCCTCTCCTCCTCCTCCTCCTCCTCCTCCTCCTCCTCCTCCTCCTCCTCCTCCTCCTCCTGCCGCCGCAAGCGCACACAGGCGCGTCCACTCCAGCCGCGCACACGCGCGTAGCGCGCCCCGCCGCGGGGGCGGGCCGTACCCGGCGCCAAGGGCAGCCAGGGTACGCAGCAACGGCTCATGTAGTCATGTAGACCACGACCTCCTCCGCCGTACCCCTTTGGGGTAGGTGAGCCACCGGCGACGAGGGAGGGGGGCCGCACGTCGTCATAGCGTCGGAGGGCGTCGACAGGGGGAGAAGAGCGTCGCCGTGGCCTCGCGGGGAGGAGTGCAACCGTTGACGTCGTAGGTCACTCCACCCCCCGTGAAAGGTAGCCTCAGAGTACCTTGAGGCTTGCAGTGCCTATGATGCCGGCAACGTACATCGTGTATTTAAAAAAGGTGAAGGAGTACAGGAAGTAGTTAGTTCCAGCGTCTTTCTCTTTGTAATGCAAATCTCCAGATATGACTTTATGGGGTGATTTATGTTCGGATCTGGAACGCGTTGGAGCATACGGAGGATGTCTTTGCATGTGCGGGAGAACAACTCATAGGCGTCTACGGCCTGGCCTGCACCAGCGTACCTGTCTCCTTCCGTATCGGTGGCCTGGAAAGATTTGAGGCGAGTGCTTGCAGGCCCAGCCGGTAGCCTATTGCGAAGTTCTGCCTCGCGCCCTCGTAGCCCTGCGAGTTCTAGCTCTCGGACGTGGAGCTCTGCTCGCGCCTCCGGGCAGTTGGGGGCTGTTCGTGCGGCCCCCCACCGCGCAAGCTCCCCCTAGTAGCCGTCGCAGCTCTGTCTGCAGCCGTCGTGGCTCTGCTGGCGGCCTGCGCCGCTCGGCTTGTGGTCCTCGCAGCTCTGCTGGTGGCCGTCGCAGCGCTGCTCGCAGTCCGCGTGGCCCAGCCTGTGGTCTGCGCAGCTCTCCTGGTGGCTGGCGTAGCTCTGCTCTGGTGACCGTCGTAGCTCTGCTCGTGGTCCGCGTTGCTCTGCTCGCGGTCCGCGTAGCTCTGCTGGTGGCCGTCGCAGCTCTGCTTGTGGCGGTCGTAGTCCGGCTTGTGGCCCTCGTCGCTCTGCTGGTGGCCGTCGTAGGTTTGCTGGTGGCCGTCGGAGCGCTGCCTGTGGTCCGCGTAGCTCTGCTGGTGGACGTCGTAGCTCTGCTGGTGGCCGTCGTAGCGTTGCTGGTAGTCCGTGGCGGGCAGCACCGGGTGGAGCACGAGCCTGGATTGCCCGAGGTCGTACTGAATGGTGTCGTAATCCTCGCTGTCGTTGTAATAGCAAGCATCGGGAAAGCTAATTGGTACTAATTCGGCACAGTACTTGCACAATACTTGTTGAACTTGAATTTGCTGCTGGCGGCCACACCACTCGTGCTCCAACATTGTCGTATGAGGATGGCCAGATCCTTCGATGTGGAGTTGCCCCTGCGGGCCGCGTAGGCCAACCTACGGTAGGCAGCTGCCTCAAGATTGCGGTCTCCGTGGTCTCGAGGAACTCTCGGATGGAATTGGTAATCTCGTAGCTGATTCATCTTGTTGCCGCACCTGAGTACAACTGTAGTAACAGAACACCCCAGGGCCTGACCAAACCTTGAAGGTGTACCCGCGGTTAACGATGTCCCGGGGTTTCTTGTAAAGCCTGGTAGGGATGATCAAATACAAGGGGTATTTGATGATCAGAGTGTTCTAGATCAGGTACAGCGAGTTCGGAGTGGAGAAGTGCAGGGATTTGCACCTCTTCCTCGCGGGCGTATGGCGTCGCGCCGCTGGGCGCTGCCCAGCCAGGGCGGGGGGGGGCGCGTCCCTCCCGGGTGCCTCGGCCAAACGCCTCCTCCTCCTCCTCCTCTTCCTGCGACCGAGTGGGACTTCATGAGGCCGCCTAGTCGGGTAGCCGTGTCAAGCGACTTCCACTAGCTCGACGTCGGCCCCCGCGACACCGAGGACGAGTGACCCTGAGGCCCCTGGCACGTAGAAGAAACACAGACCTGCCCAAGCCACGAGCGCCTCCTCCTCCTCCTCCTCCTCCTCCTCCTCCTCCTGCGATTCCTCGTAACAGTCGCCGTGCGCCCGCCCGAGGTGGTCCCCACCAGGCGGCCGAAGGAGAGCGGAGGAGGCCGACGAGGAGCGGAGAACGGGGACGACGCGGCAGCGGAGACCCGAGAAAAGGGAGGGGCAGGAAGGGGGGAGGGAGCAGGGGAGAGGGAGGGGGGACAGCGAGAGGGGAAGCAGCACGAGAGAAGCGCACGACAGAGAAGGGCCTCGCAGCAGAGCGCCCCCCCCCCCCCACCCACACCGCGCAGGAGGCGCTCGTGCAGACGCGCCAGGGCCAGCCCGTCCCCGGCGCGGCCGCCCCGCCGCCGCCCCCGAAGGGCGAGGCCTACGAGAGCTCCGCCGGCGCGGGCGGGGTGCCGCCGCGCTCGGGGCCGGGCCGCGCCGCGCCGTCCCGCCGCCGCTTGGCGTCGCTCGTCGCTCGTGGCTGGCCGTCGTCCGTCGCTGGCCGCCGCCGCTCGTCGCTCTCTCGTCCCCAGAGGATCGGAGAGGTACTTTCGAAGGAGAGAGAACACCATCAGCATAAACTCTTGGCGCTCCGCGCGGCTTTCCGGGAGGAGGAGGAGGAGGAGGAGGAGGAGGAGGAGGAGGAGGAGGAGGAGGGAGGAGGAGGAGGAGGAGGCGGAGGAGAGGAGGAGGAGGAGGAGGAGGAGGAGGAGGAGGAGGGAGGAGGAGGGGAGGGGGAGGGGGAGGGGGGGGAGGGGGAGGGGGAGGAGGAGAGGAGGAGGAGGAGGAGGAGGAGGAGGAGGAGGAGGAGGAGGAGGAGGAAGAAGAAGAGGAATCATATTAATTTTAACACTATTAATAAGAAGACGAAGAAGACGCCTACGACGAATAATCATATTAATAATTACACTAATAAGAAGAAGACGAATAAGAATAATAATATGACGAATAAGAAGAACACTAACACGAATACCACTACTAATAATAATAATAATAATATCAAGACTGCAAATGCTACTACTAATAATAATGTTAATAGTAATAAGAAGAAGATTACTAATACTACTAATAAGACGAATACTGATACTAATAAGAAGAATAAGACGACTCATACGAATCACAATAACACTAAACATAAGACTAATAAGAAGACGAAGAGGATGAGGAGGAGGAGGAAGAGGATGAGGAGGGGGACTGAAAAAACGGAGGAGGAGGGGGAGGGGGAGGGGAAGGAGGAGGAGGAGGAAGAGGAGGAGAGGAGAGGAGGAGGAGGAGGAGGAGGAGGAGGAGGAGGAGGAGGAGGGGAGGAGGAGGAGGAGAAGGAGGAGGAGGAGGGAGGAAGAGGAGGGGGACTGAAGAACAAGGAGGAGGAGGAGGAGGAGAAGGAGGAAAAGGAGGGAGGAAGAGGAGGGGACTGAAGAAGGAGTGGAGGAGGAGGAGGAGGAGGAGGAAAGGAGGAGGAGGAGGAGGAGGAGGAGGAGGAGGAGGAGGAGAGGAGGAGGAGGAGGAGGGGGGCCGAAAGAAAAAAGGAGGGAGCATCTAGGCCTTCCAAACGGGGTCCGAGTAGATGGGGTCGGATAATTGCGCCGCCTCGCCGATGCATCGCCGATGCGGCTCATCCCTCGACCAATCTACTCGGACCCCACCTAGGAGGCCTCTAGAGAGGAGGAGGAGGAGGAGGAGGAGGAGGAGGAGGAGGAGGGGAGGAGGAGGAGGAGGAGGAGGAGGGAGTGGACACCTTACGTCATGGAGTGCTAAACCTATGCGAGGAGTCTCGTGTCGGCGGCGAGCCCATGGGGTGAATGAGAGGGGGCGGGCCTTCCCAGCAGGCTCGTAAGGCCTCGGCCTTCTCAGAAGCTCTTCAAGCCTCCCCCGAAGACGCGGGACACCTACCCCAGAAGGCGCGAGGCCCTCTGAGAAGCCGTCGCCTGCTGAGAAGGCCTGCCTCCTCTCACCTTCCCCCCCCCCCCGCTCGCCGCCGACCGCGGGGCCGCGAGGGGGGGCGGAGGCCCCTGCTCGGCGCCGCAGTCCGTCGCCCTCGTGGCTCAGAGCGGCGCGCCATAGCGCGCGGCCCCTGAGGCCTCCGCCTCTCCTCCTCCTCCTCCTCCTCCTCCTCCTCCTCCTCCTCCTCCTCCTCCTCCTCCTCCTCCCCCTCCGTTGCCATTTTGGCTCCAGGTGGGGACAGGCCCCATTTGAGTGAGGCAGCCTCTTTTCCGAGGCTATCTTGGAGTCAAATCCAGGCGGACACTTTCCCCGCTGGCGCGCTCGTGCCCGAGCCGTCAGCCTTCTCTCGCAGCTCGCCGCAATGCCTGAAGTTGACGAGGGTATCGCGCAGATCCTCGAGCAGCTCGGGGGGATCACAGGACGACTGACCAGCATCGACTCCGCGCTCCCTGGCATCTGCGAGCTTCGCGTCTCGCTCACAGCCCAGGAGACCGCCATGCAAGGCATCAACAAGCGCATCGGCGTGCTTGAGGCGAACATTCGTGCCTCGTCTGAAGCTGGTGCTCTCGTTGCCCTTCGCACTGATCTAGAAAGCCGCATTGCTGCTATTGGGACATCATCGACTCAGAGCTCAGCAGGGGATTCCTCGTCAGGTCCGCCCGCGTCGCGTCGAAGGTTGCCGGCGCCACCGAGTCATGTTAATTCGCGTGTGGGAGATGAGCATGATCCGTGCAAGGTGTGCATTGGCGGCTTCGCGCGACCCATGCTAGCGACCACCATGGAGGCCATGGTCGCACACTACTCGGTCTTCTCCCTTCTCACATCCGTCAGGCTGGCGTGAGCATCGAAGCCCACAACCCCGCCAAGAGCTACTCCATCACGTTCAACAGCTCGCTCGACGCCTCCTCGTTCGTTGACCACGGCAGGGCCCACGGCATCCTGTGGCAGGACAGCGTGTCTGGCTCCCACATCCCCCTCCGCTGCAGGAAGGATGCTCCCAGCTCGGTCAGGCAGAAGAACCAAGTTCTAGGCAAACTTTGGCAGGCAGTCAATACCCACCTGCGACAAGCAGGCACATGGAATGAGCAGCGTTTCAAACTCGGAGTCAACGGCTTCAGGGGCATCCTCTTCATCGCCGTCGGTGAGGTCGTGCATGAGTTGTTCGCAGTCAAGGAAGGGAACTACGGCCAGTACGAGATCGTCCACTCCCCCGACGGCACCGCCAAGTTCGACATCTCGCCTGAACAGGCGGGCTCCATCATAGCGACAGCCCGTGCCAGCTAGGGGTCGCCCGCGCCGCTTCGATCAGGGTCTACGTATTCGTCAGGGGCGCCTGGTATGAGGGTTCCATACCAGCCATGCATTTCCACCTTTGTGTCGAGCTCTTCCTCTTCCGCGTCTGCGGGCTCTTCCTCTACCTCGTCCTGGTCTTCCGCGCCGTCTGGGCCCATGAGATTCCCGTCTTCGGCTGGGCCTGAGTCTTTTTTCCGCCCTGTTCCTAGATCCTGGACACACTCACCATGCGTAGTCAAGGCACATCTCAGTTTTGTTTCCTGGAACGCTCGGTCGCTCTTCGGGGGGCTCACTACATGTCTGGATGCCGCCAGCAGAAAAATGTCACGCCTAGTAACCTACATCCAGAAATACCATGTCGTATGCATCCAGGAGGCCAGGGGCTCTTTTCTTGACCTTCAGAGAGTCTGCTCCGAAGTGTGCGACTCATGGGGTATTGGGTCTTTCTTCGAAGACAGGGCTGCTGGGGGCGCGATTATTTTTCTGCATCCGTCGCTCCGCGACGAGTTCAAGTACTGCCGATGCGCCGAATTAGTCGAGGGTCGCATCCACTCTCTCACTCTTGCTGGTCTCAGAGGCACTCTTCAGATCTCTGACGTCCATCTGGATCCTGCTCTCCCTCTCAGCGAACAGAAGCGTCAGCTCATGGTTCTCCGTCGTACTCGCCTGCCCGCCCAAGCTGCTGCAAGTTCTGTGCTCGGGGACTTCAATTTCCCCAGTCAAGGCGAAGGCTCGTTTCACGTCAGTGGTGTTGTCAACTATTCCAGCAATGATGCTGCTGCTTTCTTCTCCCAGCACTTCGATGACTTGCGCGAAGTTGAACAGGCGTCTTTCACGCGCAGGGCCACTCAGGAGGTCGATGGCGTTCAGAAGATTGTGGGCATGGGCCGTATCGACAGAATATACACAAACATATTCAGCGCTGTCTTCCTCGAGCTCCACCCCAAGTCTCTCGCCCTCGCCCCGATCTCGAAAGTAGGGCAGCTCTCTGTTCACGCGCCGGCGTGCCTCGCATTATCCCCGGGTGGCGAGATGGGCCTCAGAGTTCCTGCATGGGTCCCAAAGCACTCGCACTTCCCGATCTGTCCAGGAACTGCTCGACGCTGTTGGCCCGCTCGACATTGACCCCTCCATGCACCGCACTCAGATGAAGGATATACTTGTTCAGGCGAGTAAGAATGTCCTCCAGCATAGCATCGAGCAGGCCAACAAATCCGTCGAGGAAAAGATTGCCTGGTCTCTCGCAGCCCTGCGTGGCACTCTGCGAGGTATTTTGTGGCTTGTCGGCAAGGCCCTGCGCGCGTGCCCGCTGATCGCCAAGTTTCTCTGCCCGCAGTCTGGCCTTTGGATAGATATGCGCGCGTTTCACTCTCACCTGACTGATCTCAAGAATGAGCACATCCAGAAGCAGATGAGTGATGTTGAGCAGCAGCCGATATCCGACCAGCGCACGCAAGAAGCCATGGTAAAACTCTACATGTATCAGTCAGCGTGGGGACGGAAGCACCGCGGGATTTCTCTTACTGGCGTGTCCGACCCGACTGGCAAGGCCATAACCGAGCCAGAGCAGGTAGCGATGCGTCTTGCCGACCACTGGGGCAAGGTTCATCAAGGTATTCCTGGATCTGTCGAGGACCGACAACAGCTGCGTGAGTTTGTCCAGACCTGCCCCCCCCCAACATCTTCTGGAAGCTGGAGCGTCTGGAATTTGGGGAGTTGATTTCTCGCACTGGGGATTTGTGTCCTGGGCCCGACGGCGTACCCTATGCCTGCTATGCAAAAGGGGGCGCAGCAGTTGTCGACTCCTTGTGCGCTCTTTACTCCGCCCTGCTCGAGCAGAGATACCTCCCGCCCAAGTTTAATCGGGGCATGGCCGTTTTCCTTGCCAAGGGCAGCGACCCAGATGACACCTCCTCCCAGATCATACGTGAGCTTGAAACTACTAGACCTATTACCCTCTCCAACTCTGACAACAAGCTCATCTCCCTTGCCATCAATAGACCTCTTTCTCAGATTACCTCCCAAACTGTACTTGCCAACCAGCGGGGGGTTATTCCTGGGAGATACATGAATGAAAACATCATCGGCCTCGAGAGTCGGGCCGTTATGTGGTATGCTAAGTCTGGGGGCGCGCATGCTGGTATGCTATACTATGACGTGCGATCCGCTTTCCCCAGCCTCTTGCATGCTATGATCTTCTGGGTCTTAACCTGTATGGGGCTCCCGCCTAACATCCTCAGGTGTATTCAGGCCCTGTGCACGGACGTCGCCGTCGAAATCAATTTCTGCGGGCTCCATGGGCACTCCTTCCTGGCCTCTCGTGGGATCAAACAAGGCTGCCCTCTTTCAGGGGCTATCTTTTGCATCGCCTTCGATCCGATTTTGCGCTACGTGCTTGCGAGGATCCCTAGTGGCTTGTCTTGGCTGGACGCATTTGCAGACGACGTCGGCGCCGCTGCCGCGAACATCTTCAGTGCCTTTATAGCTCTGGTTCCGTGGTGGCATCTCGCTGGCGCTGCTGCTGGTCTGCATATACATCTCTCGAAGACGATTCTCGTGACCCTCGGCAGCCTCAGCGTCGCCGAATGCCGGCAGCTCATGCGCGAGATAGGAGTTCGCCCAGACAATCTCAATTTCGAGCATCTTGGGAAATACTTAGGGATATTCCTCGGGAGCGGTGGGTGGAATCTCTCTTGGCCTGCCCCATCCAGCAAGTGCACTTCGAGGGCTCAGGATGTCGAAAGTCTCGGCCTCGGCCTTTGCAAGTCCGTCGTGTGCTTCAACCTTCTCCCCTTCTCGGTCCTCTCACATGTGATGCAGTTGTGCCCGCCTCCAACGCCCTGTCTCAGATCCCGACCATGCCTGTCTTCGGAGTTTCCAGATTCCAGAGTCGATCTGAGTCCGCCCTGAGTGCCCTTTCCCCTTTCCTGTCTTTCGTGGTCGTCTGAGCAAATTTGGCGTGATTCCCGCTCCCGACCAGCTTGACCTCTTGTCTGCCGCTCTGACGCGTGTCTCTCGTTTAGTTCCCACTTGTGTGTCCAGCAGTGTCGTCCGCACTATTTGTAATACCTGGTGCACCGCCCGCCGATTTCGAGGTGCCACCGAGCCGTGTCGATTCTGCCGCCAAGCCAGTGCCGATTGTATGCTTCGCACTCTAGTATGTGCGTGCACGTCCCATGTTCTGCCCCTGCTTCCGAATCTCCCCCCCGGCTTTCCGTGCTCGCACAGCGGGTGCGCGAGCGTCGGTCTTCAGTCTTTTACCTCTCAGTGATTTGCAGCTCCTCTCTGTCGCCTTGTATCTTGAAATCTGTTGCGCAGCATATCATGAATTAAAACGCTGGCCTCGGACGAGCCCGCTCGTCGAGCGGGCTCGGCTTCTCAACTTCGGCGTGGCTCGCGTCCGCCAGTTGCGCAGGCGGGACCCGCCTCTTTTCTCTGCTGTCCTTGCTGATGCAGGCTGAGCCTCGGAGGGGGCCGTCGCCCCGCCGTCGTCGGTCGCCCCCTGGGGCTGTGCACTCCTTCATTTCTTGTCCTTATAGATAATTTCTCCCTGTCGCACCCCGAGGCTAGTTTTTAGGGCGGGCCGGTCATTTCGCCTGAGACTTCCTCGCCGTCTCTGATTCTGAAGCTGAGTAAGTGACAACGTTTTCACATATGGAGGGCGGGTCGTTTTCAAAATGTGGCTCTCTCTTTAGCGTCGCGCGCATTCGTTTTAGACATTTGCAAGAGCTTCACGGATTGAGGGCGGGTCGTTTTCAAAATGTGGCTCTCGCCTTCGCACCGCGCACATTCGTTTTAGACATTTGCAAGAGCTTCGCGGATTGAGGGCGGGTCGTTTTCGAAATGTAGCTCTCGCTTTAACGCCGCGCACATTCGATTTAGAAATTTGCAAGAGTGTCACAGATTGAGGGCGGGCCGTTTTCAACCTGTGGTTCTCGCTATAGCGCCGCGCACATTCTTTTAAGAAATTTGCAAGAGATGGAACAGCGCCGCGCACGTTCGTTTCAGACATTTGCAAAAGTTTCACGGATTGAGGGCGGGCCGTTTTCAATGTGGCTCTCGCCGTAGCGTAGCGCACATTCCTTTTAGACATTTGCAAGAGTTTCACGGATTACCATGATCATCGTGCCAGAAATTGCGTTGATATGTTGATTCGTGGTGTTGAAGTCACCCAAATGGCGTTCTGGCGCGATTCTGGAGTCAAGACGCAGCAGTCAGGTTGATCCGTGACGTTGAATCCCGAGACCCATGTTTTGGCATGCTTCAAGAGCTTCAAGCGGTTGTCTTCCAACGAGGCAGTTCCGTCAATGGAAACGAGCCGTTGTAGGTGCCCGTGAAGAGGGAGCTTGGAGGGAGGGTTCATTCCAATCTCGTTGATGACTCTTGGGTTTACACTGGTCCTCCTCCTCCTCCTCCTCCTCCTCCTCCTCGATCCTCCTCCTCCTCCTCCTCCTCGATCCTCCTCCTCCTCCTCTTCCTCCTCCCCCTCGATCCTCCCCCCCACCGGGGGCCCCGCGTGCTGCGCCACACGGGGGCCCCCCGGCGGCGGGGATGGCGGCCACGTCGCGGCCCGCCCCGGAGGCGCCGGCGCAGCCCCTCGCCCAGGACGCGGGCGGGGAGCACGGCGGCCGCGCCGCGCGCCGCGCGGGCCCCAAGGCGGGCCGCGCGAGCCCCGGGGCGGACGGCGGGGCGCGCCAGGCGGCCTCGGAGGAGGCGGGGCCGCGGGGCGAGGCGGCGGCGGCCTCCACGGCGGCGCGGCTCGAGGCCTGCAGGAGGCACGTGCGGGAACTGGGGGAGGGGTTCCGCAGCCTGCGCCGGGACCACCTGCTGCGCGCCGAGTGCCAGAGGGAGGAGGAGGAGGGGCAGCTGCAGCGGCGGGAGGAGCGGCCGGGGACGGCGGCGAAGGGGCTGCAGTCGTCCGGGCCGTCCGTCTTCAGCTCGAGGAGGCTGGAGGAGGTGAGGAAGAGAGTCGCCGCCAGCCACGAGACGCGCATCGCGGCTTCTCTGCGGGACTTCGGGGAGAACAAGAAGTTTCTAGACTTGTCGAAACAAGAGCAGCTGAAGAAGTGCATCTGGAGGCGGGGCGTTTCAGCAAGGGCTCTCAAGCATTACTTGGACGAGGAGCTCGATCAGGAGACGGCGTGCTTGAGCCTCATCTGGGCCGTGATTATGTTATTGTTCTTCTGCCTGGGCATGTTCTCGCACATGAGGCTTCAGGACGCACACTCGGAGGACCATGCTGTGGTATTCGATGTTGAGGATAACGTGAATTTCGCCTTTAGCGGTTCTGTTCCGTATGAGAACGGCCGGGTTGGCCACAAAAGCTTTGACGACGTTAACAGCATCCCAGATTCTTTGGCTGGCGCCACACCGCCGACCCCTTGGGGGACTGGCGGTTGTCGCGTGTTGCTCCTGAGGGCCTCGTAGGCGCCTTCGGGCGGTTTCCTGGAGCCCTTTTGGGGCTTCATGGGGGCAATTCGGGGATATTGTGGAGCTTCTTGGATGCTTTTTAGGAGCCTTGGGGGGCCGAGAGCTCGAACTGTGGGTTCGGGTTCCCCTTCGGGGCCCTTCTTAGGGGCGGTCTTGGGGCCCTATTGGGCCAAGTTGGAGGCCTCTCAGGCCGTCTTTGGGGCTGTGTGTGGGCCCTCTTGGGCCTTTTACGCCCTCTTTGAGGCCTCTGGGGCCGTCTTGGGGGATCGTTGGGAGCCTCCTGGGCTGAAATCAGCGTCCAATTGCAGAAAAGGTGGGAGCCCGAAACACATTCAAAACCGGTGGGACATTGGCTGAGTTGGCCTCTGGAGGCTCTCTTGGGTAGCTGTTTGGGGCTTTCGTCGAGTGTTTTCGAGGCTTCAGGGGCAGTTTTGGAGCCGTCGCGAAGGTCGTGTAGCAAGATTTGGGGCGTACCGGGGCTCTCTTGGACAGTCCACCGCGTGCTCGCGAAGGATTTCCCCGGTGCCCCTGACAATGGCGGCTCCGCCGTCACCGCCAGTAGTGATTTCTGCGGCTGGCATTCTCAGTGTTCGCTGAGCACGCTTGGGGAGACGGCCGAGAACCCACGTATACAGACGGCGGGCATCTGTCAAAACACCAGAAGAATGATGGTCGCATGGCCTTCGGCACATCCCACCAACGTGCCTGAGTTGCAGGTCTGAGGCCGCTCGAATGGCTGATGGGGTCTCGTGGGAGGCGTCTCGGGGGCGTTTTGGAGGCAGTTTTTGAACCTCTTGGGGGCCTCCTGGGGGCGGCCTCTTGGGGGCTTTTTGCGGCCATCTTGGGGCCCCCTTGGGGACCTGTCGGGGGCTTCTTTGGGCGGCCGGGGTGCGGCTTCGGGTCAAGCTTGAAATGTCCGTTCGGGTTCCCCCTCTGGGCCCCGTCTTGGGACTGTCTTGGGGCCCTCCTGGGCCGTCTTGGGGGCTTCTTGGGCCGCCTTGGGGCCCTCTTGGGTCGTCTTGTAGCCCTCTCGGGGGCATCTTGGCCCGTCTTCGGGCGATCTTGCAGGCCTCTTGGGCCGTCGTGGACGTTGTTAACACCCAAGATACGACTGTCCTAAGCATCTGCGGTAGGGAATGGGGCGATGTTTGCTTCTGGAGGCCCTCTTGCGATGCCTCATGGGGGCTTCTTGGGGCGTCTTGGGGGCCTCTTGGACCGTCTGGAGGCCAGCGTGGGCGTTTTGGATCGATCTTTCGGCGACCCGTGGCCCTCTTGGACCGTCGCGATGGCCTCTGGGGCACTCTTGGCTTGTTTTGGGGTCTCTGTCCCCCCATGGCGCGTTCGGTCAGGGGACCCTACTCTCCTTAGAAAGAGCGTGTTCTACCGCTGCTGGCGGAAAACCGGGGGGGGTCACTACCGGTTCGAACCCCTCCCCCCCCCCCCCCCTCCGGAAAACCGGGGGGAGTCACTACCGGTTCGAACCCCTCCCCCCCCCCAGTTCATTATGAAAAGGGAGGGGGGTCACTACCGGTTCGAACCCCCCCCCCCCCCCCCCCCCCCTCGAACTCGAAAACCGGGGGGGGGTCACTGCCGGTTCGAACCCCCTCCCCCCCCCCCCTCGAAAACCGAGGGGGGGTGCGGACAGTGGTGGGGACGGTGGTGGTGGGGACAGTGGTGAGGGGACAGCGGGACAGTGGTGGGGACAGTGGGACAGTGGTGGGGACGGTAGTGGTGGGGACAATGGTGAGGACAATGGTGGGAACAGTGGGGACAGTGGGACAGTGGTGGGGACGGTGGTGGTGGGGACAGTGGTGTGGGGACAGTGGGAATGTGGTGGAAACAGTAGGACAGTGGAGGGTACAGTGGTGGTGGGGACAGTGGTGAAGGCGGTGGCGAGGACGGCGGTGGGACAATGGGACAGAGGTACAGTGGGGACAGTGGTGGGGACAGTGGGGACAGTGGTGGGAACAGTGGGACAGCTCAGTGGGACAGCGGAGGAGTCAGTGGGACAGTGGGGACAGTGGGGATAGTCGGGCAGTGGTTGGGGCCGTGGAGAAAGTTGGGAGAGTGGAGCCGTGGTGGGAACAGTGGTGGGGACAGTGGGGACAGTGCGACAGTGGTGGTGGCACTGGTGGGGACAGTAGGGGCGGTGGTGGAACCAGTGGGGACAGTGGTGGTGAGGACAGTGGTGCTGGGAACAACAGTGGGGGATGTGGTGAGGACGGTGGTAGGGACCGGGAGTCGTTTGCTGGCGGTGAGTGGGGGGTGGTGGGGAGGGGTTCGAACCGGTAGTGACCCCCCCTCCGGTTTTCGAGGGGGGGGGGTTCGAACCGGTAGTGACCCCCTTCGGTTTTCGAGGGCGAGGGGGGGGGGAGGGGTTAGGGGAGGGGGGGGTTTTGCCGGGGGAGTGGGGGGGGGTTCCAGCAGGGGGGGGGGATTTTCGGAGGGGGGGGGACCCCCGGGTTCCGGAGGAAAGGGGCGGCAATTTTCCATAGTAAAGCGGCGGTGGATCACGCTCTCTCCCTCCTTACAATCGACAGGAACGGGCTCCCCAGGAAGGGTTTTGGGAGGGGGAAGCATTTCACACGCCGATGAACCCCATGGGGTCGGCGGATTTTTGGTCGTGGATGAATCTCGGCCTTGTCCCGAGATTGCTCTCCACTGAAGGTGAATGGGATACCATGGAGCCCCGTCAAAACGTCGCAGTCATGTGCAATAGCTACAAGGAAGCCCTCGCAGATTGGGACGGGTACGGTGACAACGCGCTCAGCCACACGACAAATACTACTGGCATACATGGCAACATGAACATTGACTCAGGTTGCCCCGAGACGGAGACAGCGCAGCCCTCTTGGCCCGATGGCTTCTTGGGGCCTGAGGGGCAGCAGGGGCACACGTACCTCTACTACCATGCCGTCGTTGGCGGGATCCGCATGCGACAGGAGTTTACTCCGGCCACTGAGTGCCCCGACCAGTCATTCTACCATCGTCTCTTCAGCGGCAGGTGCGTGCCAGCGTCGGAGCCGAACTATATGCTGGAGCCCGAGCCCGTCCAGGCCTTATATCCCAGCGGCGAGCACATCAACCCGGCCATGCGGGTATTCCTGAACACACACACGTCCCAGGCCGATCTCAGGGCACAGCTTCGCAAACTCGAGGACCATGCCTGGCTATCGCCACAAACGGCAAAAGTCGAGATGATCCTAGAAGCGTGCGCCATTCCGCCGACCCTTCCAGAATAAGACTCCTCACAAAATCATGTAATACGTAACCATCGGGGCCTTAGTGGCAGTGGTGGCGGCAGCTGTGGTGGTGGTCGTCGTCGTCGTCGTTGTAGCAGTCGTAGTAGTAGTGGTAGTCGTAGTCGTAGTAGTAGTAGTAGTAGTAGTAGTAGTAGTAGTAGTAGTAGTAGTAGTAGTAGTACTAGTAGTATCAGTAGTAGTAGTAGTAGTAGTAGTAGTAGTAGAATTATTGTTATTGTTGTTATTATTATTATTTGTAGTAGTAGTCGTTGTAGTAGTAGTCGTAGTAGTAGTAGTAGTAGTAGTAGTAGTAGTAGTAGTAGTAGTAGTAGCAGTAGTAGTAGTAGTAGTAGTAGTAGTAGTAGCAGCAGCAGTAGCCGTAGTAGTAGTAGTAGTAGTAGTAGTAGTAGTAGTAGTAGTAGTAGTAGTAGTAGTAGTAGTAGTAGTAGTAGTAGTTAGTAGTAGTAGTAGTAGTAGTAGTAGTAGTAGTAGTAGTAGCAGTCGTAGTAGTAGTAGTAGTAGTAGTAGTAGTAGTAGTAGTAGTAGTAGTAGTAGTAGTAGTAGTAGTAGTGTAAGTAGTAGTAGTAGTAGTAGTAGTCGTAGTAGTAGTAGTAGTAGTAGTAGTAGTAGTAGTAGTAGTAGTCGTAGTCGTAGCAGTAGTAGTAGTCGTAGTAGTATAGTAGTAGTAGTAGTAGTTTTAAGTAGTAGTCGTAGTCGTAGTCGTCGTCGTGATTCATAGTCGTAGTCGTGTGTAGGTTGTAGTTCGTAGTCGTAGTTCGCAGTTCGTAGTATAGTAGTCGTAGTAGTAGTAGTAGTAGTAGTAGTAGTAGTAGTAGTAGTAGTAGTAGTCGTAGTCGTAGTCGTAGTAGTAGTAGTAGTAGTAGTAGTAGTAGTAGTAGTAGTAGTGGTAGTAGTAATACGTAGCCGTTGGGGCCTTAGTGGCAGTGGTGGCGGCAGCTGTGGTGGTGGTCGTCGTCGTCGTTGTAGCAGTCGTAGTAGTAGTTGTAGTCGTAGTAGTAGTGGTAGTCGTAGTAGTAGTAGTAGTCGTAGTAGTAGTAGTAGTAGTAGTAGTAGTAGTAGTAGAATTATTATTATTGTTATTACTATTATTATTAGTAGTAGTAGTAGTCGTTGTAGTAGTAGTTGTGGTAGTAGTAGTAGTAGTAGTAGTAGTAGTTAGTACGGTAGTAGTAGTTATCAGTTAGTATAGTAGTAGTAGTAGTAGTAGTTAGCAGCAAGCAGTTAGCGTAGTAGTAGTAGTTAGTAGTGTAGTGAGTAGTAGTGAGTAGTAGTTCGTAGTATAGTCGTAGAGTAGTAGTAGGTAGTAGTAGTAGTAGTAGTAGTAGTAGTAGTAGTAGTCGTAGTAGTCGTAGTAGTCGTAGTCGTAGTCGTAGTAGTAGTCGTAGTCGTAGTCGTAGCTGTAGTCGTAGTCGTAGTCGTAGTCGTAGTAGTAGTAGTAGTAGTAGTAGTAGTAGTAGTAGTAGTAGTAGTCGTAGTCGTATTCGTAGTCATAGTCGTAGTCGTA
>CAUYUJ010006422.1:30000-52500 GCA_963575745.1 Prorocentrum cordatum
CCCATCGGATTTCTGTTTGAGAGACGGCAAGTTGCGGTCGTGACCTGGTCACGCAGGGAAGCCATTGAGGTTGGAACCTGTATGATGCCCAATGACAATCTTGAGAACTCCGTTGGCCCGAGATGGATTTTCTGGAATCCCGTGGTACGTTCAGCAATCCAGAGGAAACTGGTCCGCCGCGGACGACCCGCCCCGACCCGCCCCGACCCGCCCCGACCTGCCCCGATCTGCCCCGACTTGCCCCGAACTGCCCCGATTTGCCCCGACGTCCTCATATTCGTCATGGTCATTCTCGTCACTGCGTGCACATATTAGTTTCAAACTTTGGCACTGGCTGCCTCAAGCCTTGTCGTCTTCCAGGGTGGTTGGGGTACGGAGAGTCGTCGGCCTGCGGTCCTGTGTGGGCTGGATTGGGACGTCCAGTTCGATTCACGTCGGTTCGGTTCGGAGGGCTACCCGGTTCCGGCTCGGTTCCGGTTCAGGTTCGGTTCGGTTCCCTCCGCTTCGGCTCTGAACGAATTCGGCTCGGTCCGGTTCGTTTTTTTCTGTTTTGGTAAGGTTCGGTTCGGTCACGAGTATCGGTTCTCGGTTCGGTGTTGTCCCCTCATGTAAATACTATGTGTGCGTCGCCCCCCCAGCACCCACACATTTTTCTACTATATGTGCGTCGTCCCCCCAGGGGCGACGCGCGCACCGAGAAATCTTATAGTATATGCGTCCTGGCGGGCACTTTCTGAGTATATGCGTCCTGGCGGGCACTTTCTGACCACACCGCTCGGGAAAAGATCTACCACAAGTTGGGCACACTATATGTTCGGGTCGGCTGCGCGCCTCCGAGGAGGACAGATAATATCAGCACGTTTCTGTGCGTCCCAGAAGTCAGGGCTCGGAGCGAGCACGAGGCGGAGGAGGAGGAGGAGGACGAGGAGGAGGAGGAGGACGAGGAGGAGGAGGAGGAGGACGAGGAGGAGGAGGAGGAGGAGGAGGAGGAGGAGGAGGAGGAGGAGAGGCGGGCACTGGAGCGGGCACTGGGCGAGAAGACAGGGAAGACCCGGCTGGCGCACGGCGCGGGGACGAGAGGCCGGGCACTGGAGCGGGCACTGGGCGCAAAAATCCAAGAGGGCCAACGCAGAGCTCTGCCTATGCGAACCGAGGGAGAGGCCCCTGGTGCAGCTCATAGTTTGGATGTGTTAGACATTGAGGGAACGATCGATTGCATAAATATAAAAAAGGTCCGTGCGGATTTCTCGGGTCGGCGCTGGACCCCCCTGGCGGCGCCTCCGGCGCCGCCCCTGGCGCGCTCCGCGCGCCAGGGAGGGGGTTCCAGCGCCGATCCGAGAAATCCGCGCGGGCCTCCGAGTTTTTTATGTTTATGCTGTTCTTCCGTCCCCTAAAGATAGCCGTGCGCTTTCGATGCTTTGTTGTCGTGGGACTGATTCTGCGCAGCCACCTGGCCTGTGCGTGGAGGAGGAGGATGAGGAGGAGGAAACCCTGCATGTTGCCTCTGGGGCCACGCTGGCACCATCTCAAGGCCTCCTGGGGCCACCGAGCGGCCCACCTGGGCATCTCGGGGCCAACTTCGGGACCATCTGGGGCAATTATCGACGCTTCGCTTAAGTCGGGCCTGTCCCTCTACAGTCGGGGTTGGACAGACCTCCTACCCTGACACGTCGATTGAGGAGTTGGCCGTTTTCAGTTTGCGAGAGGGCGTCGCGACCGTCATTTTTGCGGGTCCAGGTCCGTCGGTTTCGATCCCAGGCCGTTTTCGCTAAGGGGAGGTTTACTAAAGGGAGTTTTGCCCACCGCCGATACAGGGGGAATATTCAAAGATAGCCAACAAACATATTATGAGGACGTTTTTTTTTGTTTTTGCATTTTTGAATATGTTGTTTTTTCCTCCAAGATCCGCCTGTAGGGGGACATGCCCGACCTAACGCTTCGCGTATCCTCACCAGCCCATGCAGAAACGATCGCCAGGCGAGTTGCCCTCATCAGGGAAGTGTCGGAGCATGCAATAAAACAAGCAAGCAAGTCAATCATCAAGCCAAAGCTCGAAATCAACCCGATCATATCCGGGAGTGGACCGACGAACATGTTTGGACCACCGATTGCCTTGCCAGGATCATGAGCATCGCTTCCAGAGATTGCTCCTTCAGAAGATTCTTCCCCACCGCCTCTACCTCCTATTCTTGCCCGCCTTTGAGGACCCCGTGTAGGCCACATATGTTTATCGTATACCTCTTTTTAGGATTCCGGCTTGCTGATGATTTCCAGGCACAGGTGGACGCATCTCTGGTGAGATATGCAGGGAATTAAGCACCCAATGCGGGTGGGCTTAGCGAATGCTTCCTCCATTCTACTGCAGTGGGGGCGCCCGCCAAGAAGCGGGATGCTTTTCGTCAGGGCATCTCGGGGGTCTTCGCTCTGCGCGTTCCGCGATGGTTTCCCGCGGGCGTCAAGAAACTTTCGCATTCAGGAAGCCCTGGGTTTCTTTCCGACTGCAGCTCGCGAAAGCAATGCCCCACCACCGTAGAGACCCCGCTGCGCCGAAGGTGCTTTGAATTTCTTGCATCCGCGCGGATTCGGAAGGCCAGCAGCGAAACTGCTAGAATGCCACGCCACCGAAAAAAAACCCACTGCGCCGAAGGGGCCTTTAATTCCTTGCATCCGCGCCGATCCGGAGGGCCAACAGCGAAATTGCTAGAATGCCCCGCCAGCGAAGAAGTCCCTTTGCTCCGAAGGTATTTTTTTTGTTGCATCCGCGCGGATTTGGAAGGCCAGCGACGAAAAAGCTAGTATGCCGCTTTAGGGTCCCGATTTGTTCGAGCAGCTACGAGTTTCATCCACAGCGCCGTTGGCGCTTTCTCTTAGCGCGGCCCGCGAAGAAACTCCTTTGGCCAGAGCTCCCTTGGTTTCTTCGCTTGGAGCCCCTGGCCAAGAAACCCAGACCTTGGGCCAGACACTTCGTTCATTTTAAGGGTTGGGTTTCTTACGCTGGTTTCTTGTGGCCGTGCCCCCCCCACGCTATGGATAAACTTGGCCAAATCAGGCTGGTGTAGCAGGAAACTTGGCAGGTTATTTACGTGAGACCTGGTCCACAGCTCGTTGTCGCGAACACCCCCTAGGGAGAAGATGGACCAATGGGTGAGACTACAAAGGCCTCTGCGGTTGATTCCACAACTTTGGGGTCGCGCAGTGTCTCCGGAGTGGAATCTGCCCAGCTATCTCCTGGCAAGAGTTGCTTGAGGACCATTGTAGAGTTCGCAACTGTGTGTTGGCGATTGCGTTCCCAGCGGTGTTGAGCAGCCTGCCCAACCCTCGGATCCCCCCGAAGCACCTAGTTCTTGGTATTTGGACAACGTTGAAATGCTCTTGGCTTAACGGTGCGTCGAACAGAAGTTGGTCCATCATTGCACGTTCGTGGCCTCTTCCAGGAAATTTGCCTGTCTCATGGTAGTTCGGGGGATGTGTTCAAGACTAAGGGGAATGGTTCGAGATGCTGACAAGCTAGAGGGCACCTCGCTCTCGAAGGGGTTGTCCATAACGGCATCTGGAACACTGCGCATGCTAAGGTTTAACCACCAGGGCTCCGTGTCTGTCGTGCAAGAAACTTGGGGGGTATACCCATGGGTTGCCGATCGAATCCCCCCCGCCCTCTCCAGTTCATCGGAGACTGATATGGCAACGGACGCGGACAGTTGTGAGCAACGCAGCCAGAGCATTGCCACTTTCTGCTGGTCACGCGTGGACATATGACGTCGAGCAGAGGCCGTGACATCAGTGCAATCTGGATGAGACATGTGGCGACGTAAAACCCACTGCGCTACGCCGTTATAACATCCCGTTGGGCCCATGCCCACAGACACAACCGCTTCGAATGTATTGTATGCGACATGGCAGGCAATCATCAGGACGCGAGGGCACACTCAAACTGTTGCTACCGCTGCTCCACCTCTCAGGCATGATGCCGTGCCTACATTTTAGGGCACGCCGCACTCACCTGGCAGTACGTACCTCAGGTGAAGGCCCACCAAGTTTGCATTTTCATATGTCAGGGACTCCACTTGATATCGCCAGACTGAGGGGCAGTACCTGGCCCGCGAGGGCCCCAACCGTTTGTGGCGTGGACTTCCGCGCCTGCCGCTGCCGCCGCCCTCTTCGGGCTTCCTTCTCTGCCCTCGAGCTGCGAACGAACGAGCGAGGAGGAGGAACAGGAAGATGGGGGAGGAAGGGGGCGACGTCGACGACGGAGCTGGGAGTTCACCAGAAGGGCGTTACAAGCCTTGCGCTCTAAGAGCCTTTTGGAGACGTCTTGGGGAAGGTTTGGAGGGCGGCGGTCAAACGAGGGGCCAATTAGCGCCACCCAACCAGAGCCTGGCTAATCGCCTTTGTGGGTGCGCTTTGGCCGCCCTTGGGCGTTGTTGGGGCAGCTAGGATTCCTCCTGAGCCCCGCTTGGGGCCCTCTCGAGTGATAGTGGAACCACCTTGAGGCATTGCACGCCCACCAGACACAAGAAGGCGAACGCGCGAAACTGATCGGGTTCTTCTTACCTTGTGAAGGATGTCGGACTCTTGGGGGGGCGGCTTCGGGGGGGCCGTGGCCACTTAGAGCCGTGTTGGGACCATCTTCGGAGCTCTCTCAGGCACGCGGTCCACTTCCATCTGTTTTGGACAGTGTTGCTCCACCTGCCAGGCCATCTTGAACTGACTGAAGCAATCGGGCCATCTTGGCCCGAATGACTTCGCATGATGCCCCCGAAATGCTACAATGCTCCAACGTATGGTTGTCCGGTGAGTTTGGATTTGAGTGCAGGGGTCCTCAATTAGCGCTGCCCTTCTGGATCCCGAGCAGTCGCTTCTTGAGGCCCAATTTCGGGGTGACGGGTTTCGGACTTTGGGGGGCCGCGGTCTCTTGTGCAGGCCCCGTGGCCACTTGAAACTGTCATGAGGTAGTACTGTGGCCTCTGAGAGGCATGCTGGAGAGCATCTTTGCGCCATCGTGGGCTGTCTTGCGCCACCTTGGAGGCCACCTTGGGCTTCCTGGGCCACGGTGGACGATCTTGGGCCACCGTGGACGCTCTAACCCCTCAAACCCTCCGGCCCAGATCCGAGGGAGATGGTAGGGGCACAAGCTATTCTCAAGCCGCAAGCCGTCTGGCTCACTCCCGCCCGCCCTCACAACATAAGTAGCTTCCATGCCTCAGCATATTCAGCATTCGCCGTTGGCTGGACAGCCACCGGGGACAAATGTAGGCGCCGTGTGCGCGACGCGGGCGAGGTACGCCATTCGCGCCACGCGCCCCAGGTGCACCAGGCGCTCTGGCGGCCCCGGCGTGCCAGGTGGGCCTGGTGCGCCAGATGTGCCACGGGCTCCATGCGCCGAATGTGTTCAACCTGCGCGGGAGGACCGGTGGGATTTTGAGCCATTCGGGGGACCTTGGGGCCCTGTTGTCTATTTCAGCAGTTCCCCGCGTGAGCGTTTCCCTCAGCTGTCAAAGTCCACGAGAGGCACTGGGGAGCTCGTGGCACCACCACGGGCTTCCAGACTTCGGGGAGGGGGGGGGCAGTGGCAGGGGAGGGCATCCGGAATCCAGCCATCTTTCACGCCGTGTCGCCTTTTGCCAAGCGGGGGTTGGCGGATGTTCACTTCGTACAGCCCCCATCTGAATTCTTTGACTTTGGTGTATCTCAACGTGTTCCTGAATCGCGCTGGCCACATGCACAAAATAATCGAACCCATTACTTTTTTTCTGTCGCCATACGAGTTTTGGCAAGACTACCTGTTCGACGCGTTGTGGTTCCTCATGGTACTGAAGCTTATCAGAGAGGAGATCCCGGAAATTTATGACAGCATCAAGGAGAACAACAGCTTTCGTATGGGCATTGCGAACTATATCTCTGTAGGCAACCTCATCGATTGGCTCAACATTGCGCACTCTCTCATCATCTGCATGATGTGGGGCCTGTACGTTCTCGAAGTCTGGGACATGAACGCTATGCTGGATCAGGCCGACGTGACAGTTAAGGGTAGCTGGCAGACTGACGAGGAGAGGAACGACTTCTTCAACCAGGCCGCCCACGTCGGCAGCCGGCAGCACTTTGTCCGCCGTGCGGCCGCCGCGTACCCCCTGGTCGTGGTGTTCAAGTTCCTGAAGGTGTGCTCGTACTCGCCTCGGCTCGCGCTGATGACGGACACCCTGTCGAATGCGTCCGTGGACATCGTCCACTTTGCGGTGGTGTTCTTCGTCGTCTTCATGATTTACACGACTTCGGCAGTTTTTTTGTTTGGCCAGGAGGTACTGATGTTCTCCTCCTTCCCGAGGGCTATCGATGCGACGTTCAAGATCGTGATGGGCGATTTCGACTGGGAGGAGCTCCAGCGCAGCGGGAGACTGGAGGCATTTCTATGGTTTGTGACTTTCATGGTGCTTGTGCATCTAATAATGCTTAACATGCTGATTGCCATTATCATGGACGTATACACCGAGGTGAAAAGTTCGCTTCCCCCGGATGCGGACACGCTGTGGTCGCAGCTGCACGAGGTCATCGGGCGAAAGTGGGACGTGCACTACCGCGGCACGAGAGTGAGCCTCAGGAAAATCAGAAAGCACCTCGGGCTCGGCGGCGGCGGTGAGTGCGAGGACGGTGCGGGCACTTCGCGCCACGACCTCGACATTGTCCGCTTCGTAGCCATGGTTCCGGAGGCGGAGGACGGGGACGAGGCCACCACGCTCGATTTCGCGATCAATTTCAGGCTCGACAGCGACAGCCTCGAGTTCGAGCAGCTCGGGGGCGACCTATTCCTAAAGTCGGTCGGCGAGTCGGGTGCCCGCTGCGCCGTCCGGCTAAAGGAGGACTCCACCGAGTACGACAGGGCAGCGGATGCAGCCAAGCTCGAGCCGTGCTACGAGGGGTACCAGGTGACCCAGGTCACCTACGAGGACGACTTGAAGGAGACAGACGCCCAAGGCATGCTCGATGTCATTCATCGGCATATGAAAACGAGACAGTCGCTGGAAATCACGATCAAGAAGATTCCCCAGAAGATCGAAGATGCACACGACATTGAAGGCCTCACGAACGTCCTGAAGGATGTGAAGCTGACCACTGATCAGGCCAAGATCGTTCTCGAGGCTGCGCTGAGGCACGCGGAGGAGAGCCTCAACGACGGCGGCTCCATCTCGGACACAAATAACAGGATCGCCAAGATCAGCCGTACCCTCGACGAGGTGAAGGCCCTGTCCAAGGAGAATTTGATCCTGGCGCAGCCGCATCTGTAGCCAGCACAACCGGGGCGATTTGGTAACAGCTGCCTGGCGTTTTCCTAACCCTCCTGTGTTGGGTTATAAATTCGGATAGAGCATCGTGGTATCCACTCCTCCTCCTCCTTCCTCCTGCCTCATCCTGCCTCCTCATGCCTCCTGCCTCCTTGCTTCCCTTGCTAGTAGCTCCCTGGGTGGCTGCGAACTGCGCAACTGTCGCCACTTCCGTGGGCTCCTGGGAGGTCCAGCGGAGTAGGGGGCCACGCGGATCCATTTGGGGACCTTGTTGCGCCCTGGGTGGCTGTGAACTGCGCAACCGTCGCCACTCTCGTGGGCTCCTGGGAGGTCCAGCGGAGTCGGGGGGCCACGCGGATCACTTGGGGACCTCCCGGCTCCCTCGGGCGCTGCGAACTGCGCAACTGGTATCATTTTCGTGGGCTGCCAGGAGGTCCAGCGGAGTAGGAGGGCAACACGGATCCATTGGGGGCCTTCGCTGCGCCCTGGGTGACTGCGAACTGCGCAACTATCACCACTTTCGTGGGCTCCTGGGAGGTCCAGCGGAGTCGGAGGGCCACGAGGATCACTTCGGGACCTCGCTGCTCCTTGGGTGCTGTCGTGGGCTCCTGGAAGCAACACGGCGGAGGTGAGGGCAGCGCAGATCCATTTGAGACTTCGCGGCTCTCTGGGAGGCTGCGGAGTGTACAACTGTCGCCACTTTCGTGGGCTTCTGGAAGGCCCGGCGGAGGTTTGCGAACTGCGCAACCGGTATCCTGGTATCACTTTCGTGGGCTCTTGGGAGGTCCAGCGGAGTCGGGGGGCCACGCGGACCCATTTGGACTCTCGCTGCTCCGTGGGTGGCTGCGAACTGCGCAACCGTCGCCACTCTCGTGGGCACCTGGGAGGCACGGCGGAGGTGAGGGCAGCGCAGATCCATTTGAGACCTCGCGGCTCCCTCGGGCGCTGCGAAGTGTGCAACTGTCGCCACTTTCGTGGGCTCCTAGGAGCCACGGCGTAGATGAGGGCAGCTTAGATCGTCCATGTCTGGCGATGTGTTCGTTTGTATAGAACGTTCCTACAAATATTCGCCTCGCGTGGAGAAGGGGTTGGGTACGTCTCGGTGAGCGGCCACTGTGTGCACTCGGTCATACCCGCTTCAGTCGGCGGTGCTGCTGATGCGCGAGTGCGCCGCCGCGCCAAGGGCGGGCGCAGCGTCTGACAGCTGTACTGTTCCAGCGCTGCAGCCCAAGGGCGCCCCCGCGCTGAGTGAGGAGTGGAGGGAGCGGGAGGGGGTCGGTGGCGGTGGAGGAGGCCAGGCGACGCCGACTGTGCATCGAAGTGGTCCTGCGAGGAGGAGGAGGCGGAGGAGGAGGAGGAGGAGGAAGAGGAGGGGGAGGAGGAAGAGGAGGAGGTGGAGGAGGAGGAGGAGGAGAAGAACCAGGATGGGCATGGCCAGGATCGGTGTCAGTGTTGGTGTGCCGTCTGCGCGGTGTGGGTGCACGGTTGGCCCTGCCCTGTTTGTTGCGTCGTGTGGTTCTTGCAGCATGTTCGGCCTGCCCGACTTCCTACGGCTCGTTCGATTTGCAGGCGGTGACGTGCCCCATTTCCCTGGACCTCTTTGGGTATTGTACGTGCTTTCTTCGCTGTCGCAAATGCAGGTGCTCCGCGAGTTTTTTGGTAAGGTGTCGCTGGGCTTCGGATGGTTTGGGAGGGTTCCGGTGGGGGTCTGGAGGGTTTCGGTAGGATTCCAAGGCCTTCGAACGGTTTTTGGGGGTTCGAATGGTTTCGAGATGGGTTCGTTCGGAAGGGCATCTGCATGATCTCGGGAGGGCTTCGGACAGAAGCGGGTCTTGGACCACTTGCCGTGCAGGCTGATGGTCAGGAGGCCCTGCACTGATGCAGTACGCGCGGCGTTGAGAGGCGGCGGGTTTCGGAGGATGGCCTGAGGGGATCCAGTAGTTTCGGATGGTGTCTGGGGGGCGTGCAAGAGTTCTGGATGGTCTCAGAGGGTCTCGGATGGTTTCTGCAATTCCCCGAGGAGTTCAAACGGCTTCGTCCCATGTCGGGTGTGGGTGGGAGGAGGCCTCCTCCTCCTCCTCCTCCTCCTTCTTCTCCTCCTCCTCCTCCTCCTCCTCCTCCTCCTCCTCCTCCTCCTCCTCCTCCTACTCCTACTCGTCCTCGTCCTCCTCCTACTCGTCCTCGTCCTCCTCCTCCTCCTCCTTTCCTCCCCCCTCCTCCATCTCCTCCGCCTCCTCCTCCTCCTCCTCCACGGAGGAGGAGGAGGTGGCCGGAGGCTGGAGTATGCCCCCCCTCCTCCAGGAGCAGCTCGGCCCCCACAGTGCAGGAGGCCTCTGCAAGGGCATGCCCCCGGGAGGGCCTGCAGTGGAGGCCCATGCCAAGAAACATCCTGCTTGCCTCCAGGGTGCCCTGGGTTTATGACTGGGTTGCGATGATTCTGCTATGGGAAGCGTGACGCTCCCACACCAAGAATTAATTAGTAGATGCCCAGGGTTCTCGGGTTGGGTTTCTCGTGAAGGCTTCTTGTGTACTGGCCTCCACTGTAAACACATTTCAACATCTTTTCTGAATCTTTCGGAAGGTGTCGGGATGGGGGGGTCGGAGGGTTTGGGGAAGGCTTCGGGAGGTTCCGGGAAGGTTCAGAGAGTTTCGGACGATTTCACCCCGGGGGGTCTGATGGTTTCGAAGGGTTTCGGAGGATTTGTGATCAACTTGGAGAGGTATTTGTTTGGATGGTTTCAAATGGTTTCGGCACGATTCCAGATGACTTCGGATGATTTCAGATGTCTTTCGGTTCCGTTTCAAGTGGATTCCGGATGGATGTTGAAATCATTTCGGATGGTTATTGGGAGGATTTCGGCCTGTGTCGGGTTTGGTGGTTTGCCCCGCCATTTCTTCTTTTGCGTGGCAGAATGGAGGACGGTGGACCATGGTAGAGGAGGGCACGGGAGAGGTACGAGGAGGGTGGGGAAGCTGAATTCGAGGAAGGCGTTCTTATGATGTGATAGTGGGAATGCGTCGTGCGTGCTTCACGCGGCCGCTATTGGAGTTCTATTGGAGCCGATTTTGGAAGCAAAGGGGAGTATCAGAAAGGGCAGATCCGTACTACATAAGGTCGTGTAGGGGCTTGGCAGCGCGCACGTCAGGGGGCATCCTTCGCAGAAGAATGCCGTCAGCCTCTTTAACAGGGGCAGGCCCGCTGTAAGGAGCGTCTCTTGCCGCCCCTCCTTTGCGGTAGCGCTTGCCGGTTCACTGTTTCGCGGCTTCCGTGTCTGATGCATTGCTGGCCTCTCCCCGTGGGTCGCGCATCGAGGAGCCATCCCGCTGCACAGGTGACTGGCCGCAGCTCCGCGCTTGCTCCGGTCCCTCCTCCTCCTCCTCCTCCTCCTCCTCCTCCTCCTCCTCCTCCTCACCCTCCCCCTCCCCTCCTCCTCCTCCTCCTCCTCCTCCCTCCTCCTCCTCCTCCTCCTCCTCCACAATTACTCAATATGAAAATACTCTCCCTCTTCCCCTGATGGCGTCCGGGTGATGGCCGCGCACCCTCCGCGTACTGTTTTTTTACACACAGGATGCCCGGGAAATCCCGGGAAACGACTCTCGCTGAGGCGCCGGCGTCATTTTTTCCCAAAATGCTGCTCTCGTTGAGGCGCCGGCCTCATTTCTGCTCCCGAATCGTTCCGAATCGTGCTCCCGCTGCAGCGTGGGCCTCATTTTCGGATCGGTGTTTGGCCTCCGTCGTTCAGGATGGCGTTCTCGCCCCAGCGCGGGCCTTTTTCTCGCGCGCCCATCCGCCCGCCACCACCGCGCCGCACCACCACCACCACCACCACCACCACCACCACCACCACCACCACCACCACCACACCACCACCACCACCACCACCACCACCACACACAGCACCACAGCACCACCACCACCACCACCACCACCACCACCACCACCACCACCACCACCACCACCACCACCACCACCACCACCACGACCACCACGCACACACGCACGCACGCACGCACGTGCACCACCACCCACTACGCACGCGCGCGCGGAGCCACAGGTCCTCTACGACACGCGTCCGCGGATAGAGAAAATCAGCGCCATGGTAAGGGATGGGTGGGAGGGGTAGGACGTCAGATATGACGCGAGCGCACCTAGCTTGTCCTCCTCCCCCTCCCCCTCCTCCTCCACAGGCATTTTGAAGATGATTGCCTTGCCGCCGCCGCGTTTGGTGCCTGGCTGCCCTGACACTCCCGCTTCGGAGCACCAGGCGCATCGTGTTCCGAGCGTCAGTTTGTAGTGCGCCGCGTGCCGGCTCGGCGCGCGCCGGCCCGCGTCCTGGCGAGCGTGTCGCGCCAGGCGTGCGGCTCGGAGCTCCGCGTGGGGCTCCGTTGCGGGCAATAGTTGTATCCACATCCACTGCGTCTTGGATTCTTGGGCTCTCTTCCCCAGAAACCGTAGACGCACTGGATATGGATAAACATCTGGCCCCAAGAGGCTTGATTTTATCCGTATCCAGTGCGCCTCGGCGTTGCGGCGCCTCTTCCCACAAAGTCCACGACGCTCTGGATATGGATATAAGTACTGCCCGCATCCGTGGCAGCGGGGCCGCGCGCTCGAGGCGCGCCCTCCTTGAGGCCGGGGCCTCGGCCGCCTCGTGGCACGCCCCTGCTTCGTAGGCAATCGGGACTGAGCTCGACTCGGCGTGTGGCCGACGGGCAGGAGGCTTCTCGGAATCAAAAAGGGCCCCCCTCGCCTCGCCCCATCCTTGTCACGGTGTCATAGCAGTCGGAGGTTGATAGACCTCCTACCCTGACACGTCGATTAGCGAATTGGCCATTTTCGGTTCGCGAGAGGGCGCCGCGGCCGTCATTTCTGAGGGTCCAGGTCCGTCGGTTTCGGTCCTAGGCCGTTTTCATTACATGGAGGTTTACTGAAGGGAGTTCTGTCCACCGCCGATAGAACGCCGCCCCCTCGCCCAGCACCCCCTCCACTTTGCGCACCACACTGTGGAGGGGGGGGGGGGGGGGCATTTGCTCGGTGTGTTCCACTGCTGGCGGGCGCTTCTTCAACCCGAAGAGTGCGATAGGTTCCCCCGCATCCGCTGGACGCTCCGTCGCCGTGACGATCGATAGTGAAATGCGTTTTGGAGAGGGGTCAGTGCGACCAAGGGGTTCAAAGAGTGGCCACTGAGGAAGGGGGTCCTAAGGACGGGAACGAGCTTCCAGGTTGAATCTTCATTGCTCAGGGCCTCGTCGCCCTTGGGCCCCTCGCCGCAGGGCCTCATCTTTGAAGTGCCTTGTTGCCTTCCACATGCGAGCCTCGCCGGTTTGCCCAGGTGAGTGTCTCGTTCAGAACATCGGCACCCCCAGGCAGGGCTCACAGACTCACGCGCGCCCCCAAGTGGTCCACGAGCACCAGGTCCGTCTCATCTTCTGTTGACGGGTGCCTCTCTTGCAGCACGGCATCTGGTTATTGCTGTTGCTCTGCTCTCCTTCTCTTGGCCCTGTCCGTGCTCTGGTCTGCTCTGCTCTGTCCTCCTCGTCAGGCTCTTTTCTGTTATCCTCTCGCTGCTGCTGCTGCTGTTTTTTTGCTGTCGCTCGTGGCTTCTTCTTTTTGATGGGCAATTGCTCTGCGACTTGCTGCTGCTGCTGCTGCTTGCTGCTGCTCATGCTGTTGATTGCTGATTGCTGCCTTGTGCGGTTCCGATTCCTTATCCCCTTCCTCCTGTGCATCGTCCTCCTCGTTCTCATCCCAGGCGTCGGCCCATTCTTGAGCCCGCATTCTGCAAGCGCTCGGAACAGAGGCCGACCCCAGGCGCCGACCTGCCCAGGTCGGCGTCGACCCCTGAACGGCCCAGTCGGAAGCTGCCTGGCAGATGAGGCTGCGCCACCGCCGAGGCGAGGCGCGCCGCATCCCCCTGGGTGCCCCCCACGCCGTGGAAAACCACCACGGCTTCGGAGGCATCGCTGGCACGTGCCGGTGCCAAGGCCACCAGGGAGGCTCCCGTCGCTGGACGTCCTGCTTTCGCTGCGAGAAGATGTCCTACGATGACCAGTGGAGCAATAATGACTTCTGGTGTGACTGCGGGGCGCAGGTCTCCCCGAAAAGGGCCAAGGCCGCGAAGGCCCCGACGCTGCCAGCCCAGGCTTCCCCTCGGCTCTGGAGAAGGCGCTCGAGCAGGTGGCGGGCCAGCTGAGCACTCCGGCCATCAAGCAAGGGGTTGCGCCACAGCTCTCGGGGGCCATCGGTGCGGTCACCGAGGCGACGAAGCTGGCGGAGACGCAGAGGAGCAAAGCAGCCCGCCTTGCAGACGCCGCCAAGTCCCTGGAGGCGCGCCACCCAGTCCTACGAACGCGCCTTCGACGCCACGGAGAAGGGCCAAGGATAATTTCAAGGGCCTCGAGGAGGACATCAGGGCGAAGGGCCAGCAGGCGGCCGAGGTGGAGAAGCTCGTGGGGAAGATAACCATGGAAAGCGCGCCGCCGAAGGACCTGCTGTGCGACTCGATGGCGATCCCAGATCACGAGCTGACGGTGGAGCTCATGAGGGGCTTCGGGCTCGGGGGGGCTTTCGAGGCAGATGCCAGTGATGCGGACCAGGAGACCATCGTGCTCGCCGAGAAAACCAGGCGGACATGCTCTTCAAGTGCTGAGGAACGACGGCAGAGTTCCAGCGCAAGCACGAGACGCACGGTGAGCTCGCCCAAACCAAGGCCGACAATGATAAACAGGAGTGGGCGCAGGCAGCCAAGAAGCGCAAGGCCGAGGGAGGCGCAGCCGCAGCGGGCTCGGCCCCTTCTGGCCGGCAGCACTGCAACCACGCTAGACGCGCCAGCCGCGCTGCCAGCCGCGCCGCCGACGGAGGAGGCCAGTGCAGGTTCGGGTGCAGCGGCAGCACCGCAGGCGGCAGCTGCGGCGGCGACGGCGGCAGCAGCCGAGAGGACAAACACAGCCCAGGAAACGCTCGCAGGGGCTGCCGGGGTGCTAGTGCCCACTTGAGAACCAAAGGGGCCGAGGCGACGGCGCCAGTTGCCCCAGCGCCCGTCCAGGCAAACCTTCATCGGCAACCTCGCCACGTGCGATCCAGAGGCTGCGAAGTATGTCCAGGTGCCGTGCAAGGCTAATTCGTTCGATGCCTTCCTGCTGCGCGAGGCAACCTCATATCTCATGAGCTAACCGACGATGGGTGCCAGATGAAGGGCTGGGGCTTCAATCCGTGTTTTCGGTGGCCAGGCAAAAAGCGAGGCCCGAGGTGGCCTGCGCGGAAGCGCGCGCGCAGCGGCGAGGACCGAGCACCAGCCAACGAGTTTTCGAAGGCTCGCGAGAGAGAGAGAGAGAGAGAGAGAGAGAGAGAGAGAGAGAGAGAGTTGCGCGCCTTCCAGTATCACGGTCGCGGGTGCCTCGCGAGTTATGAGTTTTCACTTTCGTGCTCAGTTTCTGTTCGCTTGGCACCACAGGGGAGTCACAATAACTCGAGTTAGTCTCTACTTGAAATTTAGTAGGTCTTTCCTAGCTGTTCAGGTAATGATGTTGGGAACTTGCGTTTTTCAAGTCGTTCCTTTGGGTTGTCTCGGAGGCCACTGACGTTTCTCCCAGGGCCTGGTGGAAGCCGCTTGGCCCTGAAGGCTCAACGAAAATATGGCCACCTGTCAGGGCGGGGCCACTTGCTTCAAGGATGATTGCGCGCCCCGCCTGGTAGATATCTCCCATCTTAGCCCCGATGTGGCCCGACTGTTCGAAGGCCTCCAGACGGCGGCAGTTCCCTGGAATCCCCGCGTCGGACAGGCCCTCGCTCTCAGCGCCAGAGTTGCAGCGGCGCTGACCCGAAACACATGAATTTGCGAGCGCCGCGCCCTCCGCTCGCCCAGGGAAGGTGCTGCTCGGCCGTCTTAGCCTTGCCTGAGCAGGGCGCCGGGCTTGTGGTTCAGCCTGGCCAGTTTCATACTCAGCGTTGGGCATATCAAATGTATGGCCTGCGACCTGGAGGCTCAAGAGGCCATTCTTTTCCGTGGCAGAATGTTCCCGCGCTGACCCGGGGGGCCCTAGGTCCGCGAGACGGGAATCGCGACGCTTCGATATCCCAGAGCTGGATGGTGGAGTAGGGTTGCCGCTGCCCCCAGCCTCTCACGCACTCTGCTGGGGCGGGGTAGACGGAGGCAGCAGCAGGGGGGGCTAGACATCCATGTCGCAAGCCCGCTCTGGACGATGCGCCCGCAGCTGAGGGCAGACACGGCTGCGCAGGTCTTTTGGGGGCCCGCCTCCGAGACAGCTCGAAGGCCAGGGATGCCGTCGTTCAGGGCGTGTCCCAGCTGGCGGCCAAGGAGGCTGGCCCGTGGGGTCGACCTGTGGAAGGGGCAAGCCGAGTGGGCCGCGCGGCTTTCAGACCCTCAGAGGGCTCCCCCAGGGGCGCTGCGCAGGTTGACGAAGCCCCCTGCCCGCCTCGAGGATGTAGTTGGCGGAGTGCAGGCGCCCCTCCCCGCAGCGGTGATGGATTGCAAAGCTGGAACATTTTGGCAAAAATGCACCCCAGAAGAAAAAAAAACAGCAGGCCCCCGTTGCCGTCGTGGCTCGGGTTCAGCAGCGGGCGCTGGGCTCGCCCGACCGCCCTCGCGGGGTCTTGGCGCCGTTGACCGGGCCCTCTGCTCGCGGCCCGACTCTGGCAGGGGCGTTGACAGACCTGGTGTCTCAGCGGCGCGCGGGCTGCTGGCGTCTGCCGGGCCAGGCCACGTGGATCTAATTTACGAGACTGAGAAGAGGCAGGAGGCGAGTCCTTATCAGGCGTTGCAGGCGATCGTTCTGTTGGAACCCAAGAGAAGCGGATATCGCGCTGTCGCCAGATCCCCTTGCTGGCGCGAGCGCAGCAGCTGCGCGTGAAGCCCGAGATGGGCGCGTGGTCACAGCAGCGGCGCGTCACTGGGGCGCCGCGCTGCGCTGCGTGGCTCCTCCTGACCCAGGGGGGCCCTGGCGCGCCCCTCCAGCATGCGGCCCCGCGCGCGCTGGGCATGTCATCAGGGGCGAGGTTGGCAGACGCTGCGAGGTTTTACGATTCGCTTTGCATCGAGACGATCGCCGGCCAGGAGATGGACCTGCCTCCGCGCGCGCTGGCCCCAGAGCTGCAGCTGCGCGGGGTCAGCTGCTGCATCTGGCAGGTGGAGACCTGCGCGGGGCCCTGCCAGGCTAGCGCCCCTGTGGCGACGGGATCGCGACGCGCGAACAACCTGGCGAGGGCGGTGGTCTGCGGATGTCTATTGGGCCATGGGCAAGCTCGCCGCGCAGCGCGCGAAATGCCACCCCCGCGCGCAGCCCAGCAGTGGTGCAGTTCACGGTTGTAGGCTCCATGGAGGCGCCGAAAGATGCCCTGAATGATGATGGGGCTTGATGGTTGACGGAAGTCCGGCGTGCACGTCGGCGCTGGTGTGGCCAGGAGAACCGCGCGCAGGTGGCAGACAACGGTTCGTTGATACTCAAACAATGGAAGGAGGTCGCGATCTCGGCATCTATGGGTCTGCGGCAGGAGCGCGGAGGAAGCCGGCGCGGGCTGACAGGAGGCGGTAGGCCCACCTGCGCGCGATACTGCTGGGCAAGAGGCTCAGGGGGCTGAGGCGCGAGAGCCAGGTGGGCGGGCTCGACCAGGGGGCCGCGCCATCGCCCGCATGCGGGGCGCGGACGCGCGGCTAGTCGCCCTCGGCGGTGACGCAGGCGCAGGCGGTGCCGGGGCGCGCCGGCGCAGCCGAGAGCGGGGCGGCGCGCCGCGACAGTCCGCGCTTTGGAGGGCAAGGGCCATGCGCCGCTCGGGCTGCCGAGGGCGCATCTCAAGGCACGGTTTGACCTGCGCGCCCCCCGCCCAGACGTCCGCCAGTTGGCGGCGCGCGCGTGGCCGCTCATTCCCGGCCGGCCGCTGAAGGTGACCTCCAAGCACCGCTGGGGGCGCCGTGGGTCATGGCCTCGCTCTCGCCAGTGCTGCCAGAGGCGGGGTGGGCGCCGCGCGCCTCGCGGGCCGACTCGCGGGGCGAGGAGTGGGCCGCGGCGGCGGGCGACGAGCGGCGAGACCCAGCAAACGAGATTGATGCAATCCTCAGCGACGTCGAGGACCGCCTGCGGCTGAAGACCCAGAAGGGCCACCGGGCCTAGGGCGCGGGGCAGGGCGCCGATCTCGCGGTCGCCGCTGCTGAGGCGCGGAGGGAAGCCCGGCCGGCAGAGGGGAATGCCCAGCTGCAGGCCATGGCGGCGAATATTTGGACGGCATCGCGCTGCAGCCAGGTGCCCGGCAAGGAGCGGGCTGGCGATGAGGTGTTTACGCGGGCAGGTCGGCCACGACTACCACCGCGTCGGCAGCGTCGCGAGGATTTCGAGAGGGCTGGGCAGCTGTGCGACGCGGCGGGTAGGCGTTGCTTCCCGTGTTGTGGCTCCGTGGGCCTTCGCCACCGCAATGGGCCACCCTTCGCCATCGGCCATGTGCTGCGACGTCGGCGGTGCTGCGCTTCGGCGAGACGGGCCAGGCCTGGCTGCCGCTGGCGGAAGGCCGCCACTGGGCCTGCGTCGACGGCAACGGCGGCGAGCAGGCCTCAGACCCGCGATGCCGCAAATGCGATTGGGGCTGGTGCATCCTGAGCGGTTCGTCTGACCTCCCGTGCCTTGGAGGAGGTGCCTCCGGCCCTCTGCCAGGCCATCGCCAGCTGAGATGGCAATCCTCATCTCCGCCCTTCAGTGTATCTCTGGTGGGCCTGAATATTGGACTGACTGAGACTTTGTGCAAGGGCGGGCCCGTGGTCGTTACTGTAACCGCTTCCGGCCAGTGCCGCCGATCCGGGGGGCTCCGGATTCGGTGATCTTCGCGGCTCTGTGGCTTTTTCCCTCCTCGATTAAGCCAGATGGGGGACCGCCCCCCCCCCCCCCCCACCCATCGGGCGGGTCCGTGGTCGTTCTTTGGGGGTTCGAGGCCAGCGGGGTGGGGGCGCCGCCAGAGCACGCCATCTCTGCCGCCCAGTTAGATTTTTGTTTGGGGGCCAATTCCATTGTTGCGTTCGTTCATCAGGCTCAGAATTGTTCGTGCCCCACGTTCTTCCTTCGAGTCCAGGGAAAGGAGGACCCCGACGGCGACCGAGGAGCAGCGGCTCGCGCAAAGGACGCCCTCGCGTGCGCCCAGGCCCAGTCCGTCCACCGTCTGGTTGAACATCGGGCCCGCTGGAGTTGCAGCGCTTGTCGTAGCACTGTTTCGGAGACCTCCCCCCAGCAGATGGTCCCGTGCCCAGTGTCCTGGCCCCCACAAGCCCCAGCCCCAGCAAAGTTCTCGCGTTGCCATGGACTCGCATGTTGCGCATTGGTCTCAGTCTCTTGCCTTTCGTGTGTCCTATCGGGTTTGCACGAGGTGCGGCTGCAGGACTAAAGAAGGGAGCGGCCACGCTCGGGACCTCGACGAGGAGTGTAATAGGTGGGGGGGCGGGCCCCCCCCCCCCCACACACACACACACACACACACAAAAATGGGCCAGTGGATCCTCCAGCTTCTTTCCGAAGGGCGGCCGCTAAATTGAAGTCCGTTCGGAGTAGATTTGGTAGCATCATCAGCAGCGTCGGTTTGGGGTAAGCTTGGGTCATCCTCATCTGCGTCCCCCTTTCGTCGTTGTGTTGTCGTCGTCGCCGCCGCCGTTGTCGTCGCTTTCGTCGTCGTCCTCGTCGTCGTCGGCGTTGTTGTTCTTGCCGTCGTCCTGCTCTTCGTCGTCGTCGTTGGTATCATGGTTGTCGTCGCCATCGTTGTCGTAGTCGGCCTGGTCGTCATCGTCTTTGTCGCCCTCGTCGTCGTTGATGTCGTCATCATCGTCACCGTTTTTGGATTCGTCCTCGTCTTGGGTGTCGCCGTCGTCCTTGTCGTTGTTTCTGTCATCGTTGTTCTCGTCTTCGTCCTCCTCCTCCCCGTCGAGTCGTGGAGCTCAAGGGTGGTGTGCTTAAGGATTTCGGGTTCTTTAAGAATCCTTACGGGCATATTTTTATTGTGAGCATCCTGCATGCTTTGTGGGTTCTTGAGGACCTCAGGACAAAACGGACGCCACAGGGGTGGGGGAGGGGTTTCCGGCGCGGGGGGTCCAAAGGGGGGGCGGCTTCCGGGGGCTAGACGGGAAAGGATGGGACGTGGGGGGTCCTGGGAGGAGGGCTGGGGGGGGGGGGTTAAGCCTCCGCGGGATGGGAACAAGAGGGAGATGGGGTTCGGGGAAGGGCAGCTTCCTGGGGGGTCGGAAGGTAAAGAAGGGTTGGGCGAGGCGGGGGCTTCGGGCTGGGGAAGTCCAGAAGTAGAAGAAGGTGGTTTCGAGGGAGGGGGAGGGGCGGGGGTCGGATGGAGGAGGGGCCGGAGGACGTCCAAAGGGCGGGAGGTAGCTTCCCAGGCTTGGAGGTGGAACTGGGGAGGGGGGGGATTCGGGTGGGAACCAAAAGGGGGGGCAGTTTCCACAGGAAGGGGAGGGGTTTCACAGCGAGGGTGCCCGGCCCACCTAGGCGCACTCTCTCTGGAGTGTAGAGAGGGGGGGGGGGTAGTGGGGGAAGCACAATACCGAGACGGAGAGAGAGAGAGAGAGAGAGAAAACAAAAAAAAAGAAGAGAGAGAAAGCACACAACAAAACACGCGCAATCCGTTATAAGTTCATTTAATCGGACGGTCGCCGTACCAATTCAGTGTTGCGGGTGTGCCCGCTCTGTGGGCTTGTTGAGGCACTTGTAAAACCGTCAGGGGGGGGCTGTTGGCTCTGGGGCTGTCTCGGGCCCATCTGGGCAGTCTTGGGGGTCTGTTGGGGCGGTTTGGAGGCTCGATTGGGCCGAGTTGAATTTCTCGCCAGGTCTTTGGAGTCCTTCTCCGGGGCGTTTTGGGACCGTCTTGGGCTACCTCGGGCCAGTCGAAAGCCGTCTCAGTCTCGGGTCACTCCTGTACTCCTCTCGGGGCCTTCGGCTGCGGGACCAGAAGAATTCCCCTGCCAACAGTCACGAGTACCGCCTTCAAGGATGGGAAAACCAAGTGCCCCACCCGACTCATCAGGGTTATGTCTACCCTCAAGGGCATCACCAATACAGGACACTCCTCATGGGGCCCTGTAGGGCGCCTTGTGGGGGAACTTACGGCGAGCTTGGGGCCATGTTGGGCCGCCGTGGAGACTGTGACGACCGAGACGGCGAGCGTGCTCAAATCGTACAGCCACGGAGAAATATCATTGTTGTCCCTCTGTGGCCTCTTGGCGGGTCTTCTTCGGACCACCTGTGGTCGTCGAGGGAGCCTGATGGCGGGAAAAGGTCGTCTGTAGGGGAGCGAGCAATGACATAACCATGACAACTCGGAGGTCCGCGCGCCGGGGGCGGCGCCGGAGGTGCCGCCACGGGGGTCCAGCGCGGAGTCGAGAAGGCCGCGCGGAGCTCCGACTTTTTGCCGCCGTTGGCCAGCACTGGTCGTCTCGGGGGGGTCTCCGAGGTCTCTTTGGGGCCCTCTCGGGGCAATCTCGGAGCCCCCGTGGGGCGCTCGGGGCGCAGCCTCGCCGCGGCTCAAGCTGTGTCGGTCCAGCTGCCCGATAGCCCAGACGTGCTGGACACACATGTGTACATACATACGCAAAACCGCATGTATGTATGTGTATGTATATCTGTGTATATCTATATGTATAGATCTATGTATGTGTATATGTATGTGTGTTGTTATGTATGTATGTATGTATGTGTGTATGTATGTATGTATGTAAGTATGTAAGTATGTATATGTATATGTATATGTATATGTATATGTATATGTACATGTATATGTACATGTATATGTATATGTATATGTATATGTATATGTATATGTATATGTATATGTATATGTATATGTATATGTATACGTACATGTATATGTATATGTATATGTATATGTATATGTGTATATCTATATATTTATATATATATATATATGTGTCTGTGTGTGTCTGCATACGTGGATGCATCCGCACGTATACGCATACATACAGGTATGACATGTCGAGAGAGAAAGATATGCCTATACCATCACCCTGCGGGTGATGAGGAGGTTGGGGGGGGAGGGGGGCCAGCAATGGGCAACAGTGGTGATTGTTGCTTTGCCGCTCGCTCTTGAGACCATCGATCCCACCATCGATCTCACTCGATCGATCTCACTATCAATCTCACTATCGATCTCACTATCGATCTCACTCGATCGATTTCACTGTCGATCTCACTCTGAATATCGCTATCGATCCCAATATCCATCTCCCTATCGATATCACTCGATCTCACAATCGATATCACTATCCATCTCACCATCGATCCCACTATCGATCTCACTCGATCGATCTCACTATCGATCTCACTACCGATCTCACTATCGATCTCACTCGATCGATTTCACTGTCGATCTCACTCTGAATATCGCTATCGATCCCAATATCCATCTCCCTATCGATATCACTCGATCTCACAATCGATATCACTATCCATCTCACCATCGATCCCACTATCGATCTCACTCGATCGATCTCACTATCGATCTCACTACCGATCTCACTATCGATCTCACTCGATCGATTTCACTGTCGATCTCACTCTGAATATCGCTATCGATCCCAATATCCATCTCCCTATCGATATCACTCGATCTCACAATCGATATCACTATTCATCTCACGATCGATCTCACTATCGACCTCACGATCGATCTCACTATCGGTCTCACTATCGATCTCATTATTGATTTCATATTTGATTTCGTCATCGGTCTCACTACCGTTTTCGCACCAGCGGGACACCGGCGGGACACCGGCGGGACACCGGCGGGACACCGGCGGGACACCGGCGGGACACCGCAGTCCACCGCTTGCCGAAGGGAGAATCATTTGGTCCGGCCGGGACCCAGCCACAACCGGGACACCGGCGGGACACCGGCGGGACACCGGCGGGCCACCGCGGGCCACCGCTTGCCGGAAGGAGAATCATTTGGTCCGGCCGCGCCTCAGCCACAGGAGATTTTCCTCTCGCCCGCCCACTCAGCTTCGCCTCGCCCGCACGCACGGCACGCACGAACACGAAACCGAAACCGATTTCCCGGTGGGGGGCTCTCAGTTCCACTTCGATTTCACCCCCCAATCTCCGACAATGAGAGAGAGAGAGAGAACAAAATAGAAGAAGAAGCAAATACAGTCGAGGCGCTGAAGAAGGAGCCCTGTTCGTTGGGGAGGGGCTCGGTGTTCTTTGATTGTTT
>CAUYUJ010006423.1:0-53721 GCA_963575745.1 Prorocentrum cordatum
AAATGACCGGCGTGCGTATGAGATCGGCACCTGCTGCGCCTCATGCTACTTGCGATCCTCCCCGTGGAGTCCCTGCCAAAGCTCGCCCTCCTACGCGCGAGCCCCGGTAGCCTCAGGCGGGCGGCGGCGGCGCTGCATCTCCAGCGTACGTCTGCGCACGCCAGGTATAGCGCAACTGCTTCCCAACACAGGGAAGCGCTTGCCAGTGTCGAAGGGTCCCTCGCTCGTACCCGTGCGTCGAGCACCAAGAACGGGAGCCCTCTGTGGCGGTGCCTGAGCCGTCCTCGCTCTCTACTTATCCTCGATGCCACGAGCTCGTTCTGGGCTCCCCTCCCGTTCTGGGCTCGAGCTGTGATCGGGGCACGGGGCTAGGCGGGCGGCGCCAAACGACACTTCCACTCACACGCTATGCCCCCTCTTAGCCAAGCCGTCGGGGCGATTCGCCTGCGGCGTCAGACCCTGCCCTCTGCCTTCCTCCTCCTCCTCCTCCTCCTCCTTCTCGTCCTCCTCCTCCTCCTTCGAGAAGGGCGGTGGCAAGGACAAGGATCAGGATCAGGAGAGCTGAGGACAAAAAAGAGAAAAAGGAACGACAGGAGTCGTTCGCGTGAGCGTGAGTGCGAGGGCCCCCGTGAGAGACGCTTCCTGAGTAGAGGGGCCTTTGCAGGTAGTGAACGATTAGCAGCTTTAGTGGCCCGAGGGGCCATCCCAGACCCCTTTGAGGCCACTAGTTTCGACACATATTCGAATCCCGATCTTCCCCCGATCCCCTTAGTAGTGGCGGCTAAACGGGCCCCACGCAGAGGAGGAAAGGGTAAGCAAGATTCTCACGGTAGACCCAGTGCGTCGGTCCCCTAGACGGTCCCCTCCGTGCGCCTGCGCGGCGTCTGGGGTTCGCCGTCGTTCAGGGGCTGTGCTGGCCCTGCCAGAGGGGGTTCCCCCTGTCTCTTTTCAAGGTTAACCCGCTCCCCCAAGAAGTCGGGTTGCGCTGAGTTCACGGCCAGTTTTGTGATATGAGATCGAGTGACTCATTTGGACTCCCCGCGCATTGCTCGTTGCTCATTGCTCCTCCTCCTCCTCGCCCTCCTTCTACAATGACTCGACTACTCTCCCTCTTCCCCCGATGGCGGCCTGAGCGCCACACACCACCACCACGCACCACCCGAATCGTGCACGTGGGCACCACGTTCCAGCGCCACCACCGCCCGCCACCGCCACCACCACCACCACCACCACCACCACCACCACCACCACCACCACCACCACCACCACCACCACCACCACCACCACCACCACCACCACCACCACCACCACGCACACACGCACGCACGCACGCACGCGCACCACCACCCACTACGCACGCGCGCGCGGAGCCACAGCTCCGCTACGACACGCGTCCGCGGATAGAGAGAAAATCAGCGCCATGGTAAGGGATGGGAGGGAGGGGTAGGACGTCAGATATGACGCGAGCGCGCCTAGCTTGCTTCTTCCCCCTCCTCCTCCTCCCCCTCCGTAGCCATTTGGTTCAAGTAAAACGTTTCCCAAGGCAACTGGCCGTTCAGCCTTGTTCCTTCCCATGGCCCACAGGCCCGCCTCGGCTGCCCAGCCTGCGGAGCCGCTCCATATCAGCAGTACGAAGTCCTCCTTCGCACTAATACTAATTCAATTCATTTAATTGCATGTCGTTGGGTTGGCTCTGCTGTCGCTTGGCATCGGACAGGCGGTACGTGGTCTTGCTCTGCTCAACACTTCCGAATGGACAGACTCTGCCTCAGCATCCTCCCGAAGCGAGTCAAGAAGCAGAAGCCAAGCCAGTGGACACAGACGCGATCGACGAAAACACCTTGAAAGACGCAGTGAGAGAGAGATAGAGACCGTGACCGTGATCGGCACCGCCGACGTGACAGGGATCGACGCCACCATTGTTCTTCTTCCGAATGATCACGCCAGACGCACAAAAGGACAGAGTGGCCCTTCCAAAGGACCTTTCGGACGCGAAGCATCTGGAGCTCCTCAAGGATTTCACTCAGCTGCTACCCAAGCAGCCTGGCAACGAGCTGCCCTTGAAGAGTGGGAGGCAACGCTTACTTGCCCTCCCAAGAGCAAGCACAGTGGCAAGCCCATCGAGCTCAGCGAAAACGAGATCGGCGCGAAACCCTGCAGCATTCCTATTACGACAGCATCAACTGCCGCCGCAGCCAGTTCTGGAGCACTGGCATCAGCTCAGCCCGAGCTCCAGCAGAAGAAAGCGCAGCCACGCCTACAGAAGCACCTCGGCCACAGTCGAATCTCGCCCCAGATTTTCGGCACGAGCTCAAGCATATCATGGCGCCACAGTTCGCCGCCATCAGCACAGCCGTCGGCGACGCTGTCTCAGCCTCGCAGACTCACTTTCTCGCTGCACTACAGCGACATGAAGCAGCTACTACTCGCAGATTGGATGGACAAGAGCAAGATCTCTTCGGAATCAAGACCTCACAAGCAACGCAAGAAGCCCAACACCCGGATATCTGGAGTGCAATCCAGCGCGTCGGCCCGCAGCTCAGCCCCGGCGAAGCAGGGGCGCCCATATTGGACATGGCCGAACTACTATCAGACTGGGACCGCGAGCCAGATCCCGCCTTTTTTCGTTCCTCCTGCGCGCAGTCCGTCGCCACCGCCGCCGCTCGCATCGCCATCGCCGAGTGGCTCGGCGCAGCAGCAGTTGCTCCGCAGCAGTTTCAGATGCATGGAGAAGGACCGAATCGGCGCTGCATCCTACAACTCCTTGGGGGGCCGCTCAGTCGCAACAACCCCATCAGTGGCCCTTGCTCGGGCGCTTGAGTTTCCAGGCCGCGGTGGCTACAGACAGTTCGCAGTCCAGACACCTACCAACAGTGCCATCAACAATGACCAGTGCGTTCCGCTCTACGTCAACCCTGACAAGAACACCAAGCGCATCAGAATGCCAACTCAATCAAAAAAGCTGCCCGCCCTCTGCCAGACTCACCACCCCGCGCAGAATGGGCGCGCCCGTCGCGACCAAGGGCGTATATTCTGCAACGCCATCCCCGCCGCCAATCCGGAGCCCACTCGCGTGGGCGCGGCAGCCATCAGTCGTTGGAATAAAGATGCGCTGGCCAAGGTTCCGATCAACAAGGCCACTATCACTGTTGAATGCGCCGCTCTCTACGAAGCCGAGGATACAGCGCAGTGGATTTAACATACGCTAGATGTCATGGCGGACGACTGCAAATAAATGACGCGGGTCACGCGTGCCCTCCTGGACCTGGCTTATTTGCGGGGCAGCGACCGCGTCCTCTACATCGCCTTCGACCAGCACCTGAACAGGCCCCACCTAGCCCTGCCGCTGCTGACGCTCCACAGCTCCCTGCGCGAGCTCCGCGTGAACTCGGGCAAGCTCCACGGCATTATAGGCCCCATCCTGCACAGGGCGCACCGCGGCGACGGGCGCGCGGGGATCTGGGCGCGCCGGTTGGCCCCGAGGGGCTGGCTAGCCCTGCAGGCCATATTTCTGCCGGGCCTGGGAAGTCCTGCAGCAGCACTTCTCCCCCAGCATGACATGCTTCACCAAGCTCGGGCCTGTCTTCTTCCAGAACAGTATCGTCTGTTGAAGAACGACAAGACACAGGCGGCATCGGCCTCAGGATTCAGCCCATCATCGGGGAACGTTTCTTCCTCCAGCTCCAGCAGCTCACCTTCTTCTTCCTCCAGTTCCAGCAGCTCATCTTCTCCAGCCAGTTCCAGCAGCACATCCTCGCGTACTCGTCGCGCCAAACCGTCGCGGATTATTGCCAGACCTGCTGCATCAGAGGCCGCAGGCAATTGCATTTGTCGGAAGGCCCGGGGCCTTCTTTGTCACGATGGCCGCAAGAAATGGGGGGCGATAGAGCAGATTACTCCGTTCATGCGCAAACTGGCCCTGGTAGCCCCGCAAGAAGTGCGCGATTCGCAATGGGAGCTCGGATCGCACATCGGCAAGCTTCCTTATGATCATCAAGTACATGTCAGCGGCTGCTCCCTGAACCGTGGCAAAGGAGGAGCTGCCCTGCTAGTTCCGACGCCTGCGTCGACCTCTACGTCACCGTTCCTCTGGCCAGTCATCCGCGGTCGAGTTGCAGTCCTGCGCATCGCTAGTGGCACCTTGGGCTTCGAGGCGCTCGTTATGAACGTACGCAACCATTACTTGGTGGCAGCAGACGTGGACAGAGTGGCCGAGGCGCGGCATGCCTCGCGGAACTGGGCAGCAGCAGCGCCCCAGCAAGGACTCTTCATCGCCGTGGGTGACTTCAATGCCAGTGCTGCCCCCTCCTTCAACTTCAAGGATCCTTCTGCGTGCTGGCGGCCCATGGCACCTGACGGACAATATCAGCGAGAGCAGGCGTGGCGTCGCCAACTCTTTGCCTCGCTCACAGAGGTCAAGCACGACCTCCCCGCGCACTTCTCGGCCAACGCGCAAGAGGCCACGGCAATCGACCGCATCTCCATATCCCTCTCAGGAACCGACCTGATGAATGTGGACGCGCACCTGAAGATTCACAAAGACGGTGCGGCTCTATCTGACAAAGGCCTCAGCGATCACGCCATGCTGCGCCTGCTTCTGGCCAGCGCTTCAGCCTCGCGATCAGAAGAGCAAGCTATCGACCCGATCATCTTCCCCGACCTCACCTACCAGCGCCACTTCAACTCTCTGAAGGACAACATTGCCACGGCTGCGCTTACGCCTAGCGCAGCCTGGAAGCAGCGCGAGCTCATCATTAACGAGGCGGCGAGGCTCACTCGCAACCCTCAGCAACGCGCCCCCCATCATGACCATACTCGATGGGCAAAACATGGCAGGCCCACGTGCAATCCCACGGGCGATTTGGCGAAAGGATTCAGACACAGCGTCGCTCCTTATGGCCGCGACCGGCATCGGCAGTGCGCACCTGATCCTCACGGGCGACAGCGCCAAGCTCACGAACAGGGACGAGTATATCAAGCTGATGGACGCGGCGGCCACCGCCGACTACGACAGGCGCGTCGCACTCGCCGCGAGGCGCCAGCTGCAGTCCAACGCCGAGATGCAGCTGGACCAGTCCGGCTGTCGGAAGGCCGATGCAGCTCGCGCGCCGGGCTCAGGCCTGGAATCCGTTTCGCCGTCGACACGTATTCTCAGGACTTAGGATGCCGAAAGAGGGGGCGCCTACAGCACCCCTCGCCACCACCAGTTCCCCAGAGGGTATTCTCGGAGGCCTCCAGAAGTTCTGGCAGCCCATCTTCTCGAGCAAGATTGCGGGCCCCGTGGCGGTTCAGCAGCGCCTGTCCCAGCGCCCCCCCCCCAGTTCGATTGCGCGGACCTACGGGCCCCAGCTCTTCAGGATTTCCAGAGGGCCCTCCGCAAGGTCAGACATGCCGCTCCAGGCCCAGATCAGATTCCATACGCGGCATGGGCCACCTCGCCTGGATCCGCTCAGATACTTCTATGACCTCATGATGCAGACGTTCGAAGCGGGCCTGGCCCCGAATCAGTTCAACGACTCGGAATTCGCGCTTCTTCCGAAAGGAGGCGAGCCCCAGGACCAGTGTGCCGTTTTTCGAGCACCAGGTGCCACTCGCCCGCTCTCCTATAAGAACTGCGACGCCAAACTCATCGCTCATGTCGTGAATATGGTTCCCGTGGACATGGTCAGGGATCGGAATATAGACACACGACAGGATGCTGTAATAAAAAGGGGCGAAACCTTGGACACCATGCACTGGTCCTAGACTCTGATGCCCGTAGAGCGGGTCACTCCCCAGAGGCACGATATGCTCTCCCTATTCCTGTCAGCTTTGATCTGAAAGCTGCTTTCCCATCCTTAGGCTGGGAGTTGTTGTTTGCATCGCTGGTAGCTCACGGGGTTCTTCCAGGCTGTCTCAGTGGCATGTTTGTTCTTTCTCACTCCCCCAGGGCCTGTTCCGCGTAGGTGGTCGTCTTCAAAAAAACACATGCTCGGAATAGGCCCAGGTGTTCTCCAGGGCTGCCCTCTCTCGGTATCGATTTGGGCCCTGGCTTTTGATGCTCCCATAAGACACCCAGTTCAGATTATCAACGCCCACTGGATCCAACGAGCTCGGTGCCTGCGCAGATGGCCTGGGCCTCGTCGTCGCCCACTTTGGGACCTTCCCTTTCCTCCTTCTCCCGTTTCGGGCCATTGCTACTCTCGCGGGACTCGAACTAAAGATCCAGAAGACAGTGATTGTGCCCTTATGGGCCCCTTTTGCACCTGCCGTGCACTCCCCCACTCAACGCCTCTTAGTTTTTCTAGTTTCTAGCGCCTGAGTGGCAGCACATTCAGATTGCAGAATGCGCATGCGATCTACGCGTGCTTAGTGGCCCAGTATTTACCCTAGACATCCTATGGAACGCCGCATTTGGCAGATACTGGCTGCGCGTTGTACAAGTAGCGGCGAGCGCCCCTGGCCCCGCAGTGGCGCTCAAAATGTACAACACATGTGTTATCACTGTCCTCTCGTACCCCACGCAGGATTTTCCATTTCCAGCCACGTTCCAGAGGCGCGAACGTGGCACCCTACATAAACTTGCAAGGTTTCCCCCCACCTTCTGGCGCCTCGTCGACCTCCTCGGTGCTCGCTCGTGGTCGCATTCGTTGTCCCCCAACTCGCTGAGCACGCTTTCACTGGCCTCAGCGTGGCGCACGGCATCTGTCGCGCTTCCCGACAGGAAGCCACTGTATCGCTCTTCAGTACTTGCTCAAAACAAGCTCAACCTAGAACTGAGCCTGGTTGATTTGGCCCAGGCCCGTCTTCGGGCCGCCGTTTCTCCCGCATTTTGGAAGTGCCCTGGCATCGTCGAAAACTGGCGCGGGCTTGCTGACTGCAAACCACGACACTCGGTCTCACCGCTCGCCCTGCGTGCAGCTCAGCGAGTGGCCGCACGTGAAAAGACTGCCGTTGCCCAAGAATCCAGGCGTGCCAGGGCCCAGCGCCCTCTCGCCTCGGTCCTCCACTCCCCCCCTCTTCCCCGACAAGTTCGCTGAGACTCTTGCCCGCCGTCTCTCATCGGCGCTACTTGATCTACTGGTGCCGCGGAATCTGTCCGACCGCTGGCAGGCATTAGCCAGTCACCTCTCGTAGAGGGCCGCAGCAATCCGCTGGGCCGTAAATGTGACGTTGGCGGGAGCATGGTGGACCAGCCACCGCTTCCCTTTCGGCCCGCGCCGCACTTGTCTGCTCGGGTGCGATGCTTGCCCAGATCGTCTCGGCCATTGCCTCACCTGTCCCCGCCTCCGTCACTTCCTCGCGTCACCTCGTTCCTTCCTTTCCTCGGACCCTTTCTTTCGCATCGGCCTAGGGACGCCTGGGCAACACGCTAACCCTGAGCACGTTATTCCTGAGGCTGTCCGTCGGACAGCACTTCCATTTCACTTCTACAACAAACTGCGCATCATCGCGCACGCCGTGCCCAGCGCCGCGCTTCTTTACACTACTGGCACTGAGCACCGAGCCGCTGCACTGCACGTGATAGGCCGTAGCCTGAGACGAACTGGAGCGGGGACACTTGCCCTCTTCTCGCGTCTTGCCCGCTTGCCCTCGTCGGTTCCCTTTTTGGGACGGTCGCTCCTCCTCCTCCTCCTCCCCCTCCTCGTCCTCCTCCTCCTCTTCGTTCTCCTCCCCCTCCTCCTCCTCCTCCTCCTCCTTCCTCGTCATCCTCCTCCTCCTCCTCCTCCTCCTCCTCCCCTCCTCCCTCCCCCTCCCCCCTACCCCCTTTCCCCCCCCGCTGCACGGAACGAGGGCGCTCTCTCCTCCCCTTCCCCCTTCCTCTCCCTACCCTTCCCCCCTCTCCCCTCCCCTCCCGCTCCCCTCGTCCCTCTCCTCCTCCCTCTTCCCTCCTCCGCCCTCCTCCTTCCTCCTCGTCCTCCTCCTCCTCCTCTCTCTCCTCCTCCTCTCCTCCTCCCTCCTCCTCCTCCCTCCTCCTCTTCATCTTCCTCCTCCTTCTCTACTTCTCTCCTCCTCCTCCTCCTCCTCCTCCTCCTCCTCCTCCTCCTCCTCCTCCTCCTCCTCCTCCTCCTCCTCCTCCTCTATCTCCTCCTCCTCCGGTTCCTCCTCCTCCAGCCTCGGGCCAGGCAGCTCGGCCCCGACCAGGGCGGCCCGAGAGCTTTCCATGGCGCCCCGCCCTGCGCCGCGCGCACGCCCCGCCGGCGCAGGGCCGGCGGCCTGAGAGCCGGCGCAGAGCCTGCCCCAGAGATCCGACGTATGGATTTCTCGCCCGTGCGATCGAGGTAGGCACGCATTGAGTCTTCGTAAGTTCTCTGATTCTCTGGGGGGGCCAAGCCCCTTTCATTTCTTTTTGTTTTATCCGGGCATTCTGCCTGGCCGCTAGGGGGCCGGGAACAATTAGAAACGAACACCATTAGAAATGAGCACGATTAGAGATGAACGACGCGTACGGGAATCATGGGTACGTAGCACACCCGTTGTTTCGGATGGCAGTGATGGGGGCGGGCGTCGGGTGGGTCGCGGGTGGGTCGCTGGGCGGACAAGTCCCACACCCAGATTTCCCGCACAAGAAGGTCGAGCCAGAACCTCTCCCGAGGTAGTTTGGCACTTTCAGCCCGCACGACACGCAACAAGTCAGTGCGATTTCGGGGAGCGGTGAGGATTCGAAACGCGAAGGGTTTCAGCCGCAGGAGAGGGGCAATTTATAGGAACTTGAGCAAAACGCGTTGGATTCGAGCCCCAGTCGAGGGCAATCTCAAGGAACATACGTAACACACAAACGGATTCGAGCCCCATCCGAGGAACAAAAGGTAGGAACATACGTACAACACACAAAGGATTCGAACCTCCGGGGAGTGGCGACGAAGCCTGCGGATGCGAAGCCTACGGAAGCCGAAAAGTGCCCCCCAAACACATATCACATATCCCAATGCAGGAAAACGTCTCCTTGGGCCTCTTGAGGACCCCTCGGGTTGGAGGGGCAAAAAAGCGCCCCCCGATCGTTTCTATAATAAACAAGTGTCTCCTGGGGCCTCCTGTGAGCGGAGGGGCCGGAAAGCGCTCCCTGAACACATCCCAGAACAGAAACGTGTTTCCTGGGGCCTCCTGCGGGCGGGAGTGCAGAAGCATGCTCCCCGAAGGCAGATTCCTGCAGCGTCCCGGGGCCTCCGCAAGTAGCGGCGAGACTGCTCTGCCGGATTGCCCTTTCTGCTGTTGAATCATTCGGAGGTGGACAGAACCCCCAACAGTGACACGTCGATTCGTGACACGTCGATTCGGTTCTCGAGAGGGCGCCGTGGCCGTTATTTTCCAGGCTTGCGCCCGCCAGGTTTGGGCCTCAGGTCGTTTTCACTAAACCACGTTTTACTAAAGGGGGGTCTGTCCAACCCCGAATCATGGGGACGGTTGGAACGAACCGGCCGTTCTGGCATCTGCGAGTAGCACCAGTAACGCTCTGGCCGCCGGAGGCCGGACGCTACGAACAGCCTCCGTATTGATTTGTTCCATGCGTTGGAGCTCTGGGGCCGGCGCTCGCTACCAGCGGCGGCAAATGCAGGCCAGCGGCGGGAGCGGCGAGGCTCGGCGGTTCAATGTTGCGGTTTGGGGGCGTGGGGCTCCACGGGTAGGAAGGCGTCCCAGGCTGAAATTGTCGGGGGAGGCCGAGATGCGGGCAAGATTTACGTCCATATCCAGTGCGCCTCGGGCTTCTGGGGGAGGGAGCCCGAAACGCCACGCTGCAGCGGATACGGGCACAAGTTTCGCCCTCGCAAGAGGGGGTGATGACTAGGACGGTCTGGATATCATGGCCGAGGCCACGATGCCTCCCCAGATGTCATGGCGTCTCCTCTTGTTTCAGTGCGTCCCCTGTTCCCCCCCCCGCGTCCGCGCATGTGCCTCGGGCCACGAGGTTCCCGCCCCCCCCCCTTCGTGGACGCCACCCTCTTGGACGCCCCCGAGGAGGGCATGGGGCCCGGCGGGTAGGAAGGGGTCCCAGGCTGACCTTAAGTACGCTGTAAGAGGCCGCTCTTCCTCTTGGCCCCCATCCCTGCACCGCCGAGTGGCGGCCCAGTGACGGGGCCCTGGGGGCATGGCGCCACGCGGGCAGGAAGGGGCCCCGGGCTGAACTTGCACTGTTATGGAGGTCTCCCGTCCTCGTAGATCCCCATCTGTGAGCCGCCGAGAGGCGGTTCACGGACGGGGCCAGCAGGGCATGGGGCCTTGCGGGCAGGAATGGGCCCCCCAGCTGAGCTTGTGCTGGAGGCGCCGTGTCCTCGGGGCCTCATCGCCCCAGACCCCCGACGTCATGATTTTTTCTATAACTCGCCGAGCGTTTTCCGCCTCTCGCAAAGTGCCTGCTCGCAAGCGTCCAGAAATCCATACGTCTGCCTTTGTGATCTGTATATATATATATATGTATTCATATATATATATATATATATATATATATATGTATATATACATATATATATATATATATATATATGTATGTATGTGGGTGTGTGTCTGTCTGCTTATCGTATTTCCGCTGCGGCGGATCATGGCCATTTGCGAGAAGCTTATTTGCGAGTAGTGGAACGCACTTGTCTAATAGCGCGGGCCCCCAGAGGCCTCGACCCACCTCCCGGGCCCGGCGGTGCAACCCGAGTTGTTTTTCTTCGACGGTCCCGAGGCCTGGCGAGGGCCCCCAGAGGCCGAGCGTCGAAGAAAACCCTGCGTCGCGATTCTTTCACGACTGTCGATGGGGGGTCCCGGGTCTCGCCCGCCGAGAGGCGGCCTCCCCGGCGGGCACCGTCGCCGCGGCGCGGGCGGAGCAGTCGCTGCTGCACGCCAAGCTCGCCACGCTGCGCCGCGACGTGGAGGGCCTCGGCGTCGACGGCCGCCGCGCCGCCGCCGAGCCGCCGAGCCGCCGCGCCGCCGCGGCCTCGCCGCACGGCGGCTCGCCCGCGCCGGCACGCGGCGGGGGGGCCGAGGCGGCGGCGCTACGCGAGGAGCTGGCGGCGCTGGAGAGCGCGCTGCTGGAGCTGAGGGGCAAAGTTTCCACCACCGCTGCCATATGCAGGGGGGGGGGGGGAGGCGGGAGGACGAGGAGGTGTCCTCCTCCTCCTCCTCCTCCTCCTCCTCCTCCTCCTCCCTCCTCCTCCTCCTCCTCCTCCTCCTCCTCCTCCTCCTCCTCCTCCTCCTCCTCCCAAACTACGGTAGTGGTGGTGGAACATTTGCCCATCAGGAGCGGGACGCCACCATCCTCGGAGGAGGAGCGGTGGCCACTGCCACCGGGAGCCCTTGGGGTGCGGGCGCTGGGCTTGCTCTCTCACCCCGCGCGTTGTGCTCGGCCCAGGTGCAGGCCCCCGGGGCCATCGCATGCCGATCCGGCTCGAGAAAGGCGGACGAGACCAGGCGCGAGGTGTTCGCAAGGCTATATCTTGTGGCAACGTCGGATCTCGAGGAGCCCCAGGGCGGGGGCAGCTCTGGGCGGGGGCGTTCCCCACCCCTGGGCGTCCGGTGCTGGGTGGACGGTATGGCGTGCCACCGCCCGGGTGTGCCCCCCCCCCCCGATGTCGGTCGCGCGCAGAGGGGGGGTAGGGCTATGCTGTTCCAGCCTACTTTAGCCTTGACCATCAGGAAGAATTCGAGCGCCAGAACAAGTACCGAAATCCCAGGGTGTTCACGTGTCGGAACCTGGGAGGCAGTCGCCTGACACTCTTTCGACACTCTTGTGACACTTTTCCGGATGCTCGAAATCATTTCTGGGACATGGTCTTTAAGCAGGATGGGAGCAACCTAAGGGTAGGGGCAGGGGGAAAGCTTCTTCGAAGCACCCCTGCTTCTTAGAAGGGGCGGGCCTCATCTAGATGTACGGCCGGCGCCTTCTGAGAAGCAGCCTCCCTCTGAGAGGCCTTCCCCCTCCCTCCTGACCTCCCAGGCCAGGGGCGTGCCACCGCCCAGAGGTGGGTTCCATCCCCATGGGTTCTCGGTGGGTCGGATGCCACTCCTGGGAGGTCAGATTCTGATTCGGCCTGATCCGCAATTCGGTTTACTCCTGCTCAATCCCGCTCAATCCGGTTCAATCCCGCTGGATCCCGCTGCATGCGGCTTAGCCCGAGGCCCACTCCGGCGCAGCAGCCCCCCCAGTGGGGCTCAAGCCTCTTCGGAACCCTCCCGACGAAGACCTCCCAGCAGCTGCCTCCTAACATCCCGATGGGCTCTCGGTGGCGGTGCTCCTCCGTTTCCCCTCTGAGCCATCGAGCTGCTCGGCGGGCGCGTGGAGGATCGCGCGGAGGGCCGCCGCAGTCGTGGCAGCGGCCGCCCCCCCATCCGCCGGCCTCCCGAGGGCGCTCCCCTCGCCACCAAAGGTCAGGAGGGAAGAGCACACAGACATAGTTGATCGTTGAGTCCCCAGCAAAGATGGGGAAGTGTGGGAAGTGGGGGGGAAACAAAAGCCCAGAAAATAAGGAAAACATGGGGGATCCTGTTCTTTGTGTCTATGTATGTGTGTGTGCGTGTGTGTGTGTGTGTGTGTGTGTGTGTGTGTGTGTGTGTGTGTGTGTGTCAGGGCCCCTTCAAAAGGGCCGGGGCCGCCTCGAGGTCGCCGTGGCAGGATGGACCCCGGTAGGGTTCGGTCGGGCCTGTCCCTCCACAGGAGGAATTTACAAAAATAGCCAAAGAATTAGTCAGGGGACGATTTTGTGAGTATTGTTTACTATGTTAGAGCATTTTGGGGGGGGGATTTTTTGATTTCTCGTCCAAGATCCCCCCTTAGGGGGACGTGCCCGAACGGTAGGGGTCTAGACGGGTCGGGAGGAGGATTCCGAGGCGGCCCGTGACGGCGCCAACGCCCCCGAGGCCACCACTAAGACGTCCGAGAGGCCCCCCAGCAACCCAACTCGTGTGCTTCCGAACCTGTGGGAGCAGTCCGGGAGCCCGCCCAGCGTGTGCGACGATGGGGGCCGGACTGGCCACCAGAGACAGAACCACCGCCAGCCAGAGGGCTGGCGGCTCCTTCCCCGGAGCTGGTGGCACCCCGTTTCAGGCGCGCGCCCGGGAAGCGCACGGGACGGAGTGCTACCAGTTCGGGGGTGGCCTCTGGGCTTCTGATGTTCCAACCTACTTGAGCCTTGTTCACCAGGAAGAATTTCGAGCACCCGAAAAGTGCCGAAACTTGATGTTTTTCACATGTCGGGCCCTGGGAGACCTTCGTTCGACATTGTTTCGACACTCTTTCGACACTTTTCCAGGTGCTCGAAATTATTTCTGGGAAGTGGTCCTTAAGTACGATGGGAGCAACATAACTCTGAGAACGGAGTTCTGGTGGCGGTCGCGGCTCGTCTTGCCCTCGTGAGCTGGGTCGGGTGAGAGAGCCGCCGCTGTCGCGACAGGTCGGGGCCGGAAGCATGTCCACAGTACTAGGATCTGTCTGTTCACCATTTGGTGGCAATCGGCGGCCCAAACGCAGTGTGTATATATGTGTGGGTGGGTGGGTGGGGTGGGTGTATTTTGCTGGACGCCTGGTGTCTGAAGAACCAGCCAGAAAATGATATCATACGGTCGGACCGAGGCCTCAGATCAATGCCAGTTGGGGGAGGGTACTCTAATGTTGTTCGTGCTCGTTGGATGTTCTTGTGCATCCTTGGGGGGCGGGCACCCTCGAATGTTCTTCGGTTTGGGTCGGCGGAGGGTCTCATGTTCTTGAGGGGTGCTTTTCTGTCCTTGGTCCGACTGTAAACGTTGCCCTGTGGCGGTTGCGCAAAGCCTCATGGGGCAGGGCCCAGGCACCTTCGTGAATGTGTAGGCGCGGCTCCCAACTGGGCCCTCCGAGAGGAGCTGCATGAGGAGCTGACTGGAGCTCAGCGGGAGCCGGCCCAGGCGTTGGGCGCCGAAGGTCTACGCAGTATCCACTGCTCCTTGGCCGGGCCCATCCTGAACCCAGCAGCGGTGTATGCGCCCTCCTGGCCAGGCCAGGAGGGCGTGGCGTATCCACCGCTGCTGGCGGGATGGGCGGGCCAGGGAGCAGCGGACACTGCCCAGGCCCTCGTCGCCCAGAGGCGGGCTTGTGGCAGCGCCGGTACGAGGAGGCGCAGCGGAGGGGCGACGCGCACGAGCTGGCGCTGCGCGAGCTGCGGTTGGAGGGCGAGGGGCGGGGCAGGGAGGCCACGCTGCTGCAGCAGTACCTGCGGAAGCTGGAGGACGAGGCTCGAGGACGAGTCAGTTGCATATGCACCTGTGGGGGCCGATCAATGGAGAGGGAGCACGATGCCGCAGAATTAGTCTTCAGATGTCCAGACGATGTTTCAAACATGTTTGAAACATGCAAAACACGTGGTTGAAACATGTTTACAGCATGTTTTACACATGTTGAATTCAATGATCGGACTGTTAGAGTGTCCATTGTCATGGCATCCACAAACATACATGCGATCGTGTTCTTGTTCATCGTTTTGCCGATGGGTGCGGGCCCTCGCCCCCCCCCCCCCTCCCCCCGCTTGGAGTCGATCGTGCCCGTTGCTGGCGCCTGTGTGGAGCGGGCGGAGCCCGCCTCCCCAGTGGAGGACGCATCGTTGCAAACAGTCGCATTCCGCAGAGATCTGGAGCCAGAACCCCCCTTCCCCGCGGCCCCCCTTCCTCGGTATCGTTTATCCGATCCCCATCCCCCCCATCCCCTTCGAGACCCCCAATTACCACCCCAGTTGGGGACGCACCCCTCGAAACCCGAAGGCAACGACATATATTTTGCATCTAGGGGGGTAAATCGGCCAGTGGGGCCCAGGCCACGCTGCTGGGGGTGGGGATCGGATAAACGATACGCGGAAATCCTCACGGAGCTGCGGGAGCGTATGTTGAAGTTGCTTTGGCTGCCCTGGATCGGGGAAACGTAAGACTCCAGTGCGCCGGAGTTGGGGTCTGCCGACGCTTTTTGGCGACCGCGTCCCCGAGAGTTGCGGTTCAGTTTTCGCGGGATGTTTGCAGCGGGAGTTCGCGTCAGATTTCAGATGGGGTCTCGTGTTTCTCATGGTGGTCCCCTCAGGCCAACCCGAGTCCCGAACCCGAGTCGTGCGTCTCCCCGACTGTAGGCCAGCATCCGTGACGAGCAGCGGAGGCGGCTGCTGCAGGACGCAGAGCAGCTCTCGGAGAAGCTGCGCTTCTCCGAGGCGGCCAGGCGGCGGCTGGAGGCGCAGATGCACGAGCTGGAGGACGGCTTCGCCCGCTGCGTGGGCCGCATCACGCGCGCGCGGGCCGCCGGGGTGGTGAACGCGTCCCTCGGCGACGACAAGCCCGTGGCGCGCTTCGCGGTGCTCCGCGCGGCCGAGGCGGGCTCGAGTCCAAGACTCTCGCGGTCCGACAAATTCCCCAAGCGGAAACCAAACTGTGGAAGACTAGCCGGGGGGCAAGCGAACCAGGCGAACGGACGAGACGGCGGAGGGGAATGGGCAGGGGAGGGAGGAGGGATAAGGAAGTGGAGACCCCCATCGCTTCTCCGCCATGCAACTCTTGGGTTACATCCTCGTTTTGTGGACCTCCTGGAGCCCACCAAACGGATCAGTTCGCCTCTAGTTCGACCCCAGCTCGTCTCAAGTTTAATTCAAGTTCGTCCAAAATTCGACTCAGGTTCGACTCAAGGACGACTCAAATCGCCTCACCTTCGACGCAGCTTCGACGCACGAGTGGAGCGAGTGTCTCCAGGAAGGTCCCCAGAATGAGCATCCAGCCTGGGAGGTCAGATTCAGCATCAGCGCCGGTAGATCCGTGGTCGAAGACGGGTCTGCTGGGATCACCGTGATCACCGTGATGGTTCCGACGGTCAACCCGCATAGTAAGGATGGGCAACCTTCCCACGGGTACCCTTGCATCCTTGCCTCCTCGGTCCACCCTTCACCGCTTTCGCTGGCCGCGCCCCGCTCGAAAACCTTCGAAATTTGCGACCAAGGCTCTTGCATTCTTTCCGCGCGTCCTTAACTATACGGGTTGACTGTAATCCTGGGTTCGATCTGGCTTAATTCGGCTCAATGGCCCCCTAATCGGGCGCAGTAGTCTTTAATGATTCTCTCGGTGATCTCCCACAAATGTATTGACGTACGAATGAACTTGCGGAGGTCCGCGCTGATTTCTCGGATCGGCGCCGGACCTCCCTCTCTTGCGCGCGGAGCGCGCCAGGGGCGGCGCCGGAGGCGTCGCCAGGGGGCCCAGCGCCGATCCAAGAAATCCGCGTGGAGCTCCCAACGTTGATGTTCACGCAGTTTCATCTTCATCTAAGGCGGACGACGGGGCCGCCGTGCTGGAGTTTTTTGAGGAGCCGGACTCGGCGTGGGAGATAACGTCGCTGGACCTCTCGCCGGAGGCGGGCCCCGCGGGCGAGGCGGCGCGGGCGATCGTGGAGGATCAGGGGCAACGTCAAGGGGGATCGGCTCCAGGTGCAGCGGTAGGGGGGATGGGCTCAGCGGGTTCGAGGTTCGAGGTTCTCCGACGTTCACGCTGTTCCTCGGCGGCTTTCCAGCCTCAGGGTGCCTCCCAGCGGCCGCGCCTCACCGAGAGCTCTCCGGGGGTGCCTGGATCGTCCCGAAGGGCCGCCGGAGGCCCGAGTTAGGGCACGACAACCGCCAATGATGGGACTGGGATAAGGGGGGATGCGTCGACCTCCCCCTCCTCCCCCTCCTCCTCCTCCTCCTCCTCCTCCTCCTCCTCCTCCTCCTCCTCCTCCTCCTCCTCCTCCTCCCCCTCCTCCTCCTCCTCCCCCTCCTCCTCCTCCTCCCCCTCCTCCTCTCTTCTCCTCCTCCTCCTCCTCCTTGACAGCCCACCCCACCCAGGAACGTGTGGTTCTGTTATCGGGGGCCCACCGGCGACGTATCTGCCGGCGCCGGGCTGCACCGGAGGCAGCCCGCCGCCCGAGATATGCTCCCCGCTGGGCAGGTCGAAACCGGGCCCTGCCCCGCGCCGCCTTCGCCTTTCGCCGCCGTCCTCCTCCTCCTCCTCCTCCTCCTCCTCGTCCTCGCCGCCGTCCTCCTCCTCCTCCTCCTCCTCCTCCTCTTCCTCGCCGCCGTCCTCCTCCTCCTTCTTTTCCCCCATCGCAGATGTCCCCCCCCTCTTCAGAGGAGGGCGGCGGCCTGCTGCTGAGGGCCGCCGGTGGGGGCGGCACAGCGAGGCTGCACTGCGGCAGCAGCGAGGAGTTCGTCTCGGGGGCTCAAGCGTGGGGCCTGGAGGACAAGTGGCCTCGCACAGTGAAGGCTCCGCTCGGGCTCCCTCTCCCATCCTCGAGGTCCTCTCGGGCACTGTGCGATCGTTTTCTTAATTCCACGTTTCGCCGATCGGCGCGGGCCCAAGCCCCCCCATACCTCCCCCCTCCCTGGAGTACACGTTGTTCATTTCTTATTCTTCGAAAGTTCTTTGATTTGTTGGGGGCCAAGATCATTTCATTTCAAATTGTTCTATCCTGTCCTCTTCCTGGTTACTAGGGGGCCAGGAACAATTAGATTAGAGATGAGCACGATTAGAAATGAACGACGTGTAGATCTTGGCTGTGTTGGGGCGCCTGCTTCAAGCAGGCGGACGGCTCCCCATAGGATGTCCCGTTGGAGCACTGTTCCAAACAGTCTCGCTAAACAGAGGTCCGGAGCCAGACCCCCACCTCCCCCCCTTCTGCCCAATGCCGAGACGCCGCATAAGAAAACGTTGACATTACCAGAACGCCCACCCATTTGCGGGCGAAGAACGGTACGGCATACATTTTCCAGGCGCTGGTGGGGCGGGCGTCTTCGACGGCGGATAAGTGTATGTTAGAACGTTCTTCGCACGCTGAGCCCAGTCAAGCCGCTTTGGGAAGCCTGCACCGGTTCGCTCGACATTGGCATTCGAGTTTGCCAGTGCAGTCCGCAGTCGGTTTCGCTAATTCGGGGTCACCCCAGCATACTTATACTATATGTGCGTCGCCCCCCCCTGGGGCGACGCGCGCACCGAGAAATCTTCTAGTATATGCGTCGTGGCGGGCGCTTTCTGGCCACACCGCTCGGGAAACGATGTACTACAAGATGGTTTTTATTACATGTTCGGGTCGGACGCGCGCCTCCAGGGAGGACATCTAGTATTAGTATGTCTCTGTGCGTCCCACTGATCGGCGTGCGTCTCGTTTGAGACGGTCGGTCGTTTTCAGGGCGCCGCTCAGCGGCCCTTTCTGGGGTGCTCTCAGCACGCGGCGCCGCGCGCACGCGGAGTGCCCCTCGGGCAGCCTCTCGCGGAAGGGCGCTCCGCGAGAGGAGCTCCTGCCCCTTCCCCACTCGGAGGCCTCCTTTTCGTTGGGAAGGGACTCGGTGTTCCTTCATAGGTTCGAAGCTTGCCTAAGGCTTTCCTTTGGTTTTCGAGGGGAAGTCGAAGTTTAACCCATGGGAAAAAAGGGGCCTCGTTCCGTGTTTAGGGTTCCTGACGTCAACGCCCCGGCTGTACGCGTTGTTCATTTCTAGTTCTTTGAAAGTTGTCTGATTTTGCGGGGGGGCCAAGATCCTATCCTGGGCCTCTTCCTGGCCACTGGGGGGGCCAGGAACAATCAGAAACGAGCACAATTAGAAAAGCGCACGATTAGAAATGAACGACGTGTAGAGGTTGACACCATCACCAGCATCGGCAGTGCGCCTCGGCGCCGAGGGAAGACGACCCCGCCCTCGGCGGTGGTGGCGATCCTCGGGCTCTCCCTGGGCAGCGCCGCCGCCCAGGACAGGCCGTCCTCCCGCTGCGGAGGCAACCACCTGTGTTGGTGCTGGTGCCCATCTTAGGGCGACGAGATCTATACATATCCACTGCTCCTGGCCAGGCCAATCCTGGGCCCAGGAGCGGTGTATACGCCCTCCGAGCCTGGCCAGGGAGGCATATACACAGCTCCTGGGCCCAGGATGGGCCTGGCCAGGAGCAGTGGATATGTATAGATCTCGTCGCCCTATGCATCTCCAGGCCTCCCACGCACTCCGTGCCTCATGCTTGAAGCACCGATCCTCAAGTGGTCGGGGGCCCTGCGGACGTTCGGGCACCTGCGGGGCGGCATCGACGGCGGCGTCGCCGCGGCGGCCGCCCGGGCCGGCCCCGAGGCGGAGGCCGGCGGCCGGCACGCTTGAGAGTTCGCCCCTTCCTGCTTCGGCGTCCACGCCCTCGGACCCCCCGGAGGGCTCCAGGAGTCGGGAGAAAGTCGTGGTCCACGTCCATGTCCATGTCCAGCAGGCCGCGGTCTCCTCCAGGTCCTGCTGCGGCTACTGCCGCTCCTCCTCCTCCTCCGTCTTCTCTGCCCATGTTTTGCGCCTCTGGTCCTCGTCTTGGTCCTCCTCCCTCCTCCCTCCTGCTCACCTCCCAGGTCGGCAGCTCAGGCTGGCTGCTGTGGGTGTGGGTTGTTGGGTCGTGTGCAGCTCAGGCAGCTCAGGCTGTTGTGTTGCGTACAGTGTGGTTTCAGTGGTTGATGCTAGCAAAATCCTTCCAACCCTGAGGTGCGGTCGTCGTCCACGTCGGGGCCCGCCGTGAAAACCAGCGCGGCATCCACCCTCCTGTCCTTTAGTGTCCCCCAAACAGCAGTCGGCGCCAGTAGTGCAGAACGGCTCATCCTTACCTCCCCCTTCCCCTCCCTCTCCTAGCTCCCCTTCCCCCCATCTTTCTGTTTCGCCTGCAGCCAAAGCCCACGCTTAGCAAGGAGAGATCCCTTCACAAGCTATTCTTGGAGAGCGGAGAGATGGGGATGAACGGGGGAGGGGGTGGGCGGGGGTCCGGGGAGGGGAAGAGGGGGGAACGTTCGATCATTTCGCGTGGCACGGGGGGAGAGGTAACGCGAAGGGGGGGACAGAGAACTGATGGCTGTATGGAGAGGAGGGACAAATTAACGTGGGCGGCGGGGTGGGGACTGGGGCAGAAGGGGGGGGGCGGATACGGAGGCAGGGATAACGATGGGAGAGTGAGCAGGGACGAAGAGAAGGGGGAGGGGGGGGGGAAGGGAGGGAGGCAGGGAGGGAGGGAATGCGGGAGAGTGTAGCAGGAGGGGGGAGGGGCGGGAGAGAGAGAAGAATGCAAGAGGAAAGCTGAGGGGGAAGGAGGGATGGGTCAGGAGAGTGGGTGAGGAACAGCGAAGGAGACATGATCATAGGGAGGCAGTTGAAACAACTTCATCAGCGTTGTCATCACGACCTTGTGCAGTGTACGCAACGAGTCCATCGTCAAGAACAGCCAGATCGACCTGAACGTGCAAAATCTGGTACTGTACGCGTCGGGTGCATTTTGGAATTTGTCGGCTTTCCTCTTGCTGCCGAATCCTAACGCAGTTTATGCTCATACCGGATTTTTCGACGGTTACGACAGCCCTTTGGCCATATCAGAAATGCCCTGCGGCGAGCTACCTTTGACACCCGCGTTTGCGCTTCCCGGGCCCACTCACCCGAGATTCCAATACCCCCGAAGTTTTGTCCCCAGCCATCTTGTGGTGTTGGGTCCTCGTTTTGAAGACACGGTCCCCGCGTTCTCCCTTCTTTCCGCCTCTCCTCCCTCCCTCCTCAAGGCCCAAATGCCAGCGTCCGCGTGCGCCCACCGCACCCATTTCGGCACGCCCCTCCCACGTTCGTGGCCTCATAAGGGAGCCCCACCGAAGGCCCAAATGCCAGCGTTCGCATGCCCCTACCGCACCTATTTTGGTACACCCCTAACACGTTTCGTGGCCCAATCGGGAGCCCCACCGAAGGCCCAAGTGTCAGCGTTCGCGCGCGCCCACCGCACCCGTTTTGGCACGCCCTTCACACGGGACGTGACCCCATCGGGTGCCCCACCGAAGGCCCAAATGCCAGCGTTAGCATGCGCCCACCGCGCCCATTTTGGCACACACGTCACACGTTTCGTGGCCCTATCGGGAGCCCCACCGAAGGCCCAAATGCCAGCGTTCGCATGCGCCCACCGCACCCATTGTGGCACACCCGTCACACGTTTCGCGGCTCCATAGGGAGCCCCACCAAAGGCCCAAATGCAAGCGTTCGCATGCGTCCACCGCGCCCAGTTTGGCATACCTCTCACACGCTTCGCGGCCTCAAAGGGAGCCCCACCGAATGCGTTGCGTACAGCGGTTGTACCCATAATTGCATATGTTTGGGTTCTTCGCTAGGCCAATATATATATATATATATAGAGAGAGAGAGAGAGAGAGAGAGTGAGAGAGAGACGTATCGATATACATAGTTATATATATATACACATAGATACACACATGTATATATAAGAGAGAGCGTGATCCACCGCCGCTTTACTGTGGACAATTGCCCCCCTCTTCCTCCGGAACCCGGAGGCCCCCCCCCCCCTCCGAAAATCCCCCCCCCTGCTGGACCCCCCACCCCCCCCCCCCCTCCTCCCCCGGCAAAAACCCCTCCTTCCCCTAACCCCTCCCCCCCCCCCTCGAAAACCGAGGGGGGGTCACTACCGGTTCGAACCCCTCCCCCCCCCCTCGAAAACCGGAGGGGTCACTACCGGTTCGACCCCCCCGAAAACCGGAGGGGGGTCACTACCGGTTCGAACCCCTCCCCACCCCCCCACTCACCGCCAGCAAACGACTCCCGGTCCCTACCACCGTCCGCGCCACATCCCCCATTGTTGTTCCCAGCACCACTGTCCTCACCACCACTGTCCCCACTGGTTCCACCACCGTCCCTACTGTCCCCACCAGTGCTCCCACCACTGTCGCACTGTCCCCACTGTCCCCACCACTGTTCCCACCACGGTTCCACTCTCCCCACTTTCTCCACGGCCCCATCCACTGCCCGACTATCCCCACTGTCCCCAGTGTCCCACTGACTCCTCCGCTGTCCCACTGAGCTGTCCCACTGTTCCCACCACTGTCCCCACTGTTCACCACTGTCCCCACTGTACCTCTGTCCCATTGTCCCACCGCCGTCCTCGCCACCGCCTTCACCACTGTCCCCACCACCACTGTACCCTCCACTGTCCCATTGTTTCCACCTCCCACTGTCCCCACACCACTGTCCCCACCACCACCGTCCCCACCACTGTCCACTGTCCCCAATGTTCCCACCATTGTCCTCACCACTGTCCCCACCACTACAGTCCCCACCACTGTCCCACTGTCCCCACCACTGTCCCGCTGTCCCCTCACCACTGTCCCCACCATCTGTCCCCACCACTGTCCGCACCCCCCTCGGTGGATTTCGAAGGTGGGGGGGGGTTCGAACCAGTAGTGACCCCCCACGGTTTTCGGGGGGGGGGGGGGGGGGCGGGTTCGAACCAGTAGTGACCCCCCCCCCCCCTTTTCATGATGAACTGGTGTGGGGGGGGGAGGGGTTCGAACCGGTAGTGACCCCCCCCGGTTTTCCGGAGGGGGGGGGAGGGGTTCGAACCGGTAGTGACCCGCCCGGTTTTTCGCCAGCAGCGGTAGAACACGTTCTTTCATATATAATGGAGGGCGGAAGCACCAGGGAACCCTGACCTGAGTACCCGGCCTTTGGCCCCTTCCTTGGGCGGCTTTTGGCCCGCCCGGGTACGTGCGGCGGGCTTTCAAGTTGCTCTCAGGCGGCCCGAGGTCGCCGAAATATCGTTCCAAGACGCCCAACATTGCCTGAAGACGGCTCTGGAGGCCCCTAAGACGCCCCAAGAAGCCCCCAAGAGGATTCCCAAGAGGACTTCAAGAGGCAAAATCGGCCCCAACCTCATGACGTATGCTTCAAGAGTTCTCGACTCGTTAGCTTGCAGAGCATCCAAGACGGCCCGCGAGGTCTCCAAGACGGCCCAAGAGGCTCCCTACAGGTCTCCAAGACGGCCCAAGAGAGCCCCAACAAGGCCCAAGGAGGCCCCCAAGACAGTCCATGAAGGCCCCAGGACGGCCAGAACGGATATTTCAAGCTTTCGGCTCCAAGACGCCCCAAGGAAGCCCCGGGAACCCTACAAAAGGCTTCCAAGAGGCCCCGAATAGGCCCCCAGAAAGCCTCAAGAGGCCCCAAAGAGGCCCCCTCCCAAGACGCCCTGCGGCACTCATGGCGATCCCGAAGTTTCCAGGGAGCGTTCACGCTTGCAGACAGCGTGATACGTCCTCTTCCCTCTCCCTCTCCCTTCTCCCCGCTTCGTCCGTTTCCCTTTTCCCTCCTTCTCGTTTCTCTTTCGCGCCTGGTTGTTCAATGATTTTGACCTCTCGAGGGCTTACCCGTAGCTCTTGGGGGGACTCATGCAGGCCTCTGAAGGCGATCTTGGGTGCTCTTGGAGGCCTCCAGCGCCAACCTGAAAAAACAAATCCCTCACATCCTTTTTTCAAGGTGGTCCCCCCCCCGCAGCCGTTCCCCCCCCCCCCCTCCCAGGTTTCTGCCTGCCCCCGAGTGCGTTTCGGTTTCCCCATCCTTCGTTGTACGGTCTCTCTGCTCTCTCTCCTGCTCTTGGGCTTCTTGCGTCTCACGTTCCACATCCTTCTCCTTCCTCTCCGCCTCCCTCCGCCCCGCTGCGTCATGTTCCCTCTTCCCTCCGCCTCGTCTCTCCCTCACGCCTTCTTCTCTCCGCCTCCCTCATCCTCATCTCTCCGTCATTCCTTCCTCCCTCCGCCGCCCCCACCCAGCACCCTGGCCCACTCAGTGGTAGGAGGCCCAGCTGTTTCAAGGTCCTTCCCCCTGGTGTTCCCTCCGGTCAGGCTTTGGCGTGCTCCCGAGTGCGTTCTCTTTGATGTCTCTGTCTTGATCTTGGGTCTCTTGCGCCTCCCGTTCCACATCCACCTCCGTTCTCTCCTCTTCTCTTCTCCCCGCTGCGTCATTTTCCCTCCTCCCTCTTCGTCTCTCCTTCACGCCTTCGTCTCTCCGCCGTCCTGCGTTTCGTCTCCCCCACCCCTCGCTGTTCGTTTGCCGAACTCTCTCTCTCTCTCTCGTTCCTGCTCTTGGTTCTCCTGCGACCCCTGTTCCGCGTCCTCCTTCCTCTCCCAGTTCCCCCCCCTCCCCCGTATCCTCTTGTCCCAGGCTTTGGCGCGCGTGCCCAAGAGCGTGTTTCCGTTTTCCCCCATCCCTCGCTGCCCGTTCTCTTTGTTCTCTCTCTCTCTCTCTCTCATGATATCGGTTCGCTCGCGTCTCCTGTCTCACATCCTTCTCTTTCCTTTCCCGCCCGCCTCCACCCCGCTGCGTCATTCTCCCTCCTCCCCCCCCCTCAACTCTCCCACACGCCCTCCTCTCTCCGACTCCCTCCTGCTGCTTCGGATTCCCAGCGCTGCAAGACGGCCCAGGCCCAGGAGGTCCCCGAGACAGCATCAAGAGAGCCCAAAGGTCCCCGCGGCGGCCCGAATTGGACGCCAGAAAGGGCCAAGCCGGCCCCAGATGCCGCCACGAGGGCCGAAGAGGCCCTCAAGACGGCCCCAAGACGGGGGCAACATGGGGGGGATCCGACATTTCGAGCCCAGATGCCAGGAGCCCCAGGGAGGCCCCCGGAGCGCCCACAAAAAGTCTTAAGAGGCCACCAGGAGACCCCCAACAAAAATCGGAGATGCCCCACCCTTCAGAATGCCCCCAAGAGCCTTCCAAGCACATTCCCCAAAGGCATGCAAGAAGACTCCCAGCTTTGTTTTGCCAGGCTCTTAGGGGTTCTCGGGTATCCCCCCTTCGGCTGCCCTGGGTCCTCCTCTTCGATGCCTTTCGCGACTTCCTGGAGCCTTAGTCAGCGTCTCCTGAAGCATCCACCAGGAATTTTGCTCCGATATGGCGACCCTCGTTCAGTGCCTTTCTCTTCCAAGGACCGAGTGGCTTCCTTCTCCCCTCCTGGCCAGTAGGCGGGCGGAAGCCCAATCTGTCTTCAACGCCTTCCTACTGCCTGCTTCTACGCACGCACCTCTCCCGAACGATGGGTGCGCAGCCACGAGTGTATGGGGTCCTTGCGATGCCGGGTCCGAGGTTGGGGGAGGCTTTGCATGGGTGGCATTTTGGCACGGTGCGCACGCTTCCTCACAATTTCGGAAATGGCGGATTGGTGATCGGGCTGAACACCATAATCGGCTTTGTCATAACCATGGTCTACAAGCACGCGGATGCGGTTGTGAAGTGCATGGCTCAGGACGGGGCCTGATCGCATCAGGCAAAGGGCATCACCACATCCCCATGCTGTGCTCTTGTCGTCACTCTCTTAGCTCCCTTCCCTGATGCTCCTCATCACCCGATGGCTTGACGACTCCCCAGCAGGACATAACGGCTGTGATTCTAAATTTGGTGTCAGTGGCATGTTTTGGGAAGACGTTGCTGTTGACCATGTGGTGTGGGATCTTGGTTGTATGCAATGCGCTCTACAACTACGCAGTGCTAAAGGGGGGCACGGTCAAACCGGCTTCTCATCCAGACGCCAGAGCATCATTCCGTAGTACGATTCTTGCTGGAGCTAGTCTGGTTGCGATCAAAGTTACCATCGCTGTTCTGTACAAGGTCTCTCAGGTTTCTGGAGGAGGCTTTGCTTATGCAACCACTTCCGCTGTCTGCATCAGTGAGGCTTTGAAATGCATGTTCAGCGTCGTGGCGCACATTTTTTGGGGGAAGCGTGACATTCACGGTGCAATGCCCATCAAGGTGTTAGTAGGCGCGTGGCTGTCGGCGAGATCCCAGCTGTCGCTGAACGGAGTGGTGCAGATATGTGTCTTGAGCGGCATGTACTGTTTCAACAATCAGCTTTCCTTTTATATCGCCATCATGGTCGACCCAGGCACTATGTTTCTATAGAAGAGGCCTTGCGGCATGACCATCACTGCCGACTGTGTATTGAGGAAGCGCGCGCCCGACAGCAGAGGGATAGGGGTGATCTGCAGCAGGAGAGGAGACTAAAGAGCAGGACTCTGAGGTGGATCAGCAGCAGGAGGGTGCAGCCAATCTCTCCCTGGTGCTGTCCGCTGTCGCTCACATTTACGTGCGCGCTCAGCCGCTTGGCATTCATTAGACAGAAGCTGTGAGGATCGCTCGGGCTGAGCGTCAGTGGGGTGTGACCAACCACGATCATGGTGCAAAAGGAAACGGATAGAGAGAGAGAGAGGGAGGGGGGGGAGGATGCTTTGGGGACGCAACAGCCTCGAGCTAATGTTTGGCCAACGTCAACAAAGGGGGTGCTGCCACCATTGGGCGAACTGGGTTGCCGAGGAGATTGCCAGGCGACTCGCCCTGGGCGAGTGCTGGACACGTTGCTCGGCACTGCGAGTGTGCCTCCACCTGCCTGCCGGCGGAGGGAGGGGTGGATCGGCCATGCACAGAGTCTTTCTGGCGTGCAAGGTTGCAGGGGCGCCGGGGTTGGCTCCTGGCAGAGCTGCAAGACCAGGGGGGGGCCCTGCATGATGAGGAATTCCACCAGGTTCAGCATCCATCGACTGTTCCTCTGTGTTCCCGCCAGGGGAGAGGAGGGGGGAGGAGGGGCCAAGACGCCTCTCCAAAGCGCGGACTGCCTGGATCACTCCCGCCCGGCCTCCCAACATATCAGCAGCACGCGAGTCTCAGCATGTTCAGCGGTCGCCTTTGGATGTACAGCTACTTGGAAACAGTACGCACCCCGGCTGCGCGACGCTGGAGGCGAGGTGCGCCACGCGCGCCAGGCGCGCCGCGCGTGCCAGCCGCGCCAGGCGCTCCCGAGGTTCAAGCGTGCCAGGCACGCCTGGTGCGCCAGATATCTCGGATGTGCTACGTGCTCCGAGCTGCGCCAAGTGTGCCGCATGCTCCCGCCGCGTCAGGTGCGCCACGATCGGGGCACGCGCAAAGTGTGCCGGGTGCGCCCGCTCACATCGGGAAGCACGCCGGCATCTGGCATCCACCATTCTTGTCGGAGGCCAATGGATCATCGCGGTGGAATGGCCCTTATGATGTCCGGTGGGCTTACACACGGCAGGCAATGTGCCAGCCCCCCAGCCGCCCCTGCCAAAACACGATGCAACGTGATCGCGGGGTGCCCGCGCATGATCCCGATTCAGCTTCGAAGTGCAGTTTGTATTGTTCCAAGCCGTCCTATGGTGTTGGGCCCTTGTTTTGAAGAGACAGCGCCCCGCGTTCTTATTCCTTTTCCTCCTCCCGCTTCCCCCTCCTTCCATACCGTCCCTACCTTTTCTTCCGCATGTCACTGCTTCGGCACAGACACACGTTTCGTTGCCCTACAGATAGCTCCGCCGAAGGCCCCAGCGGCAGCGTCCGCATAGCGCACCCGCACCCAATTTGGCACACCCTCGCATGCTTCGTGTCCCCAAAGGGAGCTCCACCGAAGGCCCCAGCGCCATCGGGCCTCTCTTGGGGACTGTCGTACGCCTCGTCGTGCTTATTATTGGTTTGTGAAACCCCTGTTGGATCTACCCCTATTGTGAAAGCTCCCTGTAGTGCCTCGGCGACGTCTTGGGCATGTGTACTACTAGACGCTCAGGGCCGTTTCTCGGTACATTCTTATTGGCGCGGAATCCCCCCGCAGCCACTGGCCGCTCAAACTGCGCCATTGGCACGTTTAGGGTTTCATTTAGGCGTCGGGCTTGCATTCTCAATTATCGTCCGGCGCCGGGCTAGGCCGTGTTATGAGACCGCGAGCTCGCTTGAATCACGCGCTTGTTTTCGCGCCGCGCAGATGTCGGCCCCATTGGGAGACACCTAGACGCGAGGGCCGAAACATCAAACATCTGCAGGCCAAGCGACAAGAACACATGCCTATTCCCAGCCCTCCTGCGTTGGGCTCCTTTTTTTAATAGAGCAGTGCGGCCTCCGCTCCTTCTTTCTTCTCCCTCCTTCTCTCTTCCCTCCTCCTCCTCCTGTCTTCACTCCCCCCTTCTGCCTCTTACCTGGCTTGTACCTGCCTGTCAGCCTGTCGCTGACCTCGCCGTCCTATGTCACATCGCTATCTTTGTGGGGCTGCGACCTGCAAAACGGTCGCTGCTGTCGAGGGTTGCTGGGCGGTTGGGCAGCTTAGTAGCGTGCTACGCAGATCAGAGCGGACCTCGCCATCTGTGGGTGTGGGGGGGAGGGGGCGGCGAACTACGAAACTGTCGCCACGTTGAAGGGCTGTCGGGAGGGCTAGGGTAGTGCGGTGCTACGCAAACCAGAGCGGTACCTCGCCATTTCTAGGGGGGCTGCGAACTGCGAAGCCGTCAGCGTTTTCGAGGGTTGGCGGGGTGGGGGGGCGCAGTTTGGTGCGGTGCTACGCCGATCGGAGCGGGACCTCGGCATCTTTGCGGGGGGGCTGCGAATCGCAAAACGGTCGCCATGTTCGAGGGTTGCGGGGGGGGGAGAGTCGTTTGCAGTGCTACGCAGATCAGAGCGGGAACTCGCCATCTCTGGGGGGGGCTGCAAGCTTCGAGCTTGTCGTCGTTTTCGGTGGTTGCTGATAGAGGGCGGCTTAGTGCGGCGCTGCGCAGATCAGAGGGGAGCCTCGTCATCTCCGGCGGGTTGCGATCTGCGAAATTGATGCAGTTGTTCAAGGTTGCTGGGAGGATTCGGGCAGTGCGGTGCTACGCAGATCCGATAGGGACCCCGCCATTTCTGGAGGGCTGCGAACAGCGAAAGTGTCGTCGTTCCCCAAGGCTTGTTGGGAGGCCTAGGGTAGTGCGGTGCGGTTCTACGCAGGCCAGAGCGGGTCCTCGCCATCTCTGTGGGGGCTGTGATTTTCGGAACCGCCTTCACATTCGGGGCTTGCTCGGGGGGCAGCCTTGCGCTGTGCTACGCAAATCTGAGCGGAGCCTTGCCATCCCTTCGGGGCTGCGAACTGCGAAAAAGACGCCACGGTCGATGGTTGATAGGAGGTTCGGCGGAGTGACGTAATGTTGCAGACTCAGGTTCGATCTTGGAACCATGCTTGCACGCTTGCCACTCGTTTCGTGTAAGGCACCCATGGGCATGGCTTAGAGCCACCCCGGGCGCCTTGGGGCGATCTGGTGCTATGTTCGGTCGCCCTGGGGATTAGTTGACGCAGTTGTCTTTCGGACCTGATACTCTCCCATGACAACTTTGCAAAGCATGCCAAGTTTGTGTATCTGCGCGCATCCCCGAATCACTGACATGCCAGAGTCATCAAGGTGTGAGGATGCCTTGCATATGTTCTGACGCAGTTGCCCTTCGGAGTTGCACATTCCTGCACTTCCACGTCTCGGACAGTGCCAGACCTGCGCGAAAAAAGGCGGAGGAGGAGGAGGAGGAGGAGCAGGGGGAAGAGGAGGAGGAGGAGCAGGAGGGAGAGGCAGAAGAAATGAGGAGGAGGAGGAGAAGGAGGAGGAGGAGGAAGAAGAGGACGAGGTGGCCCACTGGACTCTCAGTTTTACCCCTCTTCGGGATCTTCACATTAAACCACCCAGGGAGCATTGGATACAGATGGTGCCATCGCGGTACGCCCCAGGCATTACGTGACGCGTATGTCCATCGGACTTGCGCATTGTTCCGCCTATTCTATTTCAAAGCTTGCCACACCTATGCCTCTACGCGCCCACGTCGCTGGAATACCAACAGCCACCCGGGGCGAGTCGTTGTTGTCATTGGCGTTCGCTTCTGTTTCGAAAAGCGTCGCTATCGCAACTTTGCAGATGGTTGTTGCCGCGTTGGCTTTTGGGTTCCTCTTTCCGCCCTTCTCCTGCCCCTCGTTCCCGCCCCCGTTCGTTTTTAAGCTTGTAGCCTCACTCTTCGTTATACACATATATATATATATATCTATACACATCTATATATTCCCAACCATCCTGTGGTGCTGGGTCCTCGTTTTGAAGAGATGGTCCCCGCGCTCCTCTCCTCTCCTCCTCCTCCCCCTCCTTCCTACCGTCCGCATGCATCCCCCTCACCCAGTACACCGCTTCGTGGCCCCATAGGGAGCTCCACCGAAGGTTCCAGGTCTACCGTCCGCATGCGTCCCCCCCACCCAGTACAGCGTTTCGTAGCCCTTCTCCCCCTTCTCCCTGCGTTTCACCCACCCAATACAGCGCTTCGTGGCCCCATAGGGAGCTCCACCGAAGGTTCCAGGTCTACCGTCCGCATGCGTCCCCCCACCCAGTACAAACCCAAACACCCTAAGCGTAACACCGTGGCCCGAACACCAATACCCTAACACCCCAATCCCAGCCTAACATTCTAAACCTATCACCCTGTCCCTGGCACCCCATCCCAAACCCCTTGAGCCTAACACCCTGACCATTACCCCATACGCCGAACACCCAATCCCGAACCCCCTAACCGTAACCTGCGAATCGTAGCCCCTTAACCCTAACACCCTAAGCCTAACACCCAGGAGCCCACAAAAGTGGCCACGGTCGCGCAGTTCGCAACCACCGAGGGAGTTGCGAGGTTTCGGTTGGGTAATTGTACTCCTCTATTCCGCCGTGCCTCCCAGGAGCCCACGAAAGTGGCGACGGCTGCGCAGTTCGCAGCCACCCAGGGAACGGCGAGGTCCGGGCTGGGCGCGCGCATCCCAGGAACCCACGAACATGGCGACAATTGTCAGTACGCAGCCGCCCAGGGAGCCGCGAGGCCTCGGCTGGGGGCGTGTATTCCCTCATGCCGCCCGACTTCCCAGGAGCCCACGAGAGTGGCGGCACTTGCGCAGCCGCAGCGCCCAAGGAGCAGCGCAGGAGGAGAAGGGAGGATAAAGAGAAAACGGAGGAGGAGGAGGAGGAGGAGGAGGAGGAAGTGCGCTATCCAACACGAGAACCCAACACAGGAGGGTTTAGGGCAAATGTTGTGCCGTGCATGGTGGTTGTTGTTACCATCCTGTTCTCAAGTGTTCAACCCTCACGCTCCTAGGCGATTGTATTTTTGTGAGCTGAGTGCCCCCGATCTAAGCCCAGCTCCGCAGGGATATCCCCGATATCACAGGCTCGCTGTTCGCAGCCCCCCCCCCCATCCGGGATGGCGAGGTCTAATGCACACCTGCGTGAAGCGTCATTCCGCTGGACCCCCACAGCAGCCCTCGAACGTGGCGACAGCTTCGCACTTCGCAGCCCGCCAGGGATGACGATGTCCAATCTAAGTCTGCGTAATGTGTCACCCCGTTGGACCTCCAGCTGACCTCAAACATGTCGACGGTTGCGCAGGCCGCAACACCGCAAGGATGGCGAGGTCTAGTCCAGGTGTGCGGGAGGCGTCACTCCGCTGGACCCCCCAGCAGCCTTCAAACGTGGCGACGGTTGCGCAGTTCGCAGCCCCCCAGGGATGGCGATGTCTAATCTAGGCTTGCGTAGAGCGTCACTCCGCTGGCTCCACCGGCATCCCTGAAACGTGGCGGCAGTTTCGGTGTTCGTAGCCCCACTCCCATGGATGGCGAGGTCAAATCTGCATATACCTGAGGCGTCTCTCCGCTGGACCCCCCAGCAGCCGTCAAATGTGTCGACAATCTCGCAGTTTGCCCCCCCACATTCCCAGGGATGGCGAGGTCTAGTCTAGGCTTGCGTATGGCGTCACTCCGCTGGACCCCCCAGCATCCCTCAAACCTGGCGGCCATTTCGCAATTCGCAGCCCCCACAGGGATGGCGAGGTCTAGTATGAGTTTGAGTAAGGCGTCACTCCGCTGGACCCCCCAACAGACTTGGAAGATGAGATCTTTTAGGTCTGTATCAGGCGTCACTCCGCTGGACCCCCCAGTAGCCCTCAAACGTGCCGACGGTTGCGCTGTCCGCAGCCCCTTAGGGACTGCGATGTCTAATCTGGGTCTGCGTAAGGCGTTACTCTGATGGCCCCACCAGCATCCCTAAAACGTGGCGACCGTTTCGCTGTTCGCAGCCTCCCAGGGATAGCGAGGTCTAATGCACATCTGCGTGAAGCGTCACTCCGCTGGACCCCTAGCAGCCTTCAACAGCGTCGACAAACTCGCAGTTCGTTGCCCCCCCTCATCGATGGCGAGGCTTAGTTTAGGTCTGCATACGGCGTCAGTCCGCTGGGCTCCCCAGTGTCCCTCAACAGTGTCGACGGTAGCGGAGGCGGCAGCCCCCAGGGATGGCGATGTCTAGTCTGTGTCTGCGTAAGGCGTCACTCCGCTGGCCCCACCAGCATGACCCAAACGTGGCGGCCATTTCGCTGTTCGCAGCCCCAGGGATGGCGAGGTCTAATGTACATCTGCGTGAGGTGTTACTCCGCTGGACCCCCAGCAGCCCTCGGAAGTGGCGACAGTTTCGCAGTTCGCAGCCTCCTAGCGAGCCATCAGGCAGGACGGCGAGGCAGAATGCAGGATAGAAGGCGGGACAGGAGGTGGGCGGGAGGAGGAGGAGGAGTTCGCGACAGCAGTGCTCTATTCAAAACAAGAACCCAACGCAGGCGGGTTGGGGAATAATTCCGTACGGCGCACATCTGGCGCACACTTGTTGATCCGCGCGCCAAATCCATGGATCGCTAATCCATGTTTGCGCGCCCCCGACAGTAATTGACCCTTCCCTGGAGAGGGAGAAGGAAGGTTAGAAGATGAAGCTCCCTAAACCACCTCCGCCCAGAGGGCTGATGGGATGCGCTTTCCCGCTGTGTGTTGTTCTGGATGATCCTCGGGAGCGGAGGGAAACACGCAGTGACCCCAGAAATAAGCCATGCAACTTGCACGCCTGTGCACGCTCAGCCCGCTTGGGCCAGCGGGTTCAAGGCGGCGGAGACGAGCGTGGTTGCGAGTCTGATGTGCGCCTGCGGGGGCAAGCACTTTTCTGGCGGGCAGTGGCGGGCGTTGGGCCTGCAGGCTATCGCCATGGTTATACTGCAATACGATCCTTGCCGAGGAAAGCTCGTGTACCCTTTCAAAGCGTATTTCTGGATGGCCGTGAGTTGTCTCGTTACAGCTGTCAGCACCGCGCGCAACGATTACCTTTTGAAGAATTACCCGATCGGTCTGAACGTTCAGAATGCATTGCTTTACGCAACCGGTGCTGTGCTCAACCTGTTGTGCTTCTGGGTTTTACCAAACCCCAACAGCGTGCAGGCCAGTATCGGCTTCTTCGAGGGTTATGACAACGCGCTTGCCGTGGCTTTAGTCATCTGAAGGGCTGCGCCCCCTGCCGCCGCCCGCCCATGTGAAGCCTTCTTGGGTCGTTTGGGGCCATCTGGTGCCACCGTGGTCCTTCTCGGGCTGATCTTAGGGGCATTCGTGGAACTCCTGAGGGTAGTAGTGGGGCCTCTTCAGGGCGTCTTGAGACCGTGTTAGACCATCTTCAGCGATGCGGGGGGCATTGTCGATCCTTGGGCGCCTGTCGGGAAACATTGGATTCGTCGATGGTGTCTGAACTTCGTGGGAGCAAAATACACGAGGGATCATAAACAATGAGCAGCGATAAGCTGCATCCTTGGGCCCATGGAAGGCCTCTTGAGCACGCGTGCTCCTTTGATGGGGTCCTTCTGGAATCTTGGGGCAACTTGTGATGGTCAGTTGGATCAGAGTACCGCCCCCGACATCGTGTGCGTGTGTGTGTGTGTGTGTGTCTTTGACGCCGCGGTTCCGCCTAGTAGACAGCAGAGGGAACGCATGGCTTGAGAATGAAGAGAGGACACATCACGTCATTTGGAGAATACTTGATACACCAGCGCGGCAGCAATCCAGCAACGATGCCGCGGTTGTTCCCCCCGAGGCGACTGGCGGATTTCCAATGTCATCATCGGTCTCGCAATCAGCGTCGTGTACAAGTATGCCGATGCCATTGTAAAGTGCATCGCTCAGGATGTTGCCGCTGTGATTCTCACAGTGATTTCTATGATGTTCTTCAACCTCAAGATGTCTATAGAAGACTGGTGTGGTATTGCAATAATTTGCAGTGCTGTGTACGACTACAGCACTGCTGCTACTCATGCACCTAGGGCTACCACACACGGTGCTCGCTTCAAGCGTGCCTCTTGTCGAACATGTAATCGAGGTGGCAGCTTCGCGCACGTGCGTAAATGCCAATCCCACATTGTTTACACACGGCATCACTGACGGCTACATGTCAATGTGTATGGAAGTGCGCACGACAGTTTGCAATCGCCACGCACTTGCTACCAGCGCCAGGCTGTTCTCACAGCTCGTGAGTCAGGCAGTTGTTCTGTTGTTTTCTGGTATCCTTCGGGCGTGTGCCAGGGGAGGGCTTGGCTGCTCCCCGATGTCATGTTGCTTCGTGGCAAAAACTGGCCAATTATGGCGTTCCAGAAGGGGCCTTGCCTTCGAGGATCGAAGGTGTAACCCTCGCTTCCTCGGCGGAAAGCGGCGGAAGGTCTGCGGATGGCGGCGGAAGTATAATCATGCCTCCTCCGCCAGCGGAAGCTGGCGAAAGTTCGGCGGAAGGCGGTGGCAGTAAAAGTCGGCCTCTCAAGAGATGGCATGTTGTTTTGGCTTAGTGTTTCGGATCCTGCCAAGTGTGGCGAAACCACATACGCACGTGGCCACAGGACCCTTGCTCGGCTAGACCACATCGCAACGCATCGATTTCCCAAGTTGTACTCGAAGGCTCGCCGCGGAGACCCGAGCTTAACTCAGGTTGGGTTGTGGCCCCCAAGCTTTCGAAACCGGCTGGCGTAAGCTGACTCAGATGGCACGCGTTCTTTGAACAGCATGCGCAAGGCTTAGATCCTTCGCCAGCAACAAGCTTTGGCAAATTGCCGGCTCAGTTCCATTATGTTTTGTCTGCTTGGGTCGGCGTGGGGGGGGGCGGAACGCGCCGGCGTCTTCCAGGCCAGCCTTTTCCCACTCCCACCCCGAACGCTGCCGGCGTGGGGCATGGCCTCCAGCAGCAAGTTGTGCGCAGCATGCCAGAACGCGTGCTGCCGAATGGGCAGCAGAGGAGCACACCGAGCACGCGGGGCACACGGGCGGCACAGGGTACATTGTAGGCCTCCTCCTACATGGTGTCGGAGTTGATGGGGTCGGAGGATCGCGCCGCATCGCCGATGCACCGACGCAGCGTTCCGTACCTAGCGTTCCGTACCCAGCGTTGACGGGTGGAGCGCTCTGTCGCCTTTTGTTCAAATTTGCATTCAAGGTATAGTATTCGATTCAGAAACATATTAGATTCATGCGGCCATCGGATGGAGACCCGCTTGCACGCATTGAGCCTCGAAGGCTCGCGGCCTTCCGCATGCAAGATGGGACCACCGGCTGGCATCTTTCACGCGTGACATTTTGAACGCAGCATCCCACTGGACTAGGATATTCCAGACGCGTTCGTGGAGTATTGCTTGCAGACGCAAGGGCGGGCAATTGTTCTCATTCTTTTCCCTCTCCCTCTCGCCCCCCTCCCAATCCCCCCACCATTTGCACAGTGCTACATCGCGCGTGCAAGCCGCATTGGTTTAACAGCCCAGAATCATGCCCCGCCCCATCACGGGCCAACCGTTTGGTTTGATCGAGCTTGTGCTCTGGTCTCTGCCAGCAGTTGCCCCAAAGAAGCGTCTTATCCCTCGATGGCCCCATACGTAAATTCCGAGGCACCTCAGGACCCTCGAATGTTGACGAGCAGTGTGCTCGAGTAATTCTTGTGGACAATTTTGGCATCGTATGTGTCCATCGCAGAAGTTGCCTAGGATCCCATAGCAAGAATCAGACTTTTCTGGTTCGGCCATATTCGGCTTGACAGGTGGGATCAGGCTAGACATGGTGAGCCGTCGCTTCGGCGTGCGTGCGTGCAGCCCAGCCGCAATCGCAACGTCGTCGTCTCTCTTTGGCTAGACACGCGGCCGAACTCGTACGTTCACTTTTCTCCCGGTTTGTTTTTGTTTCCCCATCCTCTTGCAATTATGACTGTCGGGGGGGGCCAGAGCTGGAAAACGATGTGGAATAATCGTATCCTGTTCCTCTTCCTCTTGCTGCTGCGCCTCCTCTTCCTCGACCCCTGCGCCGATGCGAAGAACGTGTCGACTGACAAGCAGCCTCAGGTTTCGACCCGTGCACCTCGGACCTGCGTATGCCTTCGCAGGCTGCGTCCAAACCCCGTAGTTGCAAGCGCTGCCAGGATACGGTCGGGCAGTTGTGGATAGCGTGTCGCTCCGCGGGCTTTGTCCCACCACTCTCGGGCGCGCCGCGCGATCCGCCACCCAGGCCCCAGGCTCGCGGGCGATGTTTCTCCCCCAATCCCCGAGTTTCGCCCGAAAAGTCTGGCCGCTCAGAAGAATGGGAAAACCCTGGGATACACCCCAAGGGGGCTATTCGGACGCACCCCTATCGAGAATGGACACCCCCCCATCGTATATCCCAGGGTTAGGCCCCAAATTTCTGGTCCATTCGGAAACCCCACGAAGCCTGGGATAGGGGTCGACATAGCCCCTGTTACAGGCCTCAACGTCCCGAGCCTCTCCGAGCTTCCCGCCCCGCGGAGCGGAACGGCGCGCTGCTGTCAGTTCGGGGGGCGTGGCACGTCGCCGGGGCCGCCGCGGCGACGCGGCGGAGCAGACGTGCCCGACCGCGCAGGAGCAGAGGCGCCCGAGGCCGGGCCCCGAGACCGAGCGGTCCTGCTGAGGAGGAGGGGGAGGAGGAGGAGGAGGAGGAGGAGGAGGAGGAGCAGGAGGGGGGAGAGGAGGAGGAGGAGGAGGAGGGAGCAGGAGGAGCAGGAGGAGAGGAGGAGGAGGAGGAGGAGGAGGAGGGAGGAGGAGGAGGAGGAGGAGCAGTAGTAGGAGGAGAGAGAGGAGGAGGAGGAGGGAGGAGGAGGAGAAGGAGGAGGAGGAGGACGAGGAGGCCTCTGGGGAGCCCCTTGGGTGCCGGCCGCCAGGTGCCAGCGCCCCGCAGAGCTCCGGCCCCGCGGAGTTCTCCAAGAGCGCCGCCGTGCCGTCCAGGGTGAGCGGCTGGGCGCAAGCCAGGCGGGGAGGGGGAGGGGCGGAGGGGGAGAGGGGGGGATGGGGGAGGGAGTGGAGGGAGGGGGAGGAAGAGGGGATGGGGAGGGGAGGGGGAGGAGAGGATGGGGGAGGGGGGGAGGGCAAGCTAGGTGCGCTCGCGTCATATCTGACGTCCTACCCCTCCCTCCCATCCCTTACCATGGCGCTGATTTTCTCTATCCGCGGACGCGTGTCGTAGCGGACCTGTGGCTCCGCGCGCGCGTGCGTAGTGGGTGGTGGTGCACGTGCGTGCGTGCGTGCGTGTGTGTGGTTGTGGTGGTGGTGGTGGTGGTGGTGGTGGTGGTGGTGGTGGTGGTGGTGGTGGTGGTGGTGGTGGTGGTGGTGGTGGTGGTGGTGGTGGTGGTGGTGGTGGTGGTGGTGGTGGTGTTGGTGGTGGTGGTGGTGGTGGTGGTGGTGGTGGTGGTGGTGGTGGTGGTGGTGCGGTGCGGCGCGGTGGTGGCGGGCGGATGGGCGCGCGAGAAAAAGGCCCGCGCTGGGGCGAGAACGCCATCCTGAACGACGGAGGCCAAACACCGATCCGAAAATGAGGCCCACGCTGCAGCGGGAGCACGATTCGGAACGATTCGGGAGCAGAAATGAGGCCGGCGCCTCAACGAGAGCAGCATTTTGGGAAAAAATGACGCCGGCGCCTCAGCGAGAGTCGTTTCCCGGGATTTCCCGGGCATCTTGTGTGTAAAAAAACAGTACGCGGAGGGTGCGCGGCCATCACCCGGACGTCATCAGGGGAAGAGGGAGAGTATTTTCATATTGAGTAATTGTGGAGCAGGGGGAGGGGGAGGAAGGGGAGAAGGGAGAGGAGGAGGAGGAGGAGGAGGAGGAGGAGGAGGAGGAGGAGGAGGAGGAGGAGGGGATGGGGGAGGAGGGGGGGGGGAGAAGGGGGAGGAGATAATGGAGGAGGAGGAGGAGGTGGGAAGAGGATGATGAAGATCAGGATGATGAAGAGGAGGAGGATGTGAGGGGAGGCGTATCAGCAGGGCACGCGAGGCGTTTCGCCTCAGGCGGCCTGACAACCTAGTTAAGGCCTCGCAGCTTGAAGTCCAACATATACACGTGCGGGCCGCTTTCAAAATGTGGTCGTCATGCTATCGGTGTGCGCATTCGTCTTCAATACCTCCGTTTTCGCAGTACTGGAGGCGGAGGTGAGAGAACATGTCTTGTGGCTTTCGCCCTCTCGCCGCGAAACTTGTGTTTCAATTCCACAGATGCACGGATGGAGGGACTGTGTCTCCAAAGCTACTCCCTAGATTGTGGAAGTTCGCACCAGTTGCTCCGATGCAGTGCGATGATCTTGTTTTGTCGATGTCGCCAGAGACGTCCTCTCGGATCATGGTTGTAGGCGACATGTAAAAATACAAGCACCGCAGCTGCACTGCTGAAAGACGTCTTAAACGAGGTGTTGTCGCTCGAAGTTGCCGCAGCGTCCACGGCAGGGACATTGAGACGCGGAACAGTTTCACGGATGGAGGTTGGCTTCTTTTCAACATTGATGCTTTGTTCGGCAAGGGCTCGAGCGCTATGGTCAAGAGTCGTGCCCCTATATATGATGTGTACATACGTGTACCTATATATATATATATATATATATATATATATATATATAACTATACGACCGCCCTGCGGGTGATAAGGAGGTTTGGGGGGGGATGGGCCCAGCAATGGGCAACACTGGCGACGACGACGACGACGACGACGACGACGACGACGGCGACGACGACGACGACGACGACGACGACACGGAAACGGCGCCGGAGCTCCAGGCAGTTTTCATTCGGCACCCCGGTCCAGCAACGACCAACGACCGACGACGACGACGACGACGACGACGACGACGACGACGCCACGAAAACGGCGCCGGAGGTTCAGGCAATTTTCACTCGGCACCCCGGTCCAGCAACGACCAACGACCGACGACGACGACGACGAAAACGGCACCGGAGCTCCAGGTCATTGTCACTCGGCACCCCGGTCCAGCAACGACCAACGACCGACAACGACGACGACGACGATGACGACGACGCGAAAACGGCGCCCGAGCTCCAGGCAATTTTCACTCGGCATCAGGGTCCAGCAACGACCAACGACCGACGACGACGACGACGACGACGACGACGATGACGACGATGACACGAAATCGGCGGTTGAGTTCCAGGTTATTTTCATTCGGCACCCCGGTCCAGCAACGACCAACGACCGACGACGACGACGACGACGACGACGACGACGACGACACGAAAACGGCGCCGGAGCTCCAGACAATCGATCTCACAGGAGATTTTGCTCCCACCCGCCCACAGCGACGACGACGACGACGACACGAGAACGGCGCCGAAGCTCCAGGCAGTTTTCACTCGGCACCCCGGTCCAGCGACGACCAATGACCGACGACGACGACGACGACGACGACAAGAACGACTGCACGGCACGGCGCGACCTAATCGGTCACCCTCGCACACGGCACGGCACTTCGATCTCACGATCGATCTCACTATCGATGTCACGATCGATCTCACTACAGATCGCTTGATCGATCTCTCACTATCGATCACACTATCGATGTCACAATTGATTTGGCGATCGATCGATTCTATCGATGTCATCGCCATTCCTTTTTTGCTGCTCTTTCGAAATCGCGTCGACATCCAAATATCCGAAACAGGACGGGCGGCTGGAATGGCGGCGAAGGCGTGCGTGATCTGGTCGGAGAATAGAGGAGCGCTGGCAAAGCCTGGCGCAGCCCGCCCCCCCTTGCACTCACGTCTTGAACGGCGCCACGGATACACTGGCAGTCAAGACAACTCGTCCCATGGATTTTCCGTCTGGCCGCGCCCGCAGCTGCCTTCCGTCGGAGAGCATCTGCATCCAGTCCATGTGCGGGTGGGCAGCCCCGGCTGCGGTGCCGATGGTGGCGCCCGAGGCGACAGCGGCGGCCGATGCACCGGCAAAGCTTGGTGCCGCGACCTCGGAACCGGAGCCGACGGCGGCGGCCGACGCACTGGCCTTCGGCGAGCTTCACCTCTGCTCCTGCCCCTTGTGCGTCCAGCGCCACTCCCTGTCTGCGCTGGCACTGGCATTCTGCGAGCTCCACCACTCCTCCTGTTCCGTGGGCGTCCGGCTCCGCCGCTCCTCCTGTTGCTTGGGCGTCCAGCGCCACTCTTCCTGTTCCTTGGCCGATGCACTGGCAAGGCCTGGTGTTCGCGTGTCCTCCTCTGGCGGCACGTTGTGCACTGCCGGCTGCCGTGCCCCCTTTGCCCATCTGATGACCATTCCTGTGTTGCCCTTGGAGTTCCATGTGAACTCGGAGTGGCTCTCGATGATAGCTTTGAGCCCCACAGGAACCAAAAGCTTGTTGAACTTCTGGTACGCGTTCGTCCTTCGATTTGAGCTCCATCTTGTTGTGTGAGATCTGAGATGGATCGAACTCACTGTCGCGCGCGTCCAGGCATTGTTGCAAAAATGCAACCATGCGCGCGTCAGCGTCAGGCGCGTCAGCCTCCTCACCCGCGCCACCGAGGCGCGCGGGGGCGCGCGCTGGCAAAGCCTGGTGCCCCGCGTGGCAAGTTGGCCACCAGCTGGTCCGGCGATGCCTTCCAGTGAGTGCCCAGGTCGGAGCACAAAGTCCTTCGGAGACTCGTTGGTGAGTGACGCGACGGCTCGAAAGCAAGCGAGCTCCGAAGCTTCGTTTTGCTTGCGCCTTCCCCCGTCGCAACAACCCGACGGCCATCTCCTGCTGCAAAGCTTTTCGGCAATGTCAAGGTGCACCGCCGCTCTGCACTGGCAAGGCCTGGCGCATCGAATTCCTTGCAGGCCGCGACGGCCCTGACCCAAGGCCCCCCCGTGCACTTTCGGGCGCGCGGAAGCATGGTTGTCGAGGGCGGTGCGCCGCGAGATCTTGTCGACGCAGTGCTCCAAAGGGTACGTGTGGGCGGACGCGGCGCCCGCGCGGCCGCCCTGGCCGGCGGGGGGGGCGGCTGGCAAAGCCGAGGCCGTGCCGCGCGAGCCACAATCGGTGCGGGAGTGGCGCGGCAAGGCCGAAGTAACCTGCTTGAGCCGAACCCGCTTCGAGAAAGCTTCGGCGTACTCCTTGCCCCCCCCCTATCTCAGATGACGGGCCCGAGCCCGAACAGGGCCCCCAGAGTCCATAATCAAGAAACGGGGGCCTCGATCTCACTATCGATCTCACGCGATCGATCTCGCTCGCTCAATCTCACACTCCATCTCACAATCGATCTCATCATCGATCTCAGTCGGCCGGTCTCACTATCGATATCACTGTCGATCTCACAGTCGATCTTACTATCGATCTCGCTATTGGTTCCACTGTCGATCTCACTTCCGATCTCACTCGATCGATCACACTGTCGATGTCACCATCGATCTCCCACTCGGTCTCACCATCCCTCGCACCTTCCCTTGCGCGATCTCAATCAACAAACTGATCAAGAAGATGCGCCCATGCCACTCGACACGCATGCCGCCCGACACACATGCCGAACTCTCCTTGTCCCCGCCCATGCAGGTTAACGCGAAGACTCCCGGCGCCAAATCGGCACCGCGGCCGGCCCGCTCACCGTCAACGGCGAGCTGAACTCCAAAACTGATCGAGGGGGGTCGGCAGCCCGGCCGGCCCGCTCACTGACAACGACGACCAGGGGATCTCCATGCGGTAGTGCTCGCGGTGGTCGTGATTGTAGCGGTCATGACTCGGCGATTGCTGGCAAAGCCCGGCGCCGAGACACGTTCGCTGCGTCTACGCTTGCGAGGACTGGGGCTCGGATTGGAGACGCCTGAGTTTAGGCTGGCGCTCCTCCGACCAATATCTGCTGTCCTTTTGTTTGGTGGACATGGGGGGCGCCGCCGGACTGGGGCCCGGCTGCGGGGTCGTCAGAACGGCTTTCCACTCCGCTGCCATGCTCATCTGCAGCGCCAAGACTTCATCCTTGGAGAGCTTGACGACGTGCTCGATTGTGGCCGTTCGGCACGCCCCGTCGGCGTCGCTGGCCATGCCTGACGCCGGGCACTGGACAGCTGAGGCGAGCACGAGAGCCGTTTCTTTGTCCAAGCGGTGCGTCAACATTTGGTTGAAGTCGCAGTACCCAACCAAATTGATCTTACCATTTGCGCCCCCCGTCGGGTCGGCCAGCAGACGCGAGGTCTCTGTCGAGGACGCCCTGAAAACCTGATCTGTTAGCGCCTTCTTATCGTCGAGGGACTCCATTTTGGTTGCGCTTTAGCCGCGCACCAGCAACCACGCCCGGTTTGCACCAATGTTTTTGGCACAGTCGCGGCAGACTGCCACGCCTTGAAGCGCGTCTTCGACGATGCGACCCGCGGGCACCAGCAGAACGGCATCGCCGGACACCACGGAGAGGCCGTAGCACATACGCAAGGCACTCTTGGAAACCACTGCGTCCAGAGGCGCGAAGCCCACCTCCATGATGCATCGCTTGGCCACCCCGTTCTCCTGGCGGAGAATGCCCCGCATGTTGAACCGGTGCTTGGAGCTTGTCAAGGACTGGGCGTCGAGTTGGCCCTTCACCTCGTCAGAAGTCGAGCAGTCGCAGAGTGTCAGGGCAACATCGGTGACCACGTCTACGTCCACCCCCCCGGTGGCATCCCGAAGACGGCAAGTCTGGAGGAACAGGCGGCCGTCCTGCGCGCACATGGAGCCCCGTTGTAGCGGCGCGTCCAGGAGGCGCCGGTTGATCTGAAACGTGATGGGCGGGGGGTGGGCAATCGCGTCGGCCAGTGCCACAGCGCACGTGGAGCGCGCCGCGGCCTCCATGACAGTCGCTAAACCGCCGCCGGAAGACGGCGCCCACTGGGCGGCGAGCACCTCGGCCGACAGACCCGGTAGCGCCCAAGCTTGTCAAAGACTGAGCCTGATCGCCAAAGGGTGCTGATGTGGGCCCCTGGCCAGATGTTGATCTTCACCTCGCCTTTCTCAAGCGCAGCGCTGCTTCCGAACGCAGCGACGCCAGACCCCGAGCACGCGCGAGCGAAGGACTAGCGCGCCTGTTGCCGCGCGACCACCGCGATCTTCCCGCCGCCAGCATCCGCGAACCCCGCTTCGGCTACCATTAGGACGGCGCCGTTCTTAGCGGCTTGCCTGTAAGTGCCGATGCCGAAGAACTTGCCGCAGAAGTCGAAGGCCGCCCTTTGGTTTGCACCAGTAGTGTTCTCCTTGAAGCTCCACGATGCCCCTGATGTCCAATGCGATCTGCAGCCCCTTGGCGGGATGCGCCAACGCTTCCGTGCTGGCGGGGGGGGGCTCGGATCAGTGTGGGCGGGTTGCAGAGCAAGACGACCGACTTCAACGGGCCGCCAATGAAGTCCGACTTAGCTCTGGTGTCGAAGCTCGGGGTCCCGAGCTCCCACGCGGAGACCGCCGTGAATTTTTTGCACGCTTCGACTGCCGCACTCCGATTCTTGAAACTGAATGGCACCGCGCCGAGCATGTGCTGCGCGGGCGCGTGGGACACCAAAACGCAAGTGATTTTCTGCGTCTGCAGTTTTTTCGTTCCTCGCATTGAACGTAAAATTAATGCCCTTCGGGTCCAGGGCCCTAGCGCCCCACTTGGCGTACTTGGCCGTCTGGGCGGTCATGTTCTTCAGCGTCTCCACATTCTTCTTGGGCATTTCGGCTGGCAGAGCCTGGCCCCTCGTAGCGAAGCCGAAGGAAGTGCGCGACCGAAGTGGGCGCGTTCCCGGCCCCCCCGCGTGCCGAGCGCAACAAGCCTTGAGCCGCAATCCCTGAGTGGTAAGACAGTTGACGGGGGGCGGACCCAACGCCTCGCTCAACCGATCTCACGATGGACCCCACCACCGATTTCACAATCGATCTCTCCCGATCGATCACGCTATCCCTTTTCTTATTGCTCTCTCGAGCTCGCGCCGACATCCGAAGGCGCCGCTGGCCGAAACAGGGCGGGCGGCTGGAAAGACGGCGAAGGTGTGCCTCATCTGGTCAGAGAATACGGAAGCGCTGGCAAAGCCTGGCGCAACCCGCCTGGCGCGACCCGCCGCCGCGTTGGCGCTGGCGCAGCGTCGGTGCTGGTGTGGGCACGGCGGCGTCGGCGCCAGCGTCATGGCGTTCTTGGTACGCGCGATCCCCGTCCTTCTGGCAGATCTCCTGGCGTCGTCGGTGTTGGCGCCGCCAATGCTGGCGCTGGCGCCGGCCCTGGCGCGGGCGATGCTGCTGGCGCCGGCCCTGGCGTCGCTGCTGGCAGCGCTGATGGCCCCGGCGCGGGCTCCGCGTCGAGCCTCCGCCGCCCTGATGGCGCGCCCGCGCTGGTGTTGTCAGTTTCCATGTCGTCGTGCCCCCGCCTCCGCGTTGGCGCCCGCGCTGGTGGCGCGGGCGGCGGCAACGCCGCCGCCGACAACGACGACGACGACGATGATGCCGAGTCGTACTGCATGACGTCCTCCAGGCCGAGCGCCTCTAGGCGCCTCTCGCGCCGCTCCCCGCCCGCCACCAGGTCCGCCACCTCAAAAAGTTTGTCGTGCACCTCCCCATCCCTCGAGCTCGCACCGCTCTCTGGCCAATTGATGGCCTGGTTCAGGCAGTGGCCGACGATCTCGCGATCTTGCGCCACTGCAATTGTCCAGTCGCGGAAGTCAATGATTGCTTGGGTCGCCGCTTCTGGGCCCTCTGGCGCTGGCGTTGGTGCTGGCGCTGCTGATTGAACTGGCGCTGGCGTCGGTGCTGGTGCTTGTGGCGCTGGTGCCGGTGGTGCTGGCGGCGTCGGTGCTGGCGTCGCCGGAACTGGTCCTGGTGGCGTCGCCGGTGCTGATGATTTGACAGCTGCCGGCGTCATTGCTGGCAACATCGGTGCTGGTGCTGGTGGCGGCAATGCTGGCGCTGCCGCCGCCGGTGCTGGCAGCGTCGGTGCTGGTGCCGCCGCTGACGTTGCCCGCATTGGCAGCATTGATGTTGGCGCAACGATCCACGAGGCCACGGCCACGTTCGTGCTGGCGCCAGCGTTGGTGCTGGCGCCGCGGGTGTCGGTGCTGGCGCCGGCAACGCGTGCTGGCGCTGGCAAGGCCTGGCGCGGCTGGCGGTGCTGGCGTTGGCAACGCCTGGCGCCCGCGTTGGTGCTGGCGCCCGGGGTGGCGGTGCTAGCGCCCGCGTTGGCGCGAGCATCCGCGCGCCGATCGCGCTCGCGGCGGGCCTGGGTGCCGGCGGGGGGGTGGGCCGCCCCGACGCGGGCGAGGCCGGCGCCGGCAATGCCCGGGCGCCGATCGCGCAGGGACGCGCGCCGATGGTCGGGGGTTGCGAGATGCCCATGCCCTGGAGTCACAGGGGGGTCCCGGGCCCCCGCCGGGACCGCTGGACAACCTAAGAGGTCCCCCAGAGGACGCCGAGACGGCCCAAGCGGCCCCCGAGGGCCTCAGACGCCTCGAAGACGGCCCAAGTGGGCCCCAAAAAGGGCCCAGGAGGGGCCCAGAGGGGGAACATGAGCCGACATGTCAAGCTCTCCGCCCCCAGAGGCCCCCAGGATATCCCAACCGGCCTCATGTTCACAGGGCCACAGGGGCTCGGCGCCGACAACGACGACGACGACGACGACGACGACGACGACGACGACGACGACGACGACGACGACGACGACGACGACGACGGGGGCCATGAACACTTCTGTCAACCCCCGAGATGGCCTGCTGGCCGCCGCCGCCGCGGGCGCTCATCCCGCCACGGCGGCCGCGGCGGCCGCCGTGCTTGCCAAAATGGTTGCGGATGGAGGATGTATCTCACGATCGATCTCACATCGATGTCACATTAGGTATCACGATCGTTCTCACTATCGATATGACAATCGATTACACAATCAGAGTCATCATCATCATCAACAACAACATCAGCATCATCACTTACATCAGTATCATCACCACCAGCACTATCACCATCACCATCATCATCACCATGATCATCATGTTCAGCACCATCATCATCACCGTCACTATCACCATCATCATCATCATCATCATCATCATCATCATCCCCATCATCATCAACATCATCATCATCAGCATCATCGGGACACCGACGGGGCACGGGCGCGACACCGGCGGGACACCGGCGGGACACCGCGGGCCCCCGCGCCCCGGAGGGGAATCATGTGGTCCGGCCGCGCCTCAGCCACACGGGGCACCAGCGGGACACCGGCGGGACACCGCGGGGCCCCGCGACCCGGAGGGGAGTCATTTGGTCCGGCCATGCCTCAGCGACATGAGACGTTATCTCGCCCGCCCACGCAGCTTCGCCTCGCCCGGACACACGGCACGCACGAAAACGAAACCGAAATCGATTTCCCGGTAGGGGGGTCACCGTTCCACCTCGATCTCACCCCACAACCTCCGACATGTGTGTGTTTACATATATATATATATATATATCATACGACCACCCTACGGGTGATAAGGAGGTTGGGGGGGTGGAGGGGCCGAGCAATGGGCAACAGTGGTGATTGTTCTCCTGACGATGCCAGTGGAGATTTTCTTGTCGGAGGCCTGCTGACGTCATCATCATCATCATCATCATCATCATCATCATCATCATCATTCATCATCATCATCATCATCATCATCATCAACATCAACATCAACATCAATCATCATCATCGTCATCGCCATCATCAACATCATCTCATCATCATCATTACCATCATCATCATAATCATCATCATAATCATCATCAACATCATCATCGGGACACCGACGGGACACCGACGGGACACCTGCGGGACACCGGCGGGACACCGCGCGCCACCGGCCGCCCGACAGAGAATCATTTGGTCCGGCCGCGCCTCAGCCACAGGAGACTTTTCTCTCGCCCGCCCACGCAGCTTCGCCTCGCCCGCACGGCACGCACGAACACGAAACCGAAATCGATTTCCCGGTAGGGGGGCTCTCCGTTCCACTTCGATTTCACCCCCCAACCTCCGATATATATATATATATACATATATATATATCGATATGTACGACACTTGAGAGGACGGACGCATATATATATATGTGTATGTATGTGTGTATGTGTGTATGTATGTATGTATGTATGTATGTATGTATGTATGTATGTATGTATGTATGTATGTATGTATGTATGTATGTATGTATCTATATTTACACATATTCTAAATGTACGACCATTGAGAGGACGGCGGGGCGCCCCATTTTCAAATTCATGGTATCGCTTCGATTGGGTTCATGGCGCTTTCGTTTCTCAAGGGGGCGCAGCAATCAATATTCCTTGCGCCCGCAGGGAGCGGGAGTGGCGGCGGGCCCTCCCTCGGGGAAGCCGGCCCGCACTTTTTGGCACGATGGCCATGCTGGCATGCTGCGGGGCGGTCCGGGGGAGGAGGGGGAAGAGGACGAGAGGAATAATTCGGTTGCCCGAAATGGGTACGGAAGGAGTGGGTACAATGCCCAACAGCACTGTTCATTTTGAACAGTACGCGCTGTCCGCGCCGCCGCGGCCTGTGTCCATTTGACACAGAAGGCCGCCTGCCCAACAGCGGCCGCTGTTTGTTTGGGACAGCATTTGTTGTTGGGCATTGTACCCATTTGTTCCGTACCCGTTTCGGGCGTCCAAAATGAAGGATCATGCTTTGGAAAAGGATTGGGCCTTCTTTGGTCATCCTGGGAACCTCGGGGAGGCCTAGGGCCTAGGGGAAGAGGACGAGAAGAAGAAGAAGAAGAAGGATCATGCCTTGGAAAAGGACTGGGCCTTCTTCGGCCATCCTGGGACCCTCGGGGAGGCCGAGGGCCTAGGGGGAGAGGACGAGGAGAATAAGGATCATGACGCGGAAGAGGATTAGGCCTTCTTTGGCCATCCTGGGACCCTCTGGGAGGCCTAGGGGGAGAGGACGAGGAGAGGAAGGATCATGACGTGGAAGAGGATTAGGCCTTCTTTGGCCATCCTGGGACCCTCTGGGAGGCCTAGGGGGAGAGGACGAGGAGAGGAAGGATCATGACGTGGAAGGGGATTGGACCCTCTTTGGCAATCCTGGGGCCCTCTGGGAGGCCTATCAGGCTGCCTTGCGTCCATATTGGGGTCCGTCTTGGGCCCTGGGAATCCAGACAAGGCAAGATGTCAACAAGTTTCCAGATTCGAAGGGGATACCATCTAGTTTGTCTGCGTGAAGCCCTCCCGGAAAGCCTCCTGGAACCCTCTCTTGGGCCGTATCGAGGGGCTTCTTGATCCGTCTTGCGGCAGTCTTGGGCCGTTTGGAAGGTATATGAGGCCTCGTAGAGGCCATTTGGAGGCCACCTGGGGCCGCCTGTCATGGGCCTGTTTTCCACCACCACCATAAGTTGGAGGGGGGAAGGAGGTAGAGGATGAGGAGAAGGACGAGGAGGAGGAGGAGGAGGAGGAGGAGGAGGACCCCCTCCCCCTCCCACTTATGGTAGTGGTGGTGGAAAACACGCCCACCAGCCTGGTCTGGGCCCCAAGTTGAGGCCCGACGATGGCCCCCAGAGCTGTCAGGAGCTGTGGAGATTGCTTGGCTGGAGCGGATCGGCGACCTCCTCCCCCCTCCTCCTCCTCCTCCTCCTCCTCCTCCTCCTCCTCCTCCTCCTCCTCCAACCTCTCTCTCTCTCTCGATCCAGCTCTGCGAGCTTCCTGCACGGTGAGGGCCACCCGCGGGGGCGCTTCTGCGCTCGCGCACGCCCGCAGACAGCCCCTGCTGACGCTCCCCGTGTTCCCACCAGCCTCTCGAGAAGCGATGCCCGCGCGAGTTGTCGGGAAGGGGGGGGCGCGACTAGCCACACCACACAGGAGCAGGGGGGGGCAACAAAGGTGGACTTATGCAGCTCCTGGGGCCTCGTAGGGTCCTCGCGGGAGCCCTCGAGGCCTCCTGGGACTCTCGGGGAATTCTTGGGGTCGTCTTTGGAGACATCGGGCCAAATATTGAGCGATTTGAATTGGTCTACCACCGTCGAAGCCAGACACATCGTCTCTCCAGTACCTCTTAGGAGACTCTTGGGCTTTCTTGGGGCTGTCATTGGTTGTCTTGGCCGATGTTGAAGCCGTCTTGAGGCCTCAGAAGCTCATCGGACGCAAACAGGCTAGAAGGCAAGCATCATTAATACACGTGGAGCTGTTAAAGTTGAAGGCCAGTTTGCCATCTCGGGAGTGACGTTCGGAGGCTTCCATTCCATTTGGAGCCGTGTGGGTGCCTCTTGGAGTCGTAATGGATGCGGTACTGTGCAATCTCTGGCTGTCTTGTGCCATCTTGAGGAAGCCATCTGCGCTCAAAATCTGACCAAGGGGATGTCATGGACAAGGGAGAGGTATTGAAAACTTTCGGTGTGTCAGCTGACCCTGCAGATCACACAAAAGAACACCCCATAGGGACCCCAATGATAACCGGCGGCAAGGGACGACGAGGATCACGAGGAGCAGAAGGAGGAGGAGGAGGAGGACGACGACGACGACGACGACGACGGGGGGGAAGACGCGCCGCGCTGCCCCTTGCGGGCGGCGTCAGGGCCACCGGGATCCAGGCGTGGCCGCTGAGGGGCCGCACAGCCCGGCACGGCCAGATTGAGTTTCCTTTGAGCCTCGCTTCATGCGCTCTAGGCCTCCCAGATGGTGTCTGAGTAGATGGGTTCGGATGATCGCGCCGCATCGATGCCTTGGCGATGCGGCGCGATCCTCCGACCCCATCGGATGTCAGCTTGTGGTTAACAAAAGGAGGCACCCCTAGTGTTGATGAGTAGACCCCGCGGGGCGCGAAACCTTTTTTATCACGCGCGCCTCTGGGTCGTCGCAGGCGCCGCCGAGGGGATCGTGTACCCCTGCATGAAAGCCTGACAAAGACTGCCTTCCGTGTAGAAGTCGTTATAAGGGTCGTACACATCCGAGGCGAAGTTTCCTTCCTCCTCTCAGGCGTCGTCGTCGTCGTTTTCTTTTTCGTCGTCCTTGCCGTTGTCGTCTTCGTCTTCGTTGTCGTCGTCGTGCCTGCGCAGCACACACATACACATACACACACACCATAGGGCATCCGCAGTGCGTCGTCGTCGCCGCCGCGGTCGCCGTCTGCCGTCCGCCGTCCGTCGTCCTCGTCCTTGTCCCGTCGTCGTCGTCATCGGCGGCGGCCGGTGGAAACGGGCGCAGGCAGGGCGGGGGACGGCGTCGACGACGGCGACAGGGGGGGGGGAGAAGGATTGTCCGCCCTGCTCGGGTCGGACGAAGAGGCTGGGGAAGGACCAGGGGTGTTGCAAAGCCTGCTGCGCAGAGCTGGTTTCGGTCGCCCCGCCGCAGGGCCAGTGCTCGACGCGTGGCCGCTTTCGGCGCCAGGAGGCGCTTGGAAAGTCGGCGACGTGAGCTGCTTGGCAAGTCGCCCCTCTGCTGCGCCCCACTTTCGTCCCTGCCCGCCTTGCCCGCAGGCCCGCATCGGTTTGACAGTACGAGGGGCGCCCTGGCTCGCCCTTGCCTCCAAACGCCCCCCCTTGCCCCTCGTTTGATGGCCGGGCGTCGGCGTCAATCACAGGCGGCGCCCCGTTGACTTTCAACCTGGCGGGCGCCGCCCTGCGACTCGCCCGAGCAGGGGAACGATTTTTTTCAACACGCGCCCCCCACGGATTTGTCCACCACAAGCTGGCATTAGGATGCCTCTGTGGGGGAGGCACATATAGTGGGGGTGGAGCGAGGGCTGCAGCAAGGGTGCCCCCCTTCAGGGCCCCCAAAGTGGCACTTTCTCGGGCCCCAGATGTATGATGTTCGAACTTACTATAGCCTTGATCATTCGAAAGAATTTCGCGTACCGAGAAAATCCCGAAGCTGGAGGGTTTTCGCGCGTCGGGCCCTGGGAGGCGATACTCGTCCGACATTGCTTCGATGCTGGCTGCTTGGGGTGCTCGAAATGATTTCTGGAGTGTGGTATTCTGGTACGATGGGAGCATCATAGCCCCGGTGGGGGCCTTTCGGGGCCGACAAGTGCACGTTTCTCCCCCCTCCAGTAGGTTAGGTGACGCCCCAATTCCTGGCAGCGACGCCGGTCACGCGATGTGCGCCGCAGGCGAGCGGGCAAACCCACGGGGAGTCCACGGGATGCGCACGGGGCGGGGGTGCCGCCGCGGGAGGCTCACGACTTGCGTTGCCCAGCAAAGAGCAGTCCCACCGCCTGGCGGGCGTCTTTTGAATCACTGTTTTGCCGATAAGCGCGGGCCCTCGCACCCCCCTCCCCCCCCCCATGGAATAGATCTTGGCTGTTTGTGACGCCTGTTTCGAGCAGGTGGGGTCCTTCCCCCATCGGCCGCACTGTTGCCAACACTCGCCCGCCGCCCAATGCCAAAACGCCGAATCCGAGCAAAAAAACTCACCTGGGGGGCACCTACATGGGGGGAGGTACTGAAGCAAGCCGCACGTCGGCGGCGAGCCTGGGGGGGAGGTGAGAAAGGGCAGGCCTCAGGAGGCTCGGAAGTCCCCCGGCTTTCTGAGAAGTTGTCCAAGCCTTCCCCGACGACGAAGGACACTTTTCGGAAGGCCAGATGGGGTTCTGAGAAGCCCCGACGCCTTTTGAGAATGCCGTCTAGTTTTCATTTCCCACCCGCGTGCGCCGCCAAGAAAAAGACCCCCGGGCAAGCTTAGTCAAGAAAAGGCTGGTCCAGTCATCCTCGCCCCGTCGAAGCCCGAAACAGATCCTCCCTTCGGGTCTTCTCGGGGCGCTCATGCGGCTCATGGGCGCCTTCTTGGGCAGTCTTAGGGTCATCCCAGGTTCTCCTTGGGGCTCCCATGGGCGATCTAGGGGCCACCTCGACGCGCCTAGAAGCCCCTCGGAAGCGAAAAGGAGAGAATGCAATAATCATTTAACAACCTGGCTTTTCCAACAAAAAACAAACATGGATTTGGCCTCATGGGGGGTATCGCGTGGGGGCTCAGTACCTACTTGGTGCCGTCATGCGGCGGTATTGGGGCACGTTGGAGGCCATCACGATCTATCGTACGCCAGATTGGGAAGCCACATTGTTAAGGCCTTACGGATGGTGCCGATGACCTTGAATGGCGACGACGACGACGACGACGACGAGTTGGAGGCCATCTTGAGTTATCGTACACCATGTTTGGCCGCCGTATTTGGCCAGCCTGGGCGCTGCGGTGGGTCGCGGGAGGGCCCGTCCAGAACCCCTGGGTGTTTTTTTTGAAGAGGTGTGAAGGTCAAGCAGAGGCGAAGCGTTCTGGCTCGCCTACAGGCCTACCAAAGAGTGGTCTAAGAACATGTTGTGGCTTCAACGGAATGTTCTCAGACCAGTTCTGGTTGGGACTGTCTTGTTTTAACGCATCAGCTTTCTGTTCTAAGAACATTGTTTTTGTTCTTAGAACAGTTCTGGATTCTACGAACATTTTGTGGTAGGCCTATAGCATGCCGGGACGGTTGGTCCCTGCTCAAGCAGTGGGGGCCCGTGCCAAGAAACACCCTTCTCGCCTCCCGGGTGCCTGGGTTTTCCTGGTTTTCGATGTCTTTGCTGTGGAAGGCGTGACGTGCCCAGACCAAACATCAATTGACGTCCTGGGGTATCAGGGTTGGGTTTCTTGTGGACTGACCTCCACTACGGACCCCTGAAGTCAAACCGTGGCGACTGCACCGATGTGAGATGGATCCCGTCTTGGCCTGGCAGGTCTCCAAGGCAGCCCAAGACCAGGCTAGAGACGACAACACCTCGAGACAACCACGGGATAAGACAGACAGGCTCCAGGTCGGCCAAACACGGCATCCATTTTTTTCCACGACACCCCCACCCCAGGCGGCCCGAAACATACCCAATACGCCCCAAGATGGCCCACGAGGGCCCCCAAGAGAGACCTCCAAGAGACCCCCAAGGGGCCAAACATATTGATAGCCCTGTGTCGTTTATGCATGATCTTGGCAGTATCGCGTTTTCGGTACTCAGGGAGACCTAGACGGCCAAAGAGGCCCCCAAGACCGCCCCAAGACTGGCCCAGGAGGCCCCCAATAGTGGCCCACGAGAATCCCAATGGGCCTCCAAATCCATCCGAATCTTCAGGAGGAGCCAATGAGTGTCCACAGCATCCTTGGCGCCAAGACGGCCTCGTCCTTTTCGTGATGCGCTGACGGTGGTCAGGGATCGCTGCGTATGAACGCGGTCTCCTCCTCCTCCTTCTCCTCCTTCTGTGCCTCCTCCTCGTCCTCCTCCACCTCCGCCTCCCTCCTCCTCTTCCTCCTCCTCTGCCTCCGCCGCCTCCTCCTCCTCCTCTTCCTCCTCCTCCTCCTCCTCCTCCTCCTCCTCCTCCTCCTCCTCCTCCTCCTCCTCCTCCTCCTCCCCCTCCCCGCACCCCACCGACCCTCACCTGCCACGCCCAAGAGCGTTCGCGCGCGGGGACGAGGAGGACGAGGAGGAGGGAGGACGAGGGGCAGCGTCGGGCGCACCGACACCGATGCCCGCAGCACCAGAGGAGGCGGAGGAAGCAGGACGAGGAGGGGGAGGAGGGAAGAGGGAGGAAGGAGGAGGGAAGAGGGAGGGAGGAGGAGCCAAGAGGGAGAGTATTTCCAAGGAGGCCCCCACGGTCTCCAGAGCAACCCTCACGAGGAAGGGGCTCCAAGATGGAGCGAAAAAACAGGGATTCCTTTGCAATGTGAAGAGGAGGCGGAGGAGCAGGCGGCGGAGGGGGAGGCGGCGGAGGAGGATGAGGTGGAGGAGGAGGAGGAGGAGGAGGAGGAGCAGGAGGCGGGCGGTGGAGGGAGGAGAGTGGGTGAGAACGGTCAGCAGGGGAGAAAAGGAGAGGGGATAGAAAAAGGAGGAGGAGACGTGGGAAGAGGGAGCGGAGGAGAGGAGGAAGAGGAAGGAGGAGAGAGGAGGAGGAGGAGGAGGAGCCGGGAGGGAGGCACAGCGAGGCGAGGGAGGGAGCGCCCCCCCCCGGCTCAGGAGTGCCCTGCTGTTGGCGCTCGGCCCGCCGCTGCTGGCCGCCTGCGCGGCCGGCGCCTCGTGCTGGGCCTGCCGCGTGGCCCCGATGGGCCCAGCCGTGCCGGCCCGAGCGTACGCAGGGGGCCTTCGGCCTCGAAAGCTCCTCCTC
>CAUYUJ010006424.1:0-7500 GCA_963575745.1 Prorocentrum cordatum
CCAGAACAGGCTCGGCAATCCAGCGGTCGCCCGAAGAGGGGCCAGATACCAATTCAATCGTACGGCAATAGGAGATAATGAGGCACATCCCTGGCTCCCCTTCGCAATACATGCCACCCCGTTGCGCTTCTTTCCTCTTTCTGTCTCCTTCCCGTCTTGTTATTTTCAATATTGCTCTGACCATTCGCGTCGCTATTCAGACACACCTTCGTTCATTGTGAAAGCCTTCCTCCGTGTAGCAATTTCCTCGCAGCTGTGTCGCCCCCTGCTATCATTAGCGCTATTCCTTCGAATCGCTTTTCAATTTGACATTACCCAGACGACGTTTGCACTAGGGCTTGTGTCCCTCGCGGCGAACTGGCTCGTCATCCTGGGCCTTCACCCGGTGCCCGCGTCGTGCAGGTGCTTCCTGCTCTTCGTCTGGTCCCCAGAGGGTGCCCGCCTCGTGGGCGCCTCCTGCGCATGCGCGCCCAGATTGCGCCACGCACCGTAGCGGTCGGATTGAGTGCATGAGGTGCGTAGAGCGGCGGTGGATCGGTGTCACGTTCCTGCGCGCCCCCCACAGGAGGAAGACGACGGCAAAACCCTTTCGATGCTCGAAGCAGGGCGGCGCCTCAGAATCCAGTTGGGATCTGGGGGTATCCCCCCAAAATTACCCTCGACGAAAGAGAGGTAGCTTACACGACATATATATACATATATATATATATATATTTATATATATATATATATATATATATATATATATGGCAGAACGCAAGTTGCTCGGCACGTGTCCCCCCCCCCGAAGGAAGGATAACCTCCCGCCCGCGCGCCGTGCGCGCCACCCTCACACAGCGACACCCTGCCCGTGCCCGAGGTCCCCCCGGACACCTCGCTGCGCGTTCAGTGCGACCTCTCCTCGTCGTCGTCGTCGTTCTCGTCCTCCTCCTCCACCTTCTGCTGCTCCATTTCCTCCGGTTCCACCTCCTCCTCCTCCTCCTCCTCCTCCTCCTCCTCCTCCACTTCCTGCTCCTCCACCTCCTCCTCCTCCACCCCCTCCTCCCGTCGCTGCCGCTGCTGGCGTCGGCGTCAATATTTGCACTGCCAACCCCCCACTAACTGTAGGTGCCGGTGCCCCTGCGTGTGTGCGTGATCAAACTAAGCTGTGTATAGATATACCAATTATTCCGACGGTAAGTCCCACATGAGAATCTGTACAGCTTGCCCCTCGAATTGTTCTTGTCGCCTTGGCGGAGGGCCTTCTATGGGCCTCTGTTTCGTCTGCCCCTTCTCCTCGTCATCTTCGCCCTCCGTCTTCTCTTCCTTCTCGTCTCCCCTCCTCCTTCTCCTCCCCTTCTTTCTCCTTCTCCTCGTCCCTATGTTCCTCCTCCTTCTCGTCCTCCTCTTCTTCCTCCTCTTCCTCCTCCACCTCCTCCTCCTCCTCTTCCTCCCCCTCCTCCCCCTCCTCCTCCTCAACCTCCTCCTCCTCTTCTTCCTCCTCTTCTTCCTCCTCCTCTTCCTCGCAAGCCTCATTTTTTTTTGTTCTCTCTCTCTCTCTCTCTCTTTCTCTCTTTTTTTTCTTCTCTCTCTCTCTCTATATATATATATATATATATATATCATATCCTCCTCCCGCCTGTTCTCCGCGTGCATCTCAGCTGCCTCGTGGCCGGGGTAAATCGATTTCCGCCGGCGCCTGCGCCGCCGCGGCCGGCGCGGGCACGTTCGCCGACGGCGGCCGGCCGGGTCGCGAAGCCGCCGAAGTAACCCTTCGAGCCAGCACGTCTGGGCAACCCCGCGAGCCGCTGGGGCGCGAGAGCATGCCGTTGGGACAACCCCGCAGGCACCGAACTCGTCGCGGCCGCGCTCAGGCGGGAAGCAGCACGAAGTCCAGCTCTGCCGCGAGCTGCTCCGCCTCAGCCCTGGAGTCCACCGGTCTCCTGTCGAACTCCTCGAGCGCTTTCCGCAGGGCCGGCGGCCAGCGCTCCAGGAACTCTCGCGCGGGCGGTTGCAAGATCAGCATGTTCCGCATGCGTGTGGCGCGGGAGAACATGACGTAGAGGTGCAGCCACCACTGCTCGTCCGGCATTCCCCTGCGACCAGCGTCCCCGTCCCTGGCGCAGTCGATGGTGACGCCCTTGCGCAGCGTCTAAACCTGCGACAGCGTGGAGGTCAGGTCCCACGCGTGCATCAGGGTGAACCCCGAGCGGCGCACGACGTGCGGCCCCGAGCTCTGCCACGTGAGTTCATACTCGCTGGGCCTGCGCATGAAGGATCGACCGCCGGCCCCGGCCGGCCTGGCGACCCCGCCGTCGCCGCCGCCACCGCCGTCGGCTTCGTCGTCGTCGTGGTCGTCGTCGTCGTCCTCCTCCTCCTCCTCCTCCTCCTGCTCCTCCTCCTCCTCCTCCTCTTCCTCCTCCTCCTCCTCCTCCTTTTCCTCCTCCTCCTCCTTTTCCTCCTCCTCCTCCTCCTCCTCCTCCTCCTCCTCCTCCTCCTACCCCTCCTCCTGGGGGCTGTTCGGGCCTGTCGGGTTTCTCGTGACGCCCCAGACCGAGAGGGAGGGAGGGAGTGACGATAACGATGACGACGGCGGCGGCGACGACGCAAACGCTGACGCTGACGCCGACGCCGACGACTAGATTCTGCCCCAGACGCGCCCCTGGATGGGTCCGAGAGCCCCTTGTTGATCGCAGGGATTTTTAATGTCCTCTGTGTCTTCATGCCTTTTAGTCGCCCGCGAGAGCTCGCGTCCCCCCGGGGAGCCCAACAGTGACGACAACTACCCGTTCGAGCCTAACAGCGACGACAGCTACGATAACCCGGAGACTCGCTCGGATTCGAACATGGAGTTGCGGGCCCTACTGACGAGGCTCCCGCCTCACTCACGACGAGGCTCCCGCCACGACGAGGCTCCAGCCTCAAGAAGTAGGCCTGGGAAACCAAAAAATGACGACGGTTACCAGTTTCCGATGACCCGCTCGGATTACCAACGTAAAATACGGCCTGATGGCGAGGGGGCTCCCGCCTGATACTTCCTTGCAATTCACTCACAGACGAGGGCTCGCCGGAGATTTTCTCCATACAAACTTGAGGAGCCCAAAAGTGACGACGGTCATAAGTTTCCGACGACCCGCTCGGACTACCAACGTAAGCTGCGGGCCCCATGGTGAGGGGGCTCCCGCCAGAGACTTCCTCACAGTTCACTCACAGACGAAGCTCCCGCCTGAGACTTCCTCGATATTCAAGCCGCAGGAGCCAAACGTGACGACGGTTACAAGTTTGAGGATGACCCGCTCCGATTCGAACATGACGCGCGGGCCACATGGTGAGGGGGCTCCCGCCTGAGACTTCCTCACAGTTCACTCACAGACGAAGCTCCCGCCTGCGACTTCCTCCATGTTCAATCCTGAGGAACCTAAAAGTGACGACAGGTACTTGTTTGAGGATGGGTTGCCTCGGATTTGAAAATCTTGTGCGGGCCCCATAGGGAGAGGGCTCCCGCCTGAGACTTCCTTGCAATCCACCCACAGACGAGGCTCCCGCTTTATACTTCCTCTATGTTCAAGCCTGGGGAGCCCAAAAGTGGCGACAGGTACAAGTTTGAGGATGACCCGCCTCGGATTCGAACATGATGTGCGGGCCCCATGGGGAGGGGGCTCCACGAGGCTCCCGCTTGATACTTGCTCCTTATTCAAGCTGAGGGGGTTGGTGGTGACGAAGTGATGGGTAAGTGGGTGATGATGATAAGTGGCTGAGTGATGATGAGTGGGTGAGTGGTGATGATAAATGATCGAGTGGTGATGATGGTGATGATACTGAACAATCGGATGATGAGTGATGACGAGAATGGCGATGATAATAATGATGATCATGACAGTTGGTGACGGTGATCGATGGTGATGATGAGACGGGCTGAGTGCGTGAGTGAGGCGGAGACAGGGGACGTGGGTGAGGTTCCTGCGCGGGGGGTGTCCAAAGAAAACAAGAACCCCACTTAGGATGTGGGGAAGAAGAAACCACGCGAACGGGGATATCCCGCAAGGCAGGAGTAGCTAGGTCCTCCAACGCCCCCACGGAGGGGGAGGGAAACGACAGGACGGCGACGACGGAAGGCTGTCACTAACCTGATGGGAACCTGATGAGGAGGGGAAAGGGTAGGGGGCTATGCTCGGCGGCGCAAGCGATGGCAGGTGTGAGGTCTGAGGCAGCACGGTGACGGCTGTAGGTGAAAAGCGCGTGGCGGCACAGTGGGGTACGGGGTGAGGAGCTGCAGAAACGGCGCTGGAGGGTAGCGGTGCGAGGGTGGCCGGGGCCACCCTGGCCAAAGGTTGGATGGCGCAAGGGCCTGTCCCATCCCGAGGGGCTGGCCCCCAGCCGCGGCCAGGGGGCCCTCACCCGTCGAGGCGGGCGAATGGAATCCGTGGGCGAGGCTGGAGGCCACACATGGGGGTACCCCCGCTTCATGAACGGTTTGCGCCAGCCTTTGGCAGTGGCCCCGTGTGGTGGCAGGGTACCCCCCCCATCCTCCACGCGATGCGGTGATCAGCCGACTCCCAGTCCTACAGTCGGCAGGCCAGGTGGCGGTGATAATCTCATGGAGGAGTGCCTCAGTGGACGAAACGCCTCGCGGTGGGGAGCGTGGCCCAAGAAGCCTGGAGGTGGGGTAGGGTCCAAGCAAAGTGTTGGGCGACAACTCGCAGTTGGAAGCGCTCCCGAGCGGCATTGAAGATGGGGGGAGAGCGGGATGGGCGGAAGCTGGCGGTGGCGCGCGTTCCCAGACGGCCTGGGGGGGGGTGGAGGGAGGTTCACGCAAGCAGTGGGCCTGCAAGCTGTAGGCAGCCGTGACCTGGCATGCGGTGGCGGCAACGGTGTTATCGCGACCGTCCTGGCCTTTGCCAGGACGGCCAGTGGTGCGTGCCAAATATGACACCCCCCGATGATGACCCCCCCCGCTCCATACGCAGAGGCTGGGGAGGTAAAGGTGAGAGTGGCGGGAAAATGGTGCGGTCACGAGGGAGTGAAAAGAGCTAAAGGCTCACAATGTACATGTTCCTCTCCTCCTCTTCCTCCTCCTCCTCCTCCTCCGCCTCATTATTTTTACCTTCCTTTCGAACTTAGATCTGTTGGCTACAGTGTCAATCTGGCGCACCCATCCCCCCCAGGGTCGGGCGACCCTGGGGGCGGGGGGTGGTCAAAGTAGGTACTTGCCTGGTTAAGAGAAGGACAGCGACAAGCCCCCGCCCCCTCCAGGGACAGGGTAGCTAGGTTCCCCTGCACCCTTGGGGGGTCAGGGAGGGGAGGGAGCCACCATAACTAACTATAGCCACAAGGAAGGGAAGAATGGGGAAACCGACGAGCTGCGGCGGTTGCCGGAGGTGCGAGGCGGGAAGCGAGCGGCGGCGGCTGCTGCGGTGGCGAGTGGCGGAGAGGTCAGCGGCGTCCACACTCGCCTTCGTTGGAATGACGCATAGGGCGTGGTCGTGGTGCGTGGCGTGGGCGTGGTGTGTGGCGATCTTGCCGTGCGTGAGCATGGCGGCGGCGAGCTCCTCCTTTAGCTTGCTCAGAACTCGGACGGCGTCGTGGGCGGTGCTGTTGTGCTTTCCGCTCGCTCTCGATGTTGGCCTCGGCCCCTTCGTAGGTGCTGCCGTAGCTCCTGCAGTTCAGCTCTAGTTTCTTCCCTTGGGGTTTCCAGTTCGTTGTTCGTCTTGTGAAAGTTGTCGATATTGTCCTCGGCCTTTGCCCACTGCTCCTGACGTCCTGGGCGAGACGTTGGTTGTCCTTGGGTGTCTTCAGAAGGGCGCCGGTGTCCTGTCCTCGTGTCAACTCCCCCGCCCTTGTCTGTCTTCTTGCCGCTGGCGTCGGGTTGCGGCCCATCTCGGTGGGCCTTCCCCGTGGGATGGTTCCAACTCGTCGTCGGCGGCCCCTGGCGTCGTCCCTGGCGTAGCTGACGTCCTTCCCGATGATGTGGGGCTCGATGGTCTTCCCCTCCAAGGCAGTCAAGTTAGGGGAACAAAGAGTGACATAAACATAAAAACTCGGAGGTCCGCGCGGATTTCTCGGATCGGCGCTGGGGCCCCCCGGCGGCGCCTCCGGCGCCGCCCCTGGCGCGCTCCGCGCGCCAGGGAGGGGGGTCCAGCGCGGATCCGAGAAATCCGCGCGGACCTCCGAGTTTTTATGTTTATGTCACTCTTTGTTCCCCTTTCAGTGGACCTCCGCCTTCTTGTGGCGTTCCTCGGCGTATTCGGTGTGGTCCTCCATGGCCTCTGCAGCGCGACCGAGCGAGCGGCGCGCTGCTGATGGCCATGGCTGAAGTCCATGTGGGTCTCGGCGCCGGCGGTCTGAAGTACGGCGGTGCTGTTGTCTTACGATGGCCGCGGCTTTCTTTCGTTGTTGTGTGACCTTGATCTGTTTCCACTCCTCTTCGAGCTTGGCGCCGTGTGGTGCTGTCTCCCAGGCGGGCCTTCAGATGGCATAAGCCTTGCGATTGGGTATGGCGATGCTGATGGTCCCGACGATGCGGCCGTTGTGCTCCTGGTTTGCCTCGCGCAGCTTATTCGTGGCAGGGGACCCCTCCTCCTGTCGTGGCTGCCGCGTCCATTTGCCGTTCTTGCCCGTCTGCTTTGCTTCCCTGCTGGGGGATGTCGTTGTCCTCGGTGTGGTCATCATGCGGCCTGGGGAAGCTGCCCTTGCCTTTGCCGCTCATGCTCTTTTTGGAGGGTGAAAGCGTGGGTCGGGCGCAGGGTCCCGGCAATGATGTTTTTAAAGGCCATGAATGGGCGATACATCCTCGATTGCTGTGTTCGGCGGGGACACTAATTGAAGCCCCCCGCCTGCACCCGCGCGCGAGACTTGAGGGGAAAGGAAGCAAGGGGGCGGGGGGTTCGGGAAAGGCGACGAAGGCAACGAGCGCTAAGGGCGCAAAAAGAAATTGCTGGAACACACGAAAGCGGTCAGGTGAGTGTCGAAATCTGCCCAGCCAATCTGACATGCGGAACACTGCGCCTGAGTTTTGGGGATCTTGAAGGCCAGGGCAAAATGTGAATTCACATTGTGGGGAAAAGCAAAATGTGAATTCACATTTTGGGAAAAAGGAAAATGTGAATTCACACTTTGGGAAAAAGGAAAATGTGAATTCACATTTTGGAATTTGGTGTAGGATTCTTTATGAAGGGGCTAGAATGTGAATTCACATTTTGGGAAAAAGGAAAATGTGAATTCACATTTTGGGAAAAAGGAAAATGTGAATTCACATTTTGGGAGAATCGCGGGGCCCAATCCAAATCTGTTTTGGGGTCGAGAAGTCATCGTTTGGGAACATACGCGATCATCAACCGCACCATCAAGACACACTTGCACTCCACTTCGCCGGCCCACACGAAATATGCAAGAACGCCCGCACGCATGAACGATAATGGATGGACGGCGCGCGTGCCTGCGCGGGCAACGCGCGGGCACGAATGACTCGCCATCAATGACCGCCAGCATTGGATGCCAATCGTACCCGATCACATACATGAA
>CAUYUJ010006424.1:12500-202500 GCA_963575745.1 Prorocentrum cordatum
CACACTGTCGCGGAAACGCGCTGACTGGGGCGGCTTCCGCCGAAGTCCTGAGGACTCAATTCACGACGGCAACGCGCAACAAAAAAAACACACTTGGACATTCGAGGGTGGAGCGCCCCCCAACCCATGGCACCCCGCGTTCCTCCGCCAAGTGCCCCTTGCTCCCCCGTCCTCCCCCTGCGATTCGCTCTCCCCTCCCCGTCCCGCGCCGTCAGCCGCATCGCTTACTTGCTCGACGCATTCATATAGTTTGCTTTCGCATTTTCCTTTTCCCCTGGGCCCCCGCACCCAGGGTTGAACACGATCGCCACTTCATTTTGCTACTGGGCAGGCGGAGTGGCGGAACCACTGCGGATATACCCAAAGGTTCGTGCAAAGATGCGACAACATAACTACCTTCAATTCCTTTTGCCTCGGGTGCTCGGCCACCCGGGCATCGCCCGCAACTGCCGGCGCGCGGCTCGCAGACCGTGCTCCGCGCATTCGACGCGCGGGAGGCTTTCCAAATAAATGCGGGATGCTGCCGCAGGGCGCGGCGGAGTGGCGACGCATCGCCTCCCGCGGAGCTCATTCGCCTCCGCCGCCCCCTGTCCTCTGCGCGAGACTGCAAAACCCAAGTTGCCAATTCTTCACGCTTCGCGCACCCCCGCCAGCCCATCCAGAAGTAAAACCTCCTGCGAAGCATACTGGGTGTCGTGGCTTTCGTGCGTGCCCCCTCCTGCCTCTGCGTCCTCCTCCCGCACATGTGGGTGCGTTTGATGCGGCCTTTTCTGCAATGGAAACGTTGGTGCGTTTATTGCAGCATCGCTGCAATTGAAAAGTGGGTGCGTTTGCTATGGCCCATCTGTAGGTGGCATGTCGGCACGTGCGACGCGGCCCTGTGCGCGGTTTGACATGTGGGTGCGTTTCGGCGAGGACGAAGACGAGGTTGAGGAGGGCGATGAGGACGAGGAGGACGAGGAAGCCGAGGAGGGCGAGGGGGGGGGGGAAGAAGGGGGAGGGGGAGGGGGAGGGGGAGGGGGAGGGGGGAGGAAGGGGAAAACGTGAAGGAGGACGAAAAGGGGGAGGAGGAGGAGGAGGAGGAGGAGGAGGAGGAAGGGGGGGGAGGAGGGAGGAGGATGAATAGGCGGATGAGTAGGAGAAGAAGATGGAGGATAAGTAGGAGGATGGGAGGAGGAGGGCAAAGAGGATGAAGAGAGGAGCGAGCAAAAGGGCCAGAGGCCTCTTGAATGCCTCTCAAAGTCCCCTCGGATATCTCTTGAAAGTTTTTCTTTTTTTTTTTTTTTTTTTTTTCCGGGGGCCTCTTGGCGGTCTCGGGGGCCTCTTGGGTCGTTCGTGGGCCTGTTCGATATATTGGGTGCCTCTTGGGGCCTCTTGGAAGTGTCTCGGGGGTCTCTTGGGAGCCCCCATTAAAGCATCTCGGGCGCTTCTCGGGGCCTCCTGCGCGCTTCTCGGGGCCCACTTGAAACGCTCAGGGGGGTCCTGGGAACGCTCCTGGGGCCATATTGGAAGAGATCGATCAAAGATGAGGGCGGCGTCAATTACACCCCCCCCTGCCCCCTCGGGGCCGCGATCCTCGCGAGGGGCGTCAAAAATTGCCCCCCCCCCCCCCCTCCTGCCGGGTCCGAGAAAGGACGCTCTCTAACCCCTCGCGACGAGGCCCGCCCAAGCCCAGGGGGATGGGGGTAGGGGGAGGGATACACCGCTCCCCGAAGGGGATAAAGAGGGTTGAAAAGAACGGGCCATATAGCTCGGTCAGCAAAGCGCGACGCCCGCATGTCTGTATATCCTCGGGCCCCATCTCCCAGCTGCACGATCGCACGTGTCATCTGAACTCCGGTGCCTGAGGGGCGGGGCTGCCGCGCGACTTGAATCCCACCAGCCTTGTAGGACGTGAGTGAGCATGCGACATTTTTTCCATGACACCGAATGCCTCGTCGCCGCGACGTCTCTCGCGGCCCCCCTGGTCGCTCCGGAACGGCGGCAATAAGCGCATTGCCGAAAACTCAAACAGGAGCATGCGTCGCGCCATTGGCCAGAAGCTCAAGAATCTACAGGGCGAGCTGCATTCACCTACTCTTCTTGGCACCCCCGCCCCGAATGTCCGAAGAGGCCGCCCTCTTCGCAGGAGTGGAAGACGCGGAAACCAGCGATGCCGCCTGAGGGGCACCGCGCACCGCCTGTCTCGCCGTCGGCAGCTTCCTTCGGGGCGCCCTTCGCAAGGCCCTGCACGCGAGCCCGAAGCACAGGAGGTAGGCGGGAGAAGTGTACCTCAGGAGTCTTCGCCACGAAAGCCGTTGCCTTGGTCGGCCCCTCTGGCCTGTACTGGTAGTCGAGGAGCAACGCGACGGCCTCGTTCACGGCGTGTGCCACGCCCGCATCCTCCATCGTATGCTTGGCCGCCTTGATGGCATCCTGGACTACAAGGTTCACGTGTAGCGGAGGGCTCAGGTTTTGACGAACGGCCGCGCTGCTCATCTTGAAAAGGATGTCGTGGAGCTCGTTGTGCATTTTCATCAGTGTCGACGCGACCTTGTCGAACTGCTTCTTCGCGCCCTCCATGTCGCAGTCCCCGCCCGCGAAGGAAATGGACCAAGACGGCAGGATCGCCTTGAGCTGCTTGTCTTTGGCATCGATCTCATCGCGCCAAAGTCGCAACAGCTTGTCGAGGCACTTACCGCTGAAAGCCGACATGGCTTGCTGCCAAGTCCTCAACGTGGACATGGCGCGCGGCAACTGCAATTCCGCCTCCAAGTTCGAGCCGGTGATCTTCGCGATCTGCTTGTCCAAGTCGGCGAGGGCGGCTGTCAAGGCAGCCAACATGTCGTTCACGTCGCCCGTGAGTTTGTCAATGGTGGCAGCGCCGTGCTTGATGTCAAGCTTCGGTGCGAGGTGGCACGCGAACAGGCTCACATCCCGGATGCGCATATTAACCTCCATGATCGATGCCGCGTGCACACAAAGCATCGCGGCATCCCCCGTACCCCCGCGCGGGGGTTACAGACCGTGGCCCGCCAGTGCGCAGCGCCGGCAACAGTGGAACAACAGAGCACGTAGCAAACAATTGATTTCAACACAACGCCCTGTCAAACAACGTTCGCACTCCAATGCGTTTTCAAAAACACTCTTGGGGCGGGCCACAATCCAGGTCAGCGCAAGAACGTTCGGGAGATATGTGAATATACTCTTCAGTGGCCACGACCCCCCTCAAAGCAACGCAATATTACATCTCCAACGCGGTTTTGCTGAATACTGCGGGCCCCCACTCCTGCGGCATCGGCTCCTCGTTCACTCCTGCGGACCCTCGCCCCCAGGGCAACGGCCCCATGCAATGCCACCAGCCTTTTACGGCGTGAGTGGTTTAGGGGGCCCTCTCTGTTCTCAACCCCCTTCTTCCCCTCCGGGCCTGTGGGGGGGAGGGCCCGCGGGTGGTTGGAACGTCTGTTCTGGCCTAGACTGGCGCCAAAAGGGCCCAAGAGAGCTCGACGCGACCTCCAAGATCGCTCAGGATAGCCCTCGACGTCTCAAGGTCGCCCCCCCCAGTAATCCTACAAGTGGCTCCAAGACCGCCCCGCGACGGCTCCAAGTGGCCACGGAGCCTCCTAAGGATGCCCCCGAAAAGCCAACGTCCTCCCAAAACCTTCGGAAATCTGCGTGTTTGGCCTTCTCGCCTTTTCGCTTCCGATGGGCTCTTGCGGCCTGAAGGTGGCCCCAAGATAACCCAAGAGGGCCCCGAGATGGGGGCCAAGAGAAGCCCAACACGGGCCCAAAAGGGCCCAAGAGCGGCCCAAGAGGGCCCCAAGAGGCGACTTTTCGGGCCCCGACGGGGGTACTGACATACCCCCCCCTCTTCTTTGAGCCACGGCCTCCAAGACGGCCCCAGAAACCTCCCATGCCCCCCAAAAGAGCCCCAAGAGGGCCCCGAGACCCCCCAACATGGCCCCAAGAGTGCCCCAGGAGACACCACGGGGACCCCAAAATTGCACAGGGGCCCCCGAAATAACCCCCAAGAGGGCCCGGGATAGCCCCAAGATGCCCCCAAAAGAATCTCAGAGCGAAACGCCCAGAAGGCGTTGATGGTTGAGTCGTCGTCGTCGTCGTCGCCGCCGCCGTCGTCGTCGACGTCGTCGCTATCGTCATCGTCGTCGTCGTGGCGGCCGTCGTCGTCGTCGTCGTCCTCGTGGATCGACTTCGTTGTCGTCGTCGCAGTCGTCGCCGTCGCTGTCGTCATCGTCGTCGTCGTCGTCATCGTCGTCGTCGCCGGGTGCGTCGTCGTCGTCGTCGTGGTCATCGCCGTCGTCGTCGTTTTCGCCGCTACCTCCCTCTCTCCTCCCACCGCCTTCTCTTCTTCCTCCTCCTCCACCTCGTCCTTCCCCCATTCCTCCCACAAGGAGGAGCTAAAAGGAAGTGCGCGGGGGGCAGGGGGAACAGGTGGAGATATGCGAAAACAAAAAGATGTACGCACGAAAACCACGACTGCCAGTATGCTTCGCAGAAAGTTCCCGTTTTGGGATGGGCTGGTGGGGATGCGCGAAGTATGAAGTTGCCGCTTTGGGATTAACAACGCATGGGGCGAGGGATGCGGAGGAAGAGGCGCTGAGTTCCAGCTCTGAAGCGTGTAGCGTGGAGCTCCGGCTCTGATGAGAAGCGTGTGTTTCGCCAGTGGTGAACTCAGACTCTGCAATTGTGAAATGATGAAAAAGAGGGAGGCCGCGACGCTTGGTGAACGGGAGGGCCAGGGTTACAACCTGAATGTGGCAACTCTGGGAAGCAACTCTCGGCATCCCGCGCTTCGGCGGGGCGCGAAGAAACGGGGGGGCGCTCTGGTGTTTTGAAGCACGACGCGGAAAGCGAAACCTCCGGAGGGCGAAATCGACGAACCATGTTTTTCGCCACCCCCTTTTTTCTGCAAGTGCGGCCTTTTCCCGCCCCCGCCTGTCCCGTGCAATACCTGGCCTGCGTTGTGGATTGGGCTGGCCTGGTCTCGTCATTGCCCACCTACCGTTTGAAAGAAAAATATCATTCCACAGGGGCTAGCCCACTCCCGCGTGTGAGACGTGTTTCAAAAGGCAAAGGTCAAAGCTGGGAATGGCGATTCGGATGGCGACATTTTTTCGCGCGCCCCCCCCCCGTTGTCCTAGAGTTTCTTGCGCCTCTTCGCAAAAGGGCAATTCAACTGCCCATTGCAGGAACAGCGGCCGTCACAAACGCAATGCGCTCCAATGCAGCGCTTGCCAGTGCACGTCTGGCGCAAACACTGAAGATACGAACGTTGGCGACAAGCGCGGCACCACGCTGGAAGAGGCGAGTTGTTCTTAGCATCCTCCAGAGAAAGGCACCCATCACGCCGACTGCACAGACAGCATGTTCCACACATGCACGAAGGGGCCGCAGGCTTCTGATTTGCAAGTTTCTTCAGCGTGATGGGATGTCCCTCCGTGGGTTTTTAAAACTCCACTTGCTGTTCATGTAGCACTGCTCAGGGAAGGCATAACCAATCGGCCGGCTGCAGCCGAGCTCGCCTGGCCCCGGCTGAGTTCCCGCACCGTGGGCTCTCGCCGTAACACACCTTGTAATCGCCGTGGCGGAGTATGCAGCCGCATCTCACAAAATATACGAGGGATCTCTCAAAATCCTCTAAAATAGAATTCCGAGAGGCGCACCGCAGCCGCACCTCGATATCTCCAGTGGTTACGAATCCAAAGCAGCCACCAATGACGAGACCTAGGCGACGGGGCGGCTCCGCACCGTGCAGAGACAGACCCAAATTATTGGTGGACGTCGAGATGCCCCACAGGCGGGCTCCGGTGCGTTCGCAATCGCGGCGGGCTCTGTTTACGAGATTCTGGGAGCCATTATCTGGGAGAGGTACTGTCCCCACTGGCACGGAGCCCCAGGTGTACTCTCGCGTCTTTTTGTTGCTCCTTTCAATGCCGACTACGTCGTCGTCAAAGGAGAGTACTAAATGTCCAGCGCCATGTTTTTCGAAGAAGAACCGCTCGATGAAGTGTCTCTGAGGGACCAGGCCTTCTTCGCCCACGACGATGTTGCAGCGAAGATCTGCGGCCTCGCACTTCCTCCGTTGGGCCCCCGGGGCAAAAATGCAGATTTTATCCCGATGGACCCCTTGAGTGCTTAGCCACATGATCAACGTCCGTAAGAAAACCACACGACCATTTTGCACGGCGTTGCACGAAAGAACGCATACGGAATAGGTTATAGATGATTTCCTCGGTGGGCCTTGAACGTTGCTCCGCAACGATGATGTATTCGCTTTGTAGAATGCCTCAGGCTCTGCGCAAAAGGATAAGTCTAAACAGCACCGCCGATTGCAGGAAACATGAACTAGAAGCTTGACCCAGGAGGGCTACATATGTTTCTTTGCTGTTGTGTTTTTCGTTTGTTGTCGTTGTATCTTGTGCTGTTCGCAGACCACTTTTTTTGCCGGGCCCCCTTTTTCGCCGGGGGGCGTGGCAAGAAGGGGGGGTGGTCTGGCGAGAAGGGGGGCGCTGCGAAAAAGGGGGGCGCGGCGAAATGGGGGGCGTGGCGGAAAAAAGAAGGTTGCGCGTTCGTTTCGCAACCCCCCTTCCTTTTTTCGTCACGCCCCCCTTGTCGCAAACGCCTTCCTTTTCGCAAGGCCCCCCCCCCTTTTTTTTGCCGCGCCCCCTTCTTCACCAAGGGGGTCGCGGCAAAAAGGGGGGCGTCTGGCGAAAATGGGGGCGTTGCGAAAAAAGGGGGCGCGGCGAAAAGAGGGGCGCGGCGAAAAAGGGGGGCGCGCGTTCGTCTCGCAGACCCCCCCTGTTTTGTGCCACGCCTCCTTTTCGCAACGCCCCCCTTTTCGCCGGACCCCCCCCCCCCCTTTTTGCCGCGCCCCCTTCTTTACTAGGGGGGGCGTGGCAAAAAGGGGGGGGGGTCTGGCGAGAATGGGGCCGCCGCAACCAGAGTTTGCGCGGGCGCGCGCATGGCTTTATTGGGGAAGGGGGCCCACAAAAACGACCCACTCACAAAGTGAAGTGCGGTTGCACGTGCGAGTGTGTATGTATGCTTTGGACACCCGAAATATCCGGGGTAACTCGGGCCCGGGATAACTCGGGTTCGGGTTCCCGAAAAACGAACCCGAGTTAGCCCTGGCCCGAGTTGCCCCTGATGATTCGGGGCTCTGCAGGACGCCCGAAATATCCGGGGTAACTCGGGCCCGGGATAACTCGGGTTCGGGCTCCCGAAAAACCAGCCCGAGTTAGCCCTGACCCGAGTTGCCCCTGATGATTCGGGGCTCTGAATGCTTGTGTACGTGCGGTGCGTAAGCGGGACACCAATCAACCAATCAACCAGGAAATCGCCAGCCAACCGTGCAAAGGACAAGCCTGCCGACCAACCAACTAGCGAGCTGACCAACCGACCAACCAGCCAACCGGCAAAAGGACCGACCAACCAGCCGATGCACGAAACGGCAGGGCGGCGCGGGTGGCAAAGCCCAGCTGATCTCGAACGCCCGTGGCCTGCCAGGCGTTTTTTTCTGGATGGGCGGGTGGTGGGACACGCTAAGAGCCGCTCAAAAAGCCACAGGCAATCTGCCACGGAGGGGTCCTGAGGCAATCCCGCCCAAGCTGAGCAGGGGGACGCGCGCGGCGGGCCCGGGGTGCAGATACGCAGCGAAGCTGCAGTAGGGTTACGTCGTAATTGGCTAAGGGGCAGCATCAGCGGCAGACAGGTGAGAGCAAACAGCAAAAAGAAGACGCTGCAGCAGCAGTCCAGAGACAATGAGGGAGAGCAGCAGCACCAGCAGCGGCAAGCACGAGGAGGAAACACGCTAGAAGTGGACAGGAGTCCAGGGCCTCGCGGCTACCTTTGACGCGCCCCGCCTCCTGGGCAACGAGAGCATCGAAGATGGCGCAACATGCCCCCTCAAGGCATCAGAGTGCAATGGTGGCGCCCAATACAAAAGCTCAAGATCTCGCTCAACATGGCTTCCAACATGTCCGAATATGATGTAATACCACTCCATGAGCGATCCAGGTGTCCTGGGCACCTCCGTTAGGAGCCCTGGGGGGGGGGGGGGGGGGGGGGGGGGGGGGGGGGGGGGGGGGGGGCAGGGGCTCCAATAGGTCCCTTGGAGCCCTGAAAGGTCCCAAGACTCCATAAACATCTAAAAACAACCCGAAAGAAATCAGAACGGGCCCTGGGTTGCATGACACCCTGACGGGGTTGGACCCCGCGAGGGTCAACAAATGCTTAATTAATGTCTGGTTGCAACCAACCATCCTCGCCCTGCATGCGGGCCCGGGGGTTGCCCCAACAGGCCCTCCAGGCCGGCCCCCATCGCCCCGAGAGGTTTCTCGATTCACGCTTTGGTACCCGCGGTGTTCAACTGAATGCGTCTCTTCCTTTTGCCCCCGTCAGCTCTCATTGACATATTTCTGGATGGGCTGGTGGGGGCGCGCGAAGCGTCAGAAATGATATCATATGGGTCGCATGGCTGATCATGTCACTCCAGCCCCGCAGCCATGAGAGGGACGGTACGTTTTCGTATGCCAACCATGAGGTGGACCCAAACACTTACACACTTCTCTGAAGTCCAACGACGGGGCCCGCCCCTGAGGTCCGCCCCACGGTCCGACCGCCAGTCCCAGACCACATCAAGGTGACAACTGCCTGGCCCGACTTCCATGTAGGCCAGCCACCAAGCCCCCACACAGGCACGCGCACATAAAAAATCAAATGCTTTGCGACTCGCACAGAAGCCCATTCCCCAATGAGGTGACCTTCCCCTGGCCCACGTGCTATTCTCGGAACGCCGCCAGACCCACAACCCCTCACGGTGATTTTGATTTTGTTAAATATCTAACTGTCGGAGAACCCTGACGTTCACTAAGTTCTATTTCAGAAACACCCCTCGAGACCCAAACCCAATTGAGGTGACCACCGCTTGGCCCGGTTTTCACGTAGAAGCCCACAAAGCAAAGCCCAGACACCATTGCAGGTTTGCCCCTCAAACATCAAGCCAAGACCCCTTTTGGGGTGATTGTGACATGGTCCACTGTCTATATCGAGAATGTCCCGACAGACCCAGACCCCATTAAGGCGACCAGGACCTGGCAAAACGTCCGCCCCCTCTTATGTAGCACAACCCGCCCCCATCGCTTCCCCACTTCGGGATTCCACCCCGCAGGTACCTCGATTCGTCAGGACCAGCTGGGCACCATGGGTGGGGAGCTGTGGCGGGCAGCGATGCCGATCGAGGAGTCGGGCATGGACGTGTGTTCCTGAGTAAGCAGTTCAGTTTCGTGGCTATCCGCCATCGTTTGCCCCGCTGAAGGAAATCTTTCATAATGGGAGCACAAACATATTCTGGTAATGAGATGACATGTAGGGATACAGTACAGCTGCCAGAGGGTAGGGTGATCCTGCGCTACAGGTAGGTCTCGAAGTGGTTCTCGAGGGGTCGCCACGCAGACTGTTGCGCTGGTACGGTGGCAAAACCGATTGGGCCATGGAGCACATGGCACGTGCGCGCGGGGGGGGGCTGGGCGATTTGCACGCGGGGAGGAAGTAAGGGGAAGGGCGACGAGGGGGGGGCTGGTAGGTTGGGACGAGCGGGACCTCGACTGCCAGAACGCGGAGGTGCGAGCCGCCATTCACGAAACTCCTCCAACCACGCTGCCCTGACTTCCGCTGACATCTCGCCATGAAAACGCTCCACTGCGAGAGCGTTGACCTGGTCGGTCTCCTCGCGCAAAAGCGTCCTGCCTGCTGCTGCTTTGGCAGCCTCGCGCAACCGATTCGCATGCACCATGAACGAGCTACCGCCACGGCGCGCGGGCGGCTCGGGCTCCCGGCCCCCCAAGCAAGCTGCACTTGCGCGCCTTTTCCGACCCTGGACCTCGCCAGTGGGCAAGACGTGGCCGAGCAACTGGTCGAAGAGTGGGCCCAAGCCGATTGCGCTCGCATCTCCACCGAGTACCGGGTCATCAGAGGGCCGACGCACTGCCAGCGCATGGCCCTCAAGCTCTGGGCGCAGCTCTACTGCGCCCGCTCCATCACCGCCGTCAAGATCGCAAACTGGCAGAGCACGTAGTTGGGCACCGCTCGATAGAATAGCGCCACCGCTCCCAACCGAATCAAATTGCAGACGTTGCAACGGGCAAGTAGACCTCGCCCTGTCTTCTTGCCCTCTGGGCACCTTCTGGGCGGCCGCCAAGGCGCGGCCGCCGTTGTTGGCGTGCACGACCATGGCTTGCTTCAGAAAGAACTCGTTCGACGTGTGACCAAAAGCTCGTGGCCCTGTGGTCGACCTACTACTGACGCACCTGCGCCCGGCGTGAGAACGCTCAGAAAAGTCCGTGACAAGCCGCATGGAACCCAGCGAGGTCTTGGCGCACACCTGGGCCTGTCGAGATGTCTTGGCTTCCGCGCCAGGAAAAAGCCGTCTGAACCCACGTGTAAACACGTCCAAACAGCATTCACGTGCATTGTAAATCTCTCTGGCCGCCTCTTGCGCCTCTTCCGGCCCCCACTCGTCGCTGTGCAAACGACGCAAAGTGAATGGAGGCGAAGAGTACTTGATGCCGCACCGCCTGTCGATCACGGAGTTCATGCGCAGAATGACTCCCAATGCGAACTTCTTGATGCTTTGTTCATGGACGGGCGCACCAAGCAAGTGCAACAGCCTCCAACATTCATGGTCGGGATCGGTGAAACCCACGCGCGCCATATCAAGTGGGTCTGACTTACAGACCGTGATCGGAGAGGTCTGTCTGTTCAACAACTCGTCGACTTTTGGGGCGGGCTTGGACCTGCCTGCCCCGCCGAGAAGAAAGTAGAACAGATCGTCGCAGATCGTGCGCACCAGAACGTACACTGCCAATTCGTGGTAATCCCACCAGCGCCCTGGGCGCAGATGGTATAGCGAGCTTGCTCTTCCACAGCTCGGGTAAAACAGTTCCCACCGCTCTCCCTCTTTCCCGCGGGTCTGGGCGGGGGGAGGGGCGCGACCCCCCCCCCCCCACGATGGCTCCAAGATTGCCCACGCCCCTTTTTCACCACACGTTTACCGACGCCCCTCTGCGGACGACTCTCATGGACATCGTTCGTGGGCGGGGCGGCGGGAGTACGCGAAGCGTCGAGAATTTGAATCGCTGGCGCAATATTCGCAAGCACGGTTCAAGCGAATGGAGTTCAAAAGAACTTCATCAGGCATCTCGTCGCCCACCGCCCCTGCGTTGTTCCTCGGGCGGTCGGCATGGAACGTCTCCTGCTTCAACACCCCGACGCCCTTGAACAATTTGCGCAGCAACGTCTTCCAGAATTTCTTCATCATGTACGTCCACTTGCCCTCTCCAGGGACAACTTCGGCTCGGCCGAAGAGCACTTTGTTCAGCCTGTCTGTCACTTTCTGACGGCAAGAGAGCTCGTCGTCGCAACAAGGTTGTCCATCTGGCCGCCAGCAATAATGGATCCATGATTATGCTGCTACGTTGTCGTTAACTACCTCCAGCAGCTCGAATCCGCCGGCGCCCGCGCACCGCGAGCCAACAACCCCCCCCCCCCCCCCCCAGCAATCGAAAACTGCACGCCCCGAAAGCGACGGAACCATTCGCGGGGGGCCACGACCCCCCGTAAAACACCAAGTGCCCTCGCCCCCAGGGCGCGAGCGCGCGTCGGAGAACGCGCGCGGAGATTGACCGCCCCATGCAGGCGCTGCCCCTAGGGCGCAGTGGGTTTTGTGGGCACCCTCAGACCCCCAATGCCCATTTGGCGCTCCTCTTCCTGCTGATTGGGCCGGCAGAGGCTGCCTGGGGGCGCCCTCGAGTGGGCGAAGGAGAACTGGCCCCGCAACGTCTGTCGCCGAGTTTTTCCCCCAATCGCGCGCGTTGCCAGGAACCCCAATCTGCCCGCCGCGGGCGTTTCGCCCGCCCCCCCCGCCACCGCCTCCCCCGAATGCCCCCCCCCCCCCCCCCCCAAGCAAAAAAAAAAACAAGCGGGCAGCAACTTCGACGACCGTCTGCAACGTGCTCCCATGAAGCGCGGGGAAGGCCTTCAAATGACCGAACATCGCTCCGCGATGGTCCGAGAAAAAAGCATGGGGGCACAAGTGAAATAGCTCCGAACGTCCCCGGGTGGGTTCCGACGCGCTAGGGAGTGCCTGGCAACGGGGAGCACGCATAGGACGGAAGAGCACTCGATGCCTGAAGCTTGGGGGATCATGGCAACGGCCGAAGGCCTGGAGATAAAGCAGTTTGGTACGCTTTTGGCAAAGTACACTCTGGTTCACCGAGCCTGAACAAGAATCGCATCACTTCCGCGATGCGGCCTCGATGAAACTGCGGCGGCTCCTCCCCAACAACACGGCGCATTCGGAATCAGACCTCCTCGCCGACGTGATCGATAGCACTAGTGAGATTAGAAGAATTGCGAAGCACTTTCGCCATGCTGAAATGGCGCGCGCTGTGTGCCTTGACAGACTTCAAAGCGAGTTTGCCTCTTCGGTGCGAGTGGACCTGGCACGCGTCAGGTAGAAAAAGAAATTTGTTGCCAATGTCGGGGATGTTCTTTTCGAGCTCCTGGCCGAATGCTTTGGGGATCGTGGGATTCCCCAACGCGCCATCGAAACATGGGCTGAAAGTAAAAGAATCGACGCTATCGAGTGCCCGGCGCAGCGCCCCCCGATTGCCCAGCAAGTCCACCTCCTGAGGCATGCGCCGTTGCAAGCAAGGCAACAATTCCGTGCCCTTCGTGCCCGCGACGATGGTGGCAGGGCACATCCACTCTTCCCTCCACAGAGCAGAAGCACCTCGCACATCGCTATCGCACGAAAACCACATGGACCCTCGTTGCTGCATGACCTGTACGTGGACGCCCATTTTATTTTTGAGCTTGGCCGTCGAAACGCTAAAGTACTTGAACGTGCTGAGGGTCTCATCCCACTCATGGGAATGCGCGGCAGAAGCCCAAGGGTTGTCGCTGCCTGGGAACGCCCTGTGGAAGAGCTTGGAGTTGGCCAACCGCAGCGTGAGTCCTGTCCGCTGTCGCTCCAAAAGACAAGCACGCATTGTAAACAACAACTTTTCCCGCTTCACGCCGACATTGAGCCGCGTTGAAAGCGGCAAATGAGCTGCCATAGCAATATATCTGAAATTGCTTGGGTCCACATTCGCTTTGCCGACTCTTTTGGGGCCCTTGGAACCTACGATGGCCGCAGCCCCAGGCACCAGGGTGACGAGGCCCCTCACGTCCTGCTCAACATCCGCGCGCTGCTGCTTGGCAACTGCAGCTTCCGCGCGGCATTGGTTGACAAGTCGGGTCTGCCTAGCCTTGTCGAGCGCCTCGGGGGTCGACCGCCACCTTTTCACAGGTGCGACCACAACTTCGAGTCGAGCTGGCAAAACTATTTGCTCACCGCCAGGGCCCACGTCTCTATCCATCGCAAAGTAATGCGGTCTGCATTGGAAAGAAGGTCGGCGCAAATCAAAACTCGAAACACACATTGAACCATCATGATCACGGAGGGGGAGGAGACAAAATTCGCCGGCCCAACGGGCAAGCAGCATGCTAGATCTCCCAAGACGTTTATCCAGTGTGGGGCCCTGGATCACGTAAAAAGCACGAGGCTCCGCGCTCCCAGGGCCACGGCCCCTCGGATAAAATGATGGAGCGGCGCTCCCGATCCGCAAACTCTTAAAACAAACATATGGATCTGCGTTCGCGCAGCATAGACAACCTTAAGACACCCTCAAGACGTGCCGAAACGCTTCCAATATGTTGAAAAAACCGTCAAGACGCCCCCAAACCACCCCAAGAAATCGCCAAGACGCTCCACGGACCCTACCAAAGCCACCCAGTGAAGCCTGAACGTGCTGAAGATCAATGTTGCCACTGCGTTTCAAACATGTTACCGCAATCGCCTTTTCGGGCCCCCTTCAGCTCAAGGCGGCCCGAAAAGCCTCGAAGATGGCCCCGAGACGGCCCAACGAGGCCCCAACATTGCCCAGACGGCCCCCGAGACGGCCGCAAGATGGCCCAAAAGGTCTTTAGACGGCCCAGGGCGGCCCCAAGAGAGCTCCAAGCTGGCCCAACAGGGGCCCCGAAAGGACCCATGACGACGCTCAGAGAGACCTTCGACGGCCCAGAACGGCCCCGCGACGACCCGCGAGACCCCCCAGGCGGCCAAGAGGCCCCCTCGATAGCCCATGTCGGCCCCAAAACGGCCCAGGAGAGTCTCAAGGACACTCACTGAGGCCCGAAGACGCCATGCCAACTGATTTTGTATTTTTTTCGGGCCCCCCTTCGGCACAATACCGTCCAAAAGGTTTCTTAGATGGCCCCGAAGCGGCCGAGAGGCGTCCAAAATTGTGCAGAAGGCTTCCATGACGGCCTCCAGACAGCCCACGGCCGCCCGTAGACTGCCCCAGGGGAGTCCCAGGCTACCCCAAAAGGCCTCCTGGAGGCCACAAGACCCGATGGAACCCTCCATCGGAAGCTCCCGAGACTGCCAGGATCAAACTGAAAATTAAACTGATTCAAATGTTTCGGCTGTTTCGTTTTCGCGACTTCTGATCAGCCTTTCCTCCCCCGACTTGGCCCAAAAACGGTACCATGAAGCCAGAATCAACCCCAGGATTGCAGAAAAAGGCCCGGGACAAGCTTCAAGAGGGCGCAAAAGCGGGGTCAATCGGTAGCAGCCCCCAGGATTGCCAGAATACGGCCTCGGAGGCCTCGAGGCGGCCCCGAGATGGTCCAACGCAAACCACGATAAGCCTCAAGATTGGCACGCAATGGCCCAGCATGGTCCAGCACAGCCCCTGGAAGCCCACCAAGAGGCGCCAAGATGGCACAGACAACTTCCCACGGGCCTTTAGAATGCACCCAGAAATCCCCCAGGGGTCTTCCAATGTGTCCCCGGCAACCTTCGCGCGGACACCCAAGGCGAAGCTTGGGTGGGGATGCGTTCCAACGGGCCACAACGATGTTTAGCCCCACCCGCGCGAACATCTTCCTCGTCCTCACGACCGCCCTCGAAGCATTCCTAGAAGGCTCAATGGCACAAGTACCAATGGTAGAATTTGGGGATATGCCCCCATCTACCAAATAAATGCTTCCACCCACGCGAGCTTCGCGTAACAGCTCAGAAGAATCACCGCAACCGAAACGCTGCCCAATCACCGCGGGCGAAGGAGAGAGAGAGAGAGAGAGAGAGAAAGATAAAAAAAAAAAAAAAAAAAAAAAAAACGAGAGACGGGGAGAGGGAGGGGAGAGCTGCGACGGGAACGCGACGCAATGAGACAGACTGCAGAGTAATGCAGGCAAGGGGCGGTCACCAAGTAAATATGCCTAGAGGGCAGAAGGTTCTACCAATCTGCAGGCAAAATGGGGTGGATAACGAGGAAAACAGAGCAGCATCATAGGGTATACATCAAGCGCGATGCAGGGAATGGGGGGAGACAGGCAGACAAGCAAGCATACAGACATACTGACGCATGCCGACAAACCGAAATCACGGGCTCATGCCGCGCGGCAGACGACCTCGCGGCCGCGCGCCTTTCGCTCAACCATTGGCGCAGGCTACATTAACCTCGCTACCGCAAGCTCAACGGATCCCGCCGACTGAAACGACAATCGCACCAAATAACACAGACCATCGTTGATGGCACGTGCGCCGCGTTCGATGCATTTGCTACGGTTGCGGGAGGAATCTTCGCTGTAGTTCGTCGCGTCCAGAACGCGGGAGTGCAAATTCAATTGTGGCCAAGCCGAATGCGGAACGACGCCGAACTCTCAGAGCGAAACCATGAACAGTGATCGGGGCTGCGCGGGACTAGACGGGCGAGGCGCCGTTGCAGCGAACGTACAACATTGGTTTCACTGTAGGTCGATTCGTAAAGTTACTCTTGACGGACGATTGGGTTGCTTAGGTTGGTCTTTACCCTACGAGCATTACCCCCTCCCCCGTCGCCCCAGAAACAGAGATCGTCTTCGCTGCCCTTCAGCGGACTCCAACTACCACTGCTACTACTACTACTACTACTACTACTACTACTACTACTACTACTACTACTACTACTACTGCTACTACTACTACTACTACTACTACTACTACTACTACTACTACTACTACTACTACTACTACTACTACTACTACTACTACTACTACTACTACTACTACTACTACTACTACTACTACTACTACTACTACTACTACTACTACTACTACTACTACTACTACTACTACTACTACTACTACTACTACTACTACTACTACTACTACTACTACTACTACTACTACTACTACTGCTACTACTGCTACTATTACTGCTACTACTGCTGCTACTACTCCTACTCCTACTCCTACTACTCCTACTCCTACTACTACTACTACTACTACTACTACTACTGCTGCTGCTGCTGCTGCTGCTGCTGCTGCTGCTGCTGCTGCTGCTGCTGCTACTGCTCCTACTACTACTTTTCCTCATCTCTCCCCCGTCCTCTCCCTCCCTCTCCCCCCCTCCTCTTCCTCTTCCGCCTTCCCGTTGAGAGGCAGCGGGGCGTCTGTGCGGCAGCTCCCCCCCGGGGTGCGTCCGTCCCGCGAGCCTTGGCGTCGGAGCGTGGCGGCCCGGAAGGGGCGAAAGCGCGCGCCGCGCTTTGCTGGGCACCCGGCTTTCGAGCCTGCGTAAGAGGATGGGGGGGGAGGAGAAGGAGGCGGCGAAGCAGGTGAGCGGCACGTGCAGGATCAAGTGGTCGACCTGTGCACATCCCGCCCGCATCTAGTGTTGTTCTTCTCGGGAGTTGCGCGCGGCTTCCCTACGCCATGCCACGCGGCACCATGCGACGATGCGTCAGAAGGCGCCCACGCAGTGCTCTGACATGCCTTGTTCTGGTGCTCTACGTTGTGGGTGCATCGAATTATGCAAATCCAAGCTACGACGCTGTGCAAATGTCTTTCGCGATTTCGGTCGTGATGCCTAGATGTGCCTCTTACCTAGAACCTCAGACATATCCAGCGCAGTGCTAACACAGCTCTCGCGATCGCTGTCAAGCAGAGCACGAGCGCAATGAGTTGAACCGCAAAGGGGCACACCTGTGGGCACACTCGGCACGGTCGGTATTCTGGTCGAATTTGGCCTGGACTTCGCTCTCCAATCCGCGCGCTGGACCCCAGCGCCTCCCAGCGCGACGGCAGCATCCACAGGGAAGGGCGAAGGGGGAGGAGGAGGAGGAGGAGGAGAAGGAGGAGAAGGAGGAGGAGGAGGAGGAGGAGCAGCGAAACGAAGATAAGGAAAAGGAGGAGTGCTGAAAGGCGGGAAGGAGGACGAGTAGGAGAAGGTCAAGGAGGAGGGGGGGTGGAGGGAAAGCCGGAGAAGCAAGGAGAGAAAAGGAGGAGGAGGTGGAGAAGCGAGGAGAGAAAAGGAGGATGACGTGGAGAAGCGAGGAGAGAGGAGGAGGAGGAGGAGGAGGAGGAGGAGGAGGAGGAGGAGGAGGAGAAGGAGGACGATGAGGAGGGAGGAGGAGGAGGAGGAGGAGGAGGAGGAGGTGCAGAAGCGAGGAAAGAGGAGGCCGAGGAGGTGGAGAAGCGAGGAGGAGGAGGAGGCGGAGGATGAGGATGGGGAGAAGCGGGGAGAGAGGAGAAGGAGCCGAGAGGCGAGCGATGATGAGCGGGAGGAGGAGAGGGTGGAGGAGAGGGCGAAAGGGGAGGAGGAGGAGGAGGAGAGGAGGTGGAGGGAGGAGGAGGAGGAGGAAGAGGAGGAGGAACCTGAGACTCGGGAAGGGGAGGGGGTCTGGTGCGACCCCCCCCCTGGCGGGCCAGCCGCAGCCCTGCCCCGCGCCAGGGGTGCCCGCGGGGCCTCGCGCGCCCTCGGCCGGCCGCGCCTCCGGCAGGACAGGTCGGCGGCCCAGCGGCCCAGCGGTGGGGGCCCCGAGGGGCGGGGGCGCCTCCTCCTCATCCTCCTCCTCCTCCTCCTCCTCCGCCGCCTCCTCCCTCCTCCCCCCCTCCTCTCCTCCTCCTCCCTCCTCCTCCTTCTCCTTCTCTCCTCCTCCCTCCTCCCTCCCTCCCTCCCTCCCTCCCTCCTCCTCCTCCTCCTCCTCCTCCTCCTTCTCCTCCTCCTCCTCCGCCTACTCCATCGGCGGCGAGCCTGTGGGGGACGGAATTTCCGACTCGATCTGGGCCCTTCTCCGCGGCTTCGGGGCACGTCCGCGTTCGAGGCGTGCGCGGGGGCGCCGAGAGTGACATCGGCGGCGAGCCTGAAGTCGGGCCTGTCCCCCTACAGGGGGATATTGGGCGAAGAATTAAGAGTACAGTCGGGGCGTTGACCTGAGGAACCCTAAATAAGGAACGAGGCCCCTTTTCTCCATAAGTTCCACTTCGATTTCCGATCGAAAACATAAGAAAAACCTGAGGCAAGCTGTGAAACACTTAAGGAACGCGGAGCCCCTCCCCAACGAAAAGGGTTCCTTCTTCAGGGCCCCGACTGTACCCTGAACAAATGCACAAAACATGCCCAAAAATGCAAAAAAAATGCAAAAAAAATGTCCCCAGACTATTGTTTTGACTATTTTTGCATATTTCCCCTGTGGAGGGACAGGCCCGATTCCAGGCGAGCCTGTGGGGGACGGAATCTCCGACGAGCTGGGCTTTTCGATCTGGGCCCTCTTCCGCGGCTGCGGAGCACGTCCGGGCCGGGTGGGAAGGCGCGCCCCCTCTCCACGTCCCGCCCCTGGGCTGGCCGCCGACGGGAGCTGCGAGCGGGGCGGGAGCAGGCGGCTGCAGACACGTGAGCGGTCGAAGCCCGGCGTGGACTTCTGGCCAGCCCCCTCCCTGGCGCGCGGGCGCGCGGGGCGGGCCCAGGGCGGCGCCGGAGGTGCCGCCCAGGGGGGTCCAGCGCAGATCCAAAAGACATCCGCGCGGAGCTCCGACAGCGTATCTTTATCAGGTTGAGGGGGGCCGAAGGACCTTGCACCGTCCCTGGGTGCGTGGCTGAACGGCGCGGATTCTGGTTGTTGTTGTTTTTGTTGCTGCTGTTGCTGCTGCTGCTGTTGCTGTGGCTGTTGAATTCTCGTTTCTGCATACTGAATATGGTTGATTCGTTTCCTCCGGTAACCATTTCATTTGTCAGTAACTTTCCAGGGGTCGCACTTCTTTGCAAACAGGACCATGTGGGGTCACCAAACTGTGCTTTGGGCGTTTCTAACTTGTACTCAGAGAGCAGTAAACATACGAAACAGATTGGTAATCATGATAATACTAATACTAAGAATAAGCCGGATAATGGTTCCCGCCTGACACTTCGTCACACTTTATTATTAAACCGCGCTCTCGCGCAGGCCTTCCTCACGATGAATACAGGAATCGCGCTCTCGCGTTGGACTCACAATTTATTCAGACGCCACGCCCTCGCCACTCAGGAATCACGCTCTCGCTGTGGATTTCCCGTGATTTATTTGGGAATCGCGCTATCGTTTGAGACTTCCTCGCGGTTCATGCAAGACGCACGCTTCAGCAACCCGCCTGCTTTATCTGGCCGCATGGGCCCGCCTTCCCGACCCGCCCGTCAAGGTCTGCCCGCCCAATCTGCCCTTCTGATTCTGCCACGTGCGTCTGCTCTTATATCCCCCCTCATGCTACTCTCTCTCGTTCTCCATCCTCCTCCCTCCCCCTTCTCCCTTCCTTCCATCCGGCCTCTCTTTCTCTGCCTTAGGGGCTGCACGAAATACGCGTGGCAGGCAAGAAAAATACACTCCTGAGGGGGCACGATCGAAGACGAAGAGGGCGGGTATCGAGGGTTTGAGATATACGGGTTGAATGGCACGCGAGCAGGTAAGAGCGAACAACATTGAAATGATTGTTGTTGAATTCTCATTTCTGAAAAAAATATTGTTGGTCCCCCCACCAGTGCATACTGCTTTTTCTCAATCAAAGTGTGCCCCTCGACGCTCGCACCCTGTTTTGCTGGCAAAGAAAATCTTCCTGCTCAAACTGGGCCCCTGGCCCCCGGGTTACAACAACAACGGCTCCCGCCTGAGACTTCTATACCATTTAGCCAGGACCCCCGCTCCCGCCCGAGACTTCTTTGCATTTTATTCAGAAATCGCGCTTTCGCTGGGGACCTCCTTACAATTTATCCAGGAATCGCTCTCCCGGCGCTCTGGAGTCGCGCTCTCACTAGAGACTTGCTTGCAACTTACTGAAGAATGGCCTTGCGTTAGAATTTCCTGCAATTTGCCCAAGCGCCGCGCTCCCGACACCCAGGCACCCAGGAGTCGCGCCCGTTGTGGCCCCATGTGCATGCCCTTCGTGGCCCCGCTGTCGCCATTTGTGTCCCCCTCACTGTCCTACGTGGCCCAGTTGCTACCCTCAGTGGCCCCATAGTTGCCTTCTGTGGCCCCGCATTATCTGCACTTCGTGGCCCCCTCTCGTTCGCGCTCTTCGTGGCCCCATACGCATTCCCTTCGTGTCCCCGCTGTCGCCCTTCGTGGCCTACTTCGTGCCCTTCGTGGCCCTGCTGTCGTTTTCTCTCGCTCTCGCTTTCGCTCGTCGTCGCCGTCGTCGTCGTCGTCGTCGTCGTCGTGGTCGGTCCCCTGTCCGTCCCTCTTGGGGTCGGGTCGACGGTCCGCGGCCGCCCCGCCGATCAGCGCTGCCACTGGCCAGGCCGACGGTCCGCGGCCTGGCCTGCAGGGAAGAAAGGTATACCCCCCAAAAGGGGTTCGATCGAAGACGAAGAGGGCGGGTATCGAGGGTTTGGGAAATACGCGTTATTGGACACTCGGGCATATAAGGGCGAGCAGTCTTAAACTTTTTGTTGTTGCTGTTGTTGTTGTTATTGTTGTTGTTGTTGTCCTCGCCCGCGCCCCCCCCGCGACGCACCCGCGACCCAACCTGTGACCCACCCCTGGCCTGCCCCATTACTCTTATCCGCAACTGTGGGGTGCTACGTACAGTTTTTTCACCTCCGAGATGCAGATTGAGTCCCAAGCTGAACCTCCACTCTCTGAGGCCTCTCGTTCTGTAAGGGCCCCACCCCTCAGAGCCGCACCCACGGCGCCGCCGACAGGGGGGAGGATGCGGACGCCAAGGCGTGACAGGAGGCGGCTTTCTGCGGGGCTCGCACCGCTCGGGCGACTCAGCCCCGCGGCCGCTGCCCGCTGGCAGGGGTGCGGCAGCGGGCCATGGGCAGCGCGCTGGCTCGAGTAGGGGGCCACATGCGAGCCCTGCCCCCGCCCCCCACGATTTCTGAGGGGGAGGGCGGGGTTCGCTTCGCTCGGGAGCTCCCGAGCGAACCCCACCCTCCCCCTCAGAAATCGTGGGGGGTAGGGGTAGGGTTCGCATGTGGCCCCCTATCGAGAGCGAGGCCGCGGTACTAGAGTGCGGAGGCTATGCCCCCCCTCGCCATACGCCCTCGCGGCTCCGCCCCCCCTCCTCGTCCTCACCAGCCTCTCCGACTGGGACCACCGGCGGGGGACTCGCCACGGGGAGAGGGAGAACGTGCGGGAGGGGCCGGCTCCGGGGGGGAGACATCGACCTGGAACTGGCGATGCATCGCCGACAGATCGGCGACAGGCCCCCGACAGCGAATGCACACTGTCCTCGGCGGGGGCGGGCCATCGGCCCCTAGCGGCGATGAGTGGGCGAATGGGGTTCGATGCCTCCCCCCCCCTGGGCCCCTCCCCCAACGCTGCTCCTTGGCTTTCGGGCCATAACTCGGCTCCCTGGCGGCCGTTCGGGACGACCCAGGCACCGCTGGAACGCTCTCGGCGAGGCGCAGCCGCTGAAGGCGCCCCGAGGCTAGAAAGACATCCCAGAGGCTGGAACGCCGACGAGAACCGACGAGAACGCCCGAGAGCCTAAAACCTCGAACCCCCCCCCCTGAGCCTGCCCCCCCCCCCCCCCCCTAACGCTGGCCCTGACGACACGCAGAGGGGAATGGCCTCCTCCTCCCCCCTCGTCCTCCTCGTCCTCCTCCCCTCCTCCTCCCTCCTCCTCTCCTCTCCTCGCCTCCTCCTCCTCCTCCTCTCCTCCTCCTCCAGCTCCCTCCTCCTCCTTCCTCCTCCTCCTCCTCCTCCTCCTCCTCCTCCTCCCTCCTCCTCGTCCTCCTCCTCCTCCTCCTCGTTCTCCTCCTCCTCCCTCCTCCTCCCTCCCCCCTCCTCCCTCCTCCTCCTCCATCCTCGTCCCTCCCTTCTCCCTCCGCGCCGCCGCGCCGCGGCGCCCGCCGCGGTCACCAGCCCTGCCAGGACCACCGCCCCGCTCCTGGGCGGCACCGGGCGGCGGCCATGCCGCCAGCGGGGCCGACGTCTCCCGCTGGGCGGCGCGCACAAAGGTCAAGTCGGGCGTGCCCCCCTACAGTTGTGATGCTCCAACCGACTTTGGCCTTGACTACCAGAAAGAATTTCGAGCGCCAAACAACAACCGAAACTCGAGGGTTTTCACGTGTCGGGCCCTGGGAGACACTCGCCCGACACCGTTTTGACACTGTTTCGACACTCTTTTGACTCTTTTCTGGGTGCTGGAAATTATTTATGGGATGTGGTCCTTAAGTAGGACGGGAACAACATAACCCTACAGGGGGATTTTCGACGAACAATAAAACATATTTATCAACAAACTTCCAAATTGACAACATATACGAAAACACAAAAATCACCAGAATATGTTGTTCGACTATTTTTGGATACTCCTCCCGTAGAGGGACGGGCCCGACTTAACACGAGGGGGCTGCTGACCCAGACCCCCGCGAGTCGTGAGCAAAATCCAGACGGGAGGTGTTTCGTCATTCTCGGCCTCCCGGGGCCCTCACTGGGCTTCGGGGTTGTCAAAAAACGACTCGGGACGAGAATCTGGTCCTGGGGATTATGTTCTTCCCATCCTACTCAAAGACCGCATCCCATAAATAATTTCGAGCACCCGGAAAAGTGTCAAAAGAGTGTCGAAACAGTGTCAAAACAATGTCGGGCGAGTGTCTCCCAGGGCCCGACACGTGAAAACCCTTGAATTTCGGTACTTGTTTTGGGCGCTCGAAGTTCTTTCTGGCAGTCAAAGCTCAAATAGGTTGGAGCATCATAACCCGGGGAATGGGTCGAGGCCTCCGGTGGTCGACGCTGCGCGCCCCCTGGCCCAGAGTGGCTCGAACTGCTCGCTCGGGTCTGGAGCCCGTGGGGCCCCCTGGGGCCTCGTGAGGGGTGCTTGAGAGGCCGCGGAGAAGCCTCCTTGTGACTCCTGGGGGCACCCTGGGCCAGGGGCACTTTCAAAGGGCCCCAGGACACACACGAAAAAGATTCGCCCGATTTTCCAATACTTTTTGGGTTTTCGTCTTCCCCCCCACTTCCCATATTTTCCTACATTTTCTGGGGAATCGACGATTAATTGTGTCTGTGTACTTGTTTCCCTCCTGATGCTTCTTCTAGCAACACCCAGACAACGGGATGGGGGGAGGGGGAAAGGCTTCTTAGCAGGAGGCTGCCTCTTAAAAGGCGCCGGCCTTACATGTATCGATGAGGCCCTCGCCCTCTAAGGAGCAGGGGTGCTTCTAAGAAGCCTTCCCCCCTCCCCCTACCCCCCTCTGCACGCCCCGAAGACGAAGCCAGGACGAGGGCAACTTCGGGTAAGCATATATTAAAATTTTCTGAGGTCCGGCAGCTCTGGAAGATGTCTCGGACGCCACGACCTTCTCAGAGCGTTCCGGAACGCTCTGGGAGCGTTCCGGAACGCGCTGGAACGCTCGGAGAGCGTGCCTCGTCCTAGCCCCACCCGCCCCCCCACCCCTGGAGCGGTCAGCACTGAATCGGCAGGCCTGATCGGAACGGAACGTACAATGCATCGGATCGGGCCGCACTGGCATGCAGCCAGAATCGGATCGGATCGGACGCGTCAGGATGCGCAACGGTGCCATGTGAACATCGGGCCGCATCGGCCAAACGGACGATCGGAACCGAGCCGGATCGATCCCAGCGAGATCGTTCTGGATCGGCCGGATCGGAGCTGACCCACGGAGGAGTGGGAGGAGGAGTGGGAGGAGGAGGAGGCGGAGGAGAAGGAGGAGGAGGAGGAGAAGGAGGAGGAGGAGGAGAGAAGAGAGGATGGAGGAGAAGGAGGGGGGAGGGGAGGAGAAGGAGAAGAAGGAGAAGGGAGGAGAAGGAGGAGGAGAGAGGAGGAGAGGAGGAGGAGAGAAGAGAAGGAGGAGGAGGAGGAGGAGGAGGAGGAGGAGGAGGAGGAGGAGGAGGAGGAGGAGGAGGAGGAGAAGAAGGAGAAGGAGGAGAAGCAGAGAGAGAGGATGGAGGAGGGGGGGGAGGAGGCAGGAGAAGGGGGCCGCCCCCGCTTCTCTTCCTTGCTCGCACCCCCCTCGGGAAGACCGAGCACTTCCAAAGAAAGGCCGTGGAGTGGAGGAGCGTCCCCTCTCCTGGACGCCCGACGCGGACCCCTTCGGTCGGCGCCAGGTCCCTCCTCTCCCCACCCCTCGGGTCGGCGAAGGGGGAGGAGGTGGGCAGAAACGGGGCGCAGATTATACGGTCGACCAGTGTCACAAGGATGCACGAAAAGGATGCAAGCGCCTGGGAAGCCCGTTTCGAAGCTTGTCCAGCGGGGGGCGGCCAGCGAAAGTGGCCAAGGATGGACCGAGGAGGCAATGATGCACGGGTACTCCAGATTTCGTAATGAAAGGGAGGGGGTCTGGACCCTCCAAGACAAGCCATTTCAGACCTCCCCCGTGGGAGAACCCTCCAAAACATCGTCCCCAGACCCCCCAGGCCCTCCAAGATACCCTGGAAGAGACCCCCCCCGAAATGAGACCCCCCTCCCTTTAATTACGAAATCTGGGGTACCCTTGGGAAGGCTGCCCATCCTTACGATGCGGGCTGACTGCACTGGGGGGCGACCACTGGAGGAGGGGGGGGGGGGGCGGGAAGAAGAGTGACACTCTCGGGCCCTGCACAGGCCCCTTCTGGGGCCCTCCAGGGCCCCCTTTGTACGGGGCCCCCGAGGGCCCCTTGAAGGGTCCTGGAGGGTCCCTTTCCCCTCGCTCCCCCCCTCCCCCCCCATTTGTCGCCCCCCCATTTATCGCTCCCCATTGCGCTCCCCATTTATCCCTCCCCATTTATCGCTCCCCTCTGGGGCCCTCAAGGGCCCCCTTTTACGGGGCCCTCAAGGGCCCCTTGAAGGGTCCTGGAGGGCCCCTTTCCCCTCGCCCCCCCCATTTGTCGCCCCCCATTGCGCGTCCTCCGAAGAGAAGCAGAGGGACGTCGAACCGGCTCCCGCCGCCGAGTCTCCCAGCGCCTACCCGGCGCCAGAGGCGCCAACCTGTCGAGGGGAGCGCCTGGCGACGTGGGGGTCGTGGCTGAAACCAGCTGCACGCAGCAGATTTCGCACCGCCCCCCTCCCCCTTTCGAGGCCTCCTGGATGTGGTCCGAGTAGATGGGGTCGGGGGATCTCGCCGCATCGCCGATACATCGGCGATGCATCGGCCATGCACTGGCGACGTCGGCGATGCATCGGCGGCGGCGGCGTGGAGAAAGTCGGGCCCCACATCGAACTGCGTCGCCGATGCATCGCCGATGCGCCGCGATCCTCCGACCCCATCTGCTCGGACCCCATCTGGGGGGCCCAGCTTCCCGTCGTCCTTCTCTCCTCCTTCGTCCGCGAGCGACCTCCACGCGCGAGGCAGTCACCCCCGCCAGGCAGTCCCCCCGCCCACCGCCAGGCACAGTCCCCGGGACTCGTGGGGCGGGGAGAGCGGGGGGGGGCAAGGTCTACCATCAGGTCGGGCCTGCCCCCCTACAGGGGGATTTTGGACGAAAAACAAAAAATAGTCAAACAAACATCCCAAATGGTCAAACAAAAACAGTAGAAAGATCGTCCCCAGACTATCTTTCTGACTATTTGTGAATACTCCTCCTGTAGAGGGACAGGCCCGACTTAGGCCTACCAGGAGACCAACCGTTGTAGGGACTCTCGGGGGGAGCCGGGGCCTTCCCCGGAGGGCTCCAAGATGACCGGGGAGACCTTGGCGCGAGCTCGAGAGGCCCCGAAGGAAGCCCAGGAAGCCCTCACCTCAGGAGGTTGCGGCTCTCATACGCGCGCTCCAGGAGATGCCCTGGACAACAAACATAAATCTGACAGAACCCTGTAGGTTGATCGTTTTCTTTGGGGAGAGGGGTTCGTCTACTGGGCTCGAGGTGGTTTCAATATGGTTCCAGCTCACTGATCAGCTGCCCCAGACGGCTCCAAGAACGACACAACAACCATCCAAGCGGACCCCGAGACGGCTCCAAACGGCCTCCTTGGGATTCCACGACGGCCCAACGGCCCCGATCCCGTCCGTCGCCGCCCCGTCTGGGCCCGTGTGCCGCCCCCACGGCCCCGTTCCCGTCCATCGCCACTCCATTCGTCCAGCCGAAGAGGACGCCCAGACAGGCCAAGAGAGTCCGCCAATGGCTCCAATACGCTCCGAGATAGCTCGAGAGGCCCCACTACACCCTCAAAGGGTGCCCCGAGAGGCCTCCCAAGAAGCCTCTCTCTCTCTCTTTCTTTGTTCCCCTCTCCCTATCCCTCTTTTCCTCTCTCTATATATAGACAATCTACGTATGCTTGTACCTCTCCCACTACCCCCTTCTCGCTCTTCGTAAGTGGTTTCCCTCCTCTTTCTCATCGCTATCCTCCTCTTCCTCCTCTTCCTTCTCATCCTGTTGTCGATTCTCCTAGATGTTTTCCCGCTCCGCCTTCTCCCCCTTTCTCTTGCTACTCCCTCTCCTTCTCGTCATGTGCTCGCGCGACCTCAGGACAAGGTTTTGGTGAATGTGGCGCAATGATGATCCATCATCAATGCTACTGGAGAATGGGCGGCATCACTGTTGCATTCAGGGGGCGGCTCCAGGGAACGTTGGACTCCATGAACAGCTGCCCAGCACACCACCGCTACCACCAACGACTCAAACACCCATCATCGTAAACGTCACTTTTGGAATCCAGGTTAAAAACAACTGGACAATGCCCGTGTACTTTATACCACGTGCACGACAACACGTTTTTTCACATCGTAGAGGCCCTACCGCCCAGAACTAATTTCCAGTGTTGCCGTGAGCACCGAAACGCACAGATGTATACTTGCAAGTGCAGATGACAATTATCGAGGCGAAGGACCCAATCATATGCAGTTGTGAATGCCGCCATTGTGAGATACGCCTTCGGTGGAGCTGCTTGCGGGGGCACAAAACGCGTGAAGGGAGCGCCGAAATGGGGCGGGGCCGCCATGCGGGCGCTGCCGCTGGGGCCGCCCGCAGGGGGCGCGGTGGTCAGACGAAACGGGTCAAATGCCAACATAACACGTTGCGGCTGACAGGCGCCTGGAGAAGCGGGAGAAAACATGCGGGCGCAGCCACTGGGGCATTAGGTGGAGCTCCCTATGGGGCCACGAACGGTGCGAGGGGTGTGCCAAAGTGATAGGGGGCGGCGGCATGCGAGCGCAGCCACTGGGGCCTTGTGGAGTTCCCTATGGGGCCCTCCGACGCGCCCTTTTCTGGCCCGCGAGAGCCGCGCCACCGGCGGCACCGGCGGCGCCCACGCCAGGAGGGGGCCCAGCGCCGACCCAAGCTCAAGATATCCGCGCGGGCCTCCGAGGGTTTACCGCACATTCCGTAACAAAAGGGAGGGGGTCACAACCCTCCCAGACGAGCAGTTTGAGACCCCCCCAGGGCAGTCATGACGGGGCGCACAACCCTCCCAAGCGAGCAGTTTCAGACCCCCCCCCCAGACCACCCGTGGAAGGGCGGCCCGGTGCCCAGACCCCACTGGAACCCTCCAAGACAGCTCAAACCATACCCCCCAACAAAAACCAGACCACCACCCTGTTATGGCGAAAACCAGAGCACGCTGGCACTTCAATGGTGGGGCCCCGATGCCTGGGATCCGAGGGCGAGGCCCCCGAACAGTGCGCAGGGCTCAACCTGGAAGCCCTTTCCTATCCCTGGGGCCCCATCCCTCCAAACCCAGTCCCTGACCACCCGATCGTGCAGTGCTGGCCTTTGTTCCTTCTCGGCGGCACACCGAGGGCGGAAGGCAGCGGGGCACGGGCCTTCTCTGAAGGTCACCTGGCCCACGGCCTTCTGCAAAGCTTTCGCTGCGCCTCCTCTAAAAACACAAACGGCTGCTCAGAAGGCCGGAGGGCTCCTGAGACGCCCCGCCGCCTTCTGATACGGCCCGCCGCCTCCCGCCTCCCCTCTCGGCATGCCGCCGGGAAGCAGTTTGCGCCATCGTGCCGGCGCCGTGGGAGGCTGCGCTGCAGGCTGCGCCATTCTATCACGCCCTGGGCCGCCGAACCTCACACGGGCCTGCCCTTGCGTCGCGTCGTGGGGTGCGCCCTGGGCCGCCGAGGCCGAGAGGAACGGCCTGACAGTTGCTGCGCCACAGGTTGCGCCCTGGGCCGCCGAGGCCAGGAGCGATCCTGCCAATAGGCCGCACATCGCCGCCGGGCCCGCCGCCGACCTTCGAGCTGGGCGCCGCTCCGCCTCCCCAGACATCCTCCGAGAAGAGGTGCCAATCCGCGGCCCCGGAGCTCCCGACCACTCCCCCGGGGGATCCTTCTGCGCCCTGGATCCACGTTTGGCAGCCCTGGGATCGGATCGCAGGCCCCATGAGGCCGAAGTCGAGTGAACACGCCTGGGTGGAAGAGATCACTAGAGGCCTCTAAGATGGGGTCCGAGTAGATGGGGTCGGAGGATCTCGCTGCATCGCCGCTGCATCGGCGCTGCATCGGCGACGCACTGGCGACGCGCTGGCGGAGTCGGCGGCGACGGCGTGGAGAAAGCCGGGCTCCACATCGAGCCGCAGCGTCGATGCATTGGCGCTGCGGCGCGATCCTCCGACCCCAGCTACTCGGACCCCATCTGGGAGGAGGAGGAGGAGGAGGAGGAGGAGGAGGAGGAGGAGGAGGAGGCCTAGGATCATGCCGCTGGGGATCTGGCTCCGACGGCGTCCCACGGCCATGCAGCCGCAGAGGCCACCCGAGCGACTCAGCCAGACCTCGCGCGAGAGGCACGAGCGGCCTCGCGCCGCGGCGTGCGCGGAACGCCCGCGCGGCCCGCCAGCTCGGCCAACGAGGGCGCTTGCGCGCGGCCGCACGCGGGCATCTTGCGCGCGAACGTCGGCGCGGACGACCCCTGCTTGCTCGACGTGGCTTAGCTGGCAGTCGTCGTGGCCCCCAGAGAAGGTGGAGAGGGTCCGGCGTGCTCGCCCTCCTTGGCGGGCGGGAGGGGAGTGCCGCATCCCCCTGTCCTCCCCCCCTCCTGAGACAAAGCCAGGACGAGGATAACATCGGGTGGGGACACGTCGAGAGCCTCTGAGATCCGGCGGCTCTGGGGGATGCCTCGGGCGCCGCGGCCTTCCCAGAGCGTTCCAGAAAGCTCCGAGAGCGTTCCTGCTTTCTCTGGAGCGGACTTCTGCTCGTCCTAGCCACGCCCGACCCCTGCCCCGTGGACGACGAAATGTCTGGGTCCCCCTCTCCGTGGGGACGGGCGGCCCCCTCCTCCTCTTCCTCCTCCTGCTCCTGCTCCTCCTCCTCCTTCCCCTCCTCCTCCTCCTCCTCCTCCTCCTCCTCCTCCTCCTCCTGGACGCCCGACCCGTGCCCGTTTTCAGAAACTTGTTTGTTGTTGCGTCGCTCCACCGGGCCCTCCGCCCGTGGGCGCGGCCGTCCGGCCGCCCGGCCTGCCGCGCAGCCCCCGCTGTCCTGACGCGCCCTTGGCCGACCAGGAAGCGCCGGATTGCCCTTGCCTCCAGCGGTCCTCGCTGGCCGCGGGCAACCCCCGGGGCGTCCTCCGCCCTCTTTCTCCTCCTCCTCCCTCCCTCCCTCTCCTCTCCTCCTCCTCCTCCTCCTCCTCCTCCCTCCTCCCCTCCCTCCCTCCCTCCCTCCCTCCCTCCCTCCCTCCCTCCCTCCCTCCCTCCCTCCGCCCTCCCTCCCTCCCTCCCTCCCTCCCTCCCTCCCTCCCATCCCTCCCTCCCTCCCTCCCCCCCTCCCTCCCTCCCTCCCTCCTCCCTCCCTCCCTCCCCCCCCCCCTCCCTCCTCCCTCCCTCCCTCCCTTCTTTCCTTCCTTTCCTTCCTTCCTTCCTTCCTCCCTCCCTCCCTCCCTCCCTCCTCCCTTCCTCCCTCCGCCGTCCCTCCCTTTCTCCCTCTACAGCCTCGGAGTGCACCCAGTGACGGTCCACGGGGGCGAGGCCTCAGTGGCCGCGGGCAATGTAGCAGGCGGGGGCGGCCACGGCCGACTCGGGCAGCACCGTCGCGAACGCAGCGTGGGAGGGGTCAGCGATCCGACAGCGCACCACCGCGCCAGGAGCCGTCGAGGTGATCCCCCGCGCCGCGGCCAGCATCTTCCCCCGACGCATCAGCTCGGACAGCTCCGCCGCCGAGGGGGGGTGGAACAGGAAAGCCTCGTCGCGGTAAGGGGCAGGGACCGGCTCGTTCCGATCTAGCGGCAGCACGCGATGCACGGAGAGGTCGAGCACCTAGACCGAGGAACGTGGGCGTCGCGGCCGTCCAGAGCCCCTTGCCGTCTGCAGCAGAAGCCGATGGTACCAGTAGAAGCCGTTCGGGTCATCGAAGAAGTCCACCAGGAACTGCAGGCTCGGCACATCGAGAGCCCGCGCACCGCGGGCCGCCTGGCCCCCCGCAGCCCCGCCTTGCGCCATCAGGCGCCGGCCCCGCGCAGCGCCCGCGGAGAGCCTGGCCCCGCGTAGGCCCGCGGGCGGAGGTGGGAGCCCGCGGGGGCGCGCGCCCGACGGGCGGCCGCGCAGCAGCCCCCCGGCGTCAGGCCGAGGACAAAGCCGACCACCGGCAGCGGCCCGCCGAGCGCCAGCCACGCCGACACCGGCCAGCAGGGCCCAGGCCGGCGAGGCGCCTGCCGGGCTTAAGGAGTGGGCGGCGCCGCCGCGGGCGCTGGGCCGCGGCCGCCCAGGGCGCCGAGGCACGCGTCCAGGGCCAGCGGCAGGCCCGGCGCGTCGCCCAGCGCGGCCACCTCGCCGCCAAAAGTCACAGCGGCACCGGCCAGCGCAGTCTGCCGGGGGAGCGTCGAAATCTCTGCAGCAGTGGTGGGCCCAGCCGCTGAGGAGGTTGGCCAGACTGAGCCACGGCGCCGAGACTATGCATCGGTGGCGGGCTCCTGAGCCACATGACTGCAGACGACGCAGCCATTTTCGTGCCTCCCATCTCCCTGCATTCTACACAGGTAAACACATCAAGATGATCAACGACCAAAACTATCATGCCCCACCAGACACGCATGCGATATCACATGTCACCCTGCCTGAACTGAAAAACGCCTCCAGCATGAGGGGGGAGGGAGGCACGCAGCGTCATCGCACTCCGCCGCCGAAGTGCCGAAGAGAAGTACGCGCCGCCAACGCCGTAAACAAACGCACCATGCGGGCCGCTATGATGCGTAGTACAAGCCCTCGCCGTCGTTGTCGAAGATGGCGCCGAAACACACACACACACCATCGGACAATCAGACAGACTCCGTGCGTGGCTCGAGCCAACACCCGGCTCGCTCTCGCCGGAGATCCGCGCGATGTCGGCACCACGGCTGAAAGTCTGGGTGCCGCGCTCCGAGAAGGGCGACTCTGTGGGCCCAGAGCCTTGCTGGCATGAAAACGTGTGGCCGTCAGTCAGGCCTGCTGATCGCGCACAGCGCCACTTTGGCTGCGCTGATAGGGCGCAAACAAACCTACCTCGCTTTTGACCACCCTCGCTTCCAAGAGATACCAAGCGACGCCAAACTACGGCCTGCGCTGGTCAGGCCGCTCGACGAGGAGGCGCGTGGTATGACTTGGTTTTGACTGGAAGCGAAAGCGGGGTAGGTAATTCACGCTCTGAGCTGAAGCTGGGCGTACGGCCCATCGCCACAGCCCCACCGGCTGCGGCAGAGGCCTCCTCGGACAGGAGGCAGCAGCCGCCACCATCACGGGAGCAGCCGTCTGCCGCGCCGGCCATTGCCCCATGGGCGGCTCCTCGCAGCGCGGCCGAGATGGCGGCGCTGGTAATGACCCTAGTCGCTCTCCGCTCTGACCAAGGCTTTGTGTATATATATATATATATGTATATATATGTACATATTTGTATACATATATTGATTTACACAACGGACCAGCGGTAATGAGGATGAACAAATGGTGGCGCTGCTTGGAAGCGCCGTCGCGTCGTGAATGCCGTATGTTGGCGCGTAAGGCGGGCGTCCGCGCTTGGCCACCACACTCCAGTGGCCCAGTTGCCAATGTGTCCAGCCTGTGCCAGATGAGTGCCCAGTGGCTTCAGCCGAGGTGGACGTAGCGTGCTGGGACGAGAGAAGACAAGACACGACCAGAAGCTCTCGGACCCACGGAGTAGCAACATCGACTGCAAGTAAGCAGCGATAGTGTACACTGGAAGCCCATGCCAAGAATCGCCATGCTTGCCTCCAGGGTGCCCCTGGTTTCTTGCGCTTCGATAGTTTTGCAATGGAAAGCGTGACGTTCCAACGCCAAAAACCAATGGACGTCCTGGGGTCTCAGGGTTGGGTTTCTTGTGGAAGGTTTCTTGTGGTCGAGCCCCAGTTGTACACGTACAGCATGCACAGAGTGTCAAACGTTTGGATCGGGGTGGCGGGGATGGAGGTCGGAAGAGGAGGGAAGGAGGGAGTGGACCAGGGAAGCCGAGGCAGCGAGTCCTGGCCGTCCCACTTCGACGCCGCCTGGCCCTCGTACCATTCGTCCCAACCCTCGCTGGTGTCCTCTGCATTTGTTTTATATCTCTCTCTCTTTCTCTTTGCTTCTCTCTCTCGCTCTCTCTCTCTCTCCCTCTCTCTCTCTCTCTCTCTCTCTCTCTCCGTGTATATCCGCCACCGTGCCTCCGGGCACGGAATGGGCGTGCCCTCAGGTCATCCCCCTACTCCTCTGAGCCTCACTCCTTACTCCTGAGGAGTCTCTCAGGGGCCCGGAGCCCAAATTGCCACATCTCTCGGGGCTTCTCGCGGCTTGTCGCGTGAATTGTTCGGGCCTGAAGCCCAAGAGACCCCCCAACAGGCCCCTGATAGGTCCCGAAGATACCCCCAAGACGCCTCAAACGTGTCTTCAAGAGACCCCCGAGAGGCCTCGCACGAGATCCCAACGAACGTCTATGAAGCCTCAGACCCACAACCCAGACACGGTGGCGGGATGCGCCAAAGGCTATCATATATGTGCATGTGTGTGTATATATATATATATATATATATATATCGATGCACGTGTATATATCCGCCACCGTGCCTCTGGGCACGGAGTGGGCGTGCCCTCAGGTCCTTCCCCTAATCCTCTCAGTCTCAGCCCTCACTCCTGGAGAGTCTGTACGGGGCCCGGAGCCAAAATTCTGAAAACCTCCCGGGGCGTCTCGCGTGCCCTCAGGGGTTCCCGGCATCTTCTCGCATGACTTTTTCGGGCCCAAGCAGGCCGCAGGACAAGCAAAGAGGGCCTCAATGGGCCCTCAGGGCGGCCTTGAGACGTCCAAAGACCGCCCCAAGACGCCCAAGATGGCCCCAAGACGGCCCAAGAGGAGGACCCCAAGACGGCCCAAGAGGCGCCCGAGACCTTGCCATCGCTCGGACGCCCATTCCCCGTGCATGTGTCGGCTTCGGACCTTTCTTTTGTCACAAGATGATCTGAAATGCTCCTCCATGGTCCTCGCTGAAAAAAGGCACACGTCCGAGCTTGAGCGCCCAAGTTATCCGGGGTAACTCGGGTCCGGGGTAACGCGGGTTCGGATTCCCGAAAAACGAACCCGAGTTAGCCCTGACCCGAGCTACCCCTGATGATTTGGGGCTCTGGGCGCCTGAGTTATCCGGGGTAACTCGGGCCCGGGGCAACTCGGGTTCGGAACCCCGAAAAGCGAACCCGAGTTAGCCCTGACCCGAGTTAGCCCTGATGATTCGGGGCTCTGACGAGCGACGGCCAAGAGACAGGCCCAAGAGGGCCCAAAGGACGGCTCCGAGAGGGGCTTCAGCTGGGGAGCCCGAGCGAACAGCTCGGGCCCTCGGCCCCGATGGGGCCCCCAGGAGGCCACAAAGAGGCCCTCCAGAGGCCGCCAAAGGGGGCCCCAACAAGGCCCCCAAAAGGCCCCCAATGAAGGGGCCCTGGGACACACAAATAAATACACACAAATAAAATGATTCCCCATATTTTCCTATATTGTCTGGGCTTTTGTCTTCCCCCCCGCTTCCCATATTTTTCAAAATTCCAGGGAATCGACGATTACTTGTGTCAGTGTGTTTTTTCCCCTCCTGACCCAAGCGGCTCGCGAGAGGCCGCAAAACTGTCGCCAAGAGGCCCCCGAGAGCGCTCCGAGGAGACCCCAAGAAACAATCCTGAGAACTCTGACCCACAAGCCAGGCACGGTGGCGGGACGGGCCGAAGGCCATCAGGTCCGCCGCCCCCTGTCGATTCATCGCAGGGGTGCCTGGCGTGCTGAATCCTTTCGGTTTTGGTGTTGGCTCTTTTTGCGCAGGAACTCCCCCGGGGCCTTCGGCCCGTCCCGCCGGCCACCTGGAAAGATTGCCCAGGATCTCAATTCCCTATTTTTTCGCTCAAGATGGCCCAATATGGCCTCCAAGGTACCTCCAAGACGGCCAAGATGGCCTCGAAGACGGCAAAGATGGCCCCCACATGCCTCCAAGACGACGGCCTAAGATAGCCTCAAGTTGGCCCAAGACGACCCAAGAGCCCCCGAAGAGGTCTCCAAGACAGCCCAAGAGGCCTCCAAGAGGTTCTCCAGGAAGGCCAGAGAGGCCAACAACATTGTTTTTCTTCTTAGGTTGTTGGAGGATTTTGGCATCTTCGCCTTTTCGGCCTTCCGACGGCCGCCCAAGAGGCCCCCAAGATCGCCCCAAGATCACCCAAGAATTCTCCAAGATGGCCCCATGACGGCCCAAGAGGCCCCCAAGATGCCCCCAAGAGGACCCCAAGACGGCCCAAGAGGCCTCCAAGACGCCCAAGATGCCTCCAAGAGGGCTAAGATGGCCCCAAAATACCTCCAACAAGGCCCAAGATGCACCCAAGACGGCGTGAGATGGCCTCCAGATGGCCTAAGACGGCCCAAGAGGCCCCCGAGAGGCCTCCAAGACGGCCCAAGAGGCCTCCAAGAGGTCCCCCAGGAGGGCCCGAAGTGGCCAAAACCATTGATGTACGTAGGTTTTTGAATGGTTTTGGCATGGTTTCGGCTCAAGACGGCCCAACGAGGCCCCCAAGATCGCCCACGAGGCCTCCAAGAGGGCCCCATGACGGCCCAAGAGGCCCCCAAGACGGCCCCAAGAGGGCCCAAGAGGCCTCCAAGACGGCCAAATGGCTTCCAAGACAGCTAAGACGGTCCCAAGATGCCTCCAAGACGGCCCCAGGTGCACCCAAGACGGCCTAAGACGGCCTCAAGATGGCCCAAGACGGCCCAAGAGGCCTAAGAACCCCTGATATGCCCCAAGAGGGCCCCAAGACGACCCAGACAGGCCCCTAAGACGGCTTCCGACTGCGTCAGACAAGGCAGGAACGCCCTAAGACGGCCAAAGAGGCCCCCAAGAAGCCCGCAAAGGCCCCCCCAAACCATCCAAGAGGCCCCAGGAAGTTCCCAGGAGGCCCCAAGAGTGCCCCAAGAGGCGCCCAAGAGGCCTCCTCCTCCTCCTCTTCCTCCTCGTCTTTTTTCATCAATCTCCCCCTCCTCCTCTTCTGGCTCCCCCATGCGTTCCCCGAAGTCTTTCCAAACCGACTCGGGGAACAACTGGCCCGATAGCTTGGCCAAGCTCTGGCCCAACTGTCGGCCACAGAGGCGCTTCCAAAGGGGCAGGGGGCGGCGGTGATTCGCCGTAGGCGTCTTCGATCCGCCGCCCCATGTGCTTGTCACAAGGGTGTCCAGCGTGCTGGATCCTTTGATTTGGTTTTAATTCTGAACTCTCCCCTGGGGCTTCGGCCTGTCTCGCCGGCCACCCAGAAGAGCGCACAAAGCCGCACAAAGCCCGGAAACGAGCTCAACGTCCACAAACAAATTCTCGGGTCAATGCCATTCCTGCTCCAAGATGGCACTTGATGGCCTCCAAGACGGCTCAGATGGCCCGAGGTGGCTTCCAAGTTCGCCCAAGATGGGCCAAGATGGTCTCCACGACGGCCCAGGAGGGTCCAAGATGCCTCCGAGTCGGCCCAAGATGCTTCCAAGTCGGCCCAAGAGGCCCCCAAGAGGCCTCCAAGACAGTTCACGGGGCCTCCAAGAGGTCCCCCAGGAAGGCCCGAAGAGGCCAGAATCATTGATTTTCCTTGTGTTTGAAGGATTTTGGTACTTCCTTATTTCCCGCTTTCTGACGGCCCGAGACGGCCCAAGAGCCCCCAAAGATCGCTCCAAGATCGCCCAAGAGGCCTCCAAGATGGCCCCAATACGGCCCAAGAGGCTCCCGAGACCGCCCCAGGAGAGCCCAAAGACGGCATAGGATGTCTCCAAGACGCCCAAGATGGCCTCCGAGACGGCCCTGGAGCACCCCAAGAGGGTTCCAAGTCGGCCCAGAGAGGCCCCAAGACAGCTTCCGACGGCGTCAGACGGGCCAGGAGCCCACCAAGACAGCCCACGGTGGTTCTAAGATGGCCCAAGACGGCCCAAGAGGCCCCCAAGAGGTCGCCAAGACGGCCCAAGAGGCCTCCAAGAGGGCCTCCAGGAAGGCCCGAAGAGGTCAAAATCTTGATTTGTCTCAGGTTTTTGAAGGGTTTGGGCATTTGCTTCTTTTCGGTCTTCTGACGGCCCGAGATGGCCCAAGATCTCCGAAAGATCGCCCGACAAGTTTCTAGGTTGGCCCCAGAACGGCCCCAAAGGCCTCCAAGACGCCCAAGACGGCCTCCAAGACGGCCCTGGAGCACCGCAAGAGGGCCCCAAGCCGGCCCAGAGATGCTCCCAAGACGGCTTCCGACGGCGTAAGGCGAGCCAGTGGCCCACCAATACGGCCAACGATGCCCCCGAGAAGCCCCCAAAGGCCCCCAAAGGCTCCCAAGAGGCCCAAGGAGGCCCCCAAGATGCCTCCAAGAGGCTCCCAAGAAGCTCCGCCCACCCCCATGAAGAGGAAGGAGAAGGTGAAACCACTGAATCCTTGGAGTAACAGGCGCCTAAAGTAGATTGGGATCCGAAAATCCGAACATACCTACCTTCAACGACCGGCAGGTAAGCGACAACCACAACAACAACCACAACAACAACAACCACAACAACCACAACAACAACAGGGTAACTGGGTCTTTCTTCTGCTGGCTTCCGCGGCCACTGCTCCTGCCTCGACAGCTAGGATTCGCAGTATCACAGGTGAGGCCCGCTGTCGATCTCGGCGAGCTGCCGATCTCTTCCACCACGTGGGACACTAAGTACCTATGTTTTGGCCTTGGCTACCCTTCTGGCCAGGTGCTACGATCCATGTCGCTGCCGTCCGTCTGGATGCTGGCCAAGAAGTGAAATGTGGATGCTGCTATGATGGGGGGATGTCACGGGAGGACCAGCTGAGGGGAGGGGGGGGGAAAACATCGACCTCCAATCGGTGACACAACGCGGCTAGGTCGGCGATAGGCCCCTGATAGCGACACTGCACGCTCCTGGGCGGGGTAGGCCATCGGGCCGCCGTCGGCGAAGTGTGCGGATTGGGGCATCCATGCAGCCCCCCCCCCGGAACCTCCCCCTCTCCCTGGACGCTGCCCCTGAAAGTCTGCCATGGCGCCGGTGTGCGATGGGGGGTCCACGCATCCCCCCCCCTGAGCCTACACCCGAGGAGGAGGAGGAGGAGGAGGAGGAGGAGGAGGAGGAGGAGGAGGAGGAGGAGGAGGAGGAGGAGGAGGAGGAGGAGGAGGAGGAGGAGGAGGAGAGGAGGAGGAGGAGGAGGAGGAGGAGGAGGAGGAGAAGGACCCGAGCGTTGCCCCGCAGGCTCTGCCACGGCGCCGGAGCTCTGGCTCGCGCGCAAGCCTAGCCACGCTGCATCAGCTGCGGCTGCCGTGACCTCTGCGAAGGCGGGTGCAAGACCACGAAGGAGGAGGAGGAGGAGGAGGAGGAGGAGGAGCAGGAGGAGGAGGAGGAGGAGCAGAAGGAGGAGGAGGAGGAGGAGGAGGAGGAGGAGGAGGAGGAGGAGCACGAGCAGGAGCAGGAGCAGGAGCAGGAACAGGAGGCGGCGCGCTCCAGGAAGGTCCTTGCCTTCGACGGTGGACGGAGTTGACATCTTTTTGTTCGGCGGAGGGCGGCGGAAGGGCGGCGGACGCCTGCGGAAGTGAAACGAGGCCGCCTCTACTGGCGGTAGTGACATTGCGCACCCAAGATATGTAACTTGCTGTGGATCCAGGGCTTCCAGTAACGGTCAAAGGACGGCTGACGCAGAACCCCACTGTCTTTCAAAAGGAACAAACAACGGCAGGTGGGGTGCAGGTCCATTCGTGTACAGCCGAAGAAATGATTAGAGGCCTCCTATAGGTGGGGTTCGAGTAGATGGGGTCGGAGGATCACGATGCATCGCCGATGCAGGCAGGGCATCGGCGCCTTCGGCGCGGAGAAAATCGGGCCCCACATCGAGCCGCATCGCCGATGCATCGGCGATGCGGCGCGATCCTCCGACCCCATCTACTCCGACCCCATCTAGGAGGCCTGGGATGATTCAGAAAATGATGGTTTAGGGAACCCAGGACAGGCTCCCGGAAGTTTCTCTGAGCACACCAGGGCCAACTGGTTTGGTTCATGCTGCCGTGGCGATCGTTCCTCGGAAACCGGGCTAGCCTTCTGGCAAGAAGGTGAAGAAACGCTGGCCCAACTGTTCGCGAGGAAGTCTCTTAATCAGGTGCTGGACATGTCGCGGGGGCTCCCCGGCCACCACCGTGCCAATGCTGAGCTGCTCCGTCCATGCCTCGCTCTCCTGGCGCTTCGCTGTGCTCCTGCTCGTTAAGCTTTGTCGCGTGTGCGGGGCTGCACTGTCATTAAGTCGGGCCTGTCCCCCTACATGGGGATTTGGGGCGAAAAATTAACAATACCCCAAACTACTCCCCAAATGCTGGAAAATAATCAAAAAATGTTCCCCGACTATTTTTCCCCATATCCTAAGATGGGGTTCTTGTTCCCCATATCCAAAGATGGGGTTCTTGTTATTGGCGGACCGCGCCGGAAGGACACAGAACAGGACAGAACACCACACCCATCACTCAGACACACACGTAAGTTATTCCCCCTATCCAAAGATGGGGTTTTTGATTCCCCACTCACTCATCACTCAGACTCACTCATCAAGACTCACTCATCACTCAGACTCAGTCCTCACTCAGACACACCACTCATCACTCAGACTCACCACTCAGATTCACTCATCACTCAGACTCACTCATGCTCTCTCATCACTCAGACTCAGTCATCACTCAGACTCAGGCGATTCGCTCGTCTCAGCAATCTAAGGGGGGCGGCGGGGGGGTATTTCACGGGGTCCCGTTCGCGGAATTTTGTGGGGATGTCTCAGGCGGTTTGGCCATTTTCTGATCCAACATGTTTCGTTTTCGGAGCAGATTTGGAGGATGTCTCAGGCGATTCGCTCGTCTCAGCACTCTAAGGGGGGCGGCGGGGGGGTATTTCACGGGGTCCCGTTCGCGGAATTTTGTGGGGATGTCTCAGGCGGTTTGGTCATTTTCTCTTCCAACATGTTTCGTTTTCGGAGCAGATTTGGAGGAAGAGGAGGAGGAGTCAGGAGGAAGAGGAGGAGGAGGAGGAAGAGGAGGAGGAGGAGGAGGAGGAAGATGATGATGATGATGATGATGATGATGATGAGGGGGAGGAGGAAGAGGAGGAGGAGACTGGGGAGGAGGAGGAGGAGGACGAGGCAGGGGAGGAGTAGGAGTAGGAGTAGGCGGAGGAGGAGGAGGACGATGATGAGGAGAAAGAGGCGAGCATGAGCACGAGTAGGAGCAGTAGAATGGGATGATGATGATGATGGTGATGCTGGTGATGATGATGATGGCGATGATGCTGATGATGATGATGGTGGTGGTGATGATGATGATGATGATCGCAACGACGATGGCCGCGCCGCTTTTTTGATAATCGAGGAGGAGGAGGAGGCGCAGGAGGAGGAGGAGGAGGAGGGAGGAGGAGGAGGAGGAGGAGGAAGAGGAGGAGCAGGAGGACGGGGAGGGGCAGGAGGAGGAGCAGGAGGAACTTCGAACTTCGAGGTCTGGAGGCCCGTTTCGGGCTCCGGCACTGATGATGGTGATGATGATGATGATGATGATGATGAGGATGATGAGGAGGAGGGGGAGGGAGGAAGGAGGAGGAGGAGGAGGGGAAGAGGAGGAGCAGGAAGGGGATGATGACGACGATGACGATGACGATGACGATGATGATGATGGTGATGATGATGGTGATGATGATGCAGATGATGATGATGATGACGATGATGACGATGAGGGGGATGATGAGGAGGAGGCTGGTGATGATGGTGATGATGCTGATGATGATGATGATCATGATGATGACGACGATGATGAAGAGGATGAGGATGCGTAAGAGGACGATTAGAATGACGACGACGACGACGACGATGATGATGATGAGGATGATGAGGATGATGATGATGATGATGATGTTTGCCCCGCTCTCTCAGAGGTCTCTGGGGGAGAAGGAGAAGAAGGAGGAGGAGGAGGCAAAGAGGTTCCGCTTTCTCGGAGGAGGAGTCGGAGGAGGACGAGTGGAGGAAAGGGAGGAAACCGAAGGCGAGGGGCCCCGTTCGTAGAATTTCGTGCGCATGGCTCAGGCGGTTTAGGCACTTTCTGGTGCAGCATCTCTCGCTTTCCGACTCCACGAATAGGAAGGGGAGTGGGAGGAAGAGGAGGAGGAGGAGGAGGAGGAGGAGGGGGAGGAGGAGGAGGAGGAGGGAGGAGGAGCAGAAGGAGGAGGAGGAAGAGGATGACGAGCCCGCAGTCGGAGGCACGCCTCGGAGCCCTTCAAGGACGCCCTCGTCGTCGTCGTCGTTGTCGTCGCCGTCGCCGTAGCCATCGCCATCGGCACAACCACTGGCAGCACAACCAGCACAACCATCACCAGAAGAACCACCAACAGCACAAGCGGGGCGGGCGATGCGAGCCTCGGCCCCGCAAAAGCCTGCGGGCGAGCACCAGCGCAACCAGCGCAACCATCACCGGCACAACCGCTAGTGCAATTACCGCCAACGTAACTACCGCCAGCAATCCTTTTCAGGGGTTGCGCATTAACAGTGGCGACAGCCGCCACCGGCACAACTTAATATATTCATTTGTGGCCGCATTGCGGCCAAGCCGTGGTGCGAATGACTACCACCAGCTGGAGACGATGTGGCTCTGCACTGTCGCTCCCTGTGTCACCGGCAGAACAACCAGCACCAACACAATCAGCACAGTCGCCACCACCAGCACCACCAGTACAGTCAGAACAGCCGCCGCCAGCACCACCACCGGCAGCACAACCAGCACAACCACCACCAGCAAAACCACCAACAGCACAATCACCAACGGCACAAGCGCCAGCGCAACTTGGTACCACAACCAGCACAACCACGATCATCGCAACCATCACCAGCGCCACCATCACCATCAGCCCAACCACTGGCAGTCCAACCACCACCAGCACGATCAGCACAACCACCACCAGCACAACCACCAGCAGCACAACCAACGCAACCATCACCATCACAACCACTTACAACACAACAATCAACAGCACAAGCGGGGCGGGCGATTCGAGCCTTGGCCCTGCAAAAACCAGGGCGGTGGAATGCCCTGTCGCCTGCGGGCGAGCACGATTGCGCGGGCGCGAGCCCGCGAAAATTGCCAAATAGGCATTCCACACGCCGGGGAAAGCCCAAAAGGGCTTTCGGCTGCTCCACTCCTCCTCTCTCCTTCCTCCTCCTCCTTTCTTCTTTCATCGCAGTAGGCACGTCCCCCTGGGTGCCATCCCGCCGCCAGCGCGAAGATAACAGGCACCTGGGGGGGCGCCCCGTTCCGCGAACCCCACTGCAGAGTGGGGATCTCGACCTCCCAATGGGGTTCGCGGAGCGGGGGCGGATCGAAAAACTGGAAAGCGCGCTGTCTGAACTAGCGTGATGGGAGGGGGGGGGGGGTGCACCGTTCCCTCGGATGGGCACACACCCCCCCTCCAGGATAATCGCCCCTCTCCATCCTTTCCCTCTCTTGCCTTCCTTTCCCTCCTTCCTTGACTGCTATCTCAGACGCCTACGGCGTATCACTGCCGCCCGCTCACCCGCGGCTGTGAGTGAATTGCGAGGAAGTCCCAGGCGGAAGCCGCTTCCTATGGTTCTGATAAACCTTTCCCCGAAATGGCAAATTGCGTATATTGGTCGTTGTCCTTGCGGACAACGAAGCGTCGGCGTCTGGAGCAGCGGGCGTGACAATGCGTCCATGAAGACACTGGGCGCACGGAGCTGGCGCGACGATCTTACACGCCGTGGCTCCTGGGCCTCAGGGAGCTCAGGCTTCTCAACCTCCAGGGCAAAATCCAGGGACCTACGTCGTCGCCGTCCCTCCAGTCGTTCTTTTGCTCTTCCAGGTTGAATGCATATTTCATTTGCAGGGATGTTTTTCACATTGGGGGCCCCGTCGGTGGCCCCCAGTGGCGGTGCTGCTTGTGGCAGGGCGATGGCTGGCGCTCTCTGTTCAAGGTTGAAGGCCCACTCTCGCAGCTTGCATTTTTCCGGTGCCCTCCAGTCGTTTTTTGGTTGTTCGAGGTTGAAGGCCAACTCACTCTTGTTCGTATAGTTCCGGTGCCACTGCGCGCTCTTTGGCACCGCGGAGGTTGCAGGTTCGTGTGCTTGTTCGGTGGCGCTACGGTTCAGCAGAGACCGCTTGCACGGGAGGACTGTGCAGGGATTCTATGGGCTCATTGAGGATCAGGAATACGAGGAGGATTGCCGGAGGCGTCACCTGAAAGGGTTACACTTCCGTGAGGATCAGGAGTACGAGGAGGATTGCCGGAGGCGTTATTTGAAAGGGTTACACTTCCGTGAGGATCAGGAGTACGAGGAGGATTGCCGGAGGCGTCACCTGAAAGGGTCACACTTCCGCGAGGATCAGGAGTACGAGGAGGATTGCCGGAGGCGTCACCTGAAAGGGTTACACCTCCGGCGGCCGGAGGCTTCACCTGAAAGGGTTACATCTCCGGCGCGTTCTTGTGTTGTTTGTGTGTGCTTGTTCTGTTCCATAGTGTTGCTTGTTGTCTTGCCTCAGGTTGTTTTCTGTTTCTTTGTGTCTGATTGCATTGGCCGGAGGCTTCACCTGAAAGGGTTACATCTCCGGTGTGTTCTTGTGCTCTTGTGTTTGTTTGTTCTTTGCCATGGTGTTGTTTGATGTCTTGCCCCATGTTGTTTTCTGTTTCTCTGTGTCTGGTTGCATTGACTGGAGGCTTCACCTGAAAGGGTTACACCTCCAGCGGCCGGAGGCTTCACCTGAAAGGGTTACATCTCCGGCGTGTTCTTGTGTTGTTTGTGTGTGCTTGTTCTGTTCCATAGTGTTGCTTGTTGCGTTGCCTCAGGTTGTTTTCTGTCTCTTTGTGTCTGATTGCATTGACCAGAGGATTCACCTGAAAGGGTTACATCTCCGGTGTGTTCTTGTGCTCTTGTGTTTGTTTGTTCTTTGCCATAGTGTTGTTTGATGTCTTGCCCCATGTTGTTTTCTGTTTCTCTGTGTCTGGTTGCATTGACTGGAGGCTTCACCTGAAAGGGTTACACCTCCAGCGGCCGGAGGCTTCACCTGAAAGGGTTACATCTCCGGCGTGTTCTTGTGTTGTTTGTGTTTGCTTGTTCTGTTCCATAGTGTTGCTTGTTGCGTTGCCTCAAGTTGTTTTCTGTCTCTTTGTGTCTGATTGCATTGACCAGAGGCTTCACCTGAGAGGGTTACATCTCCGGTGTGTTCTTGTGTTCTTGTGTTGTTTGATGTATTGCCTCATGTTGTTTTCTGTTTGTCTCTGTCTGGTTGCATTGACTGGAGGCTTCACCTGAAAGGGTTACATCTCCGGTGTGTTTGTGTGTTTCTTGTGCGAGGAGGATTGCCGGAGGCGTCACCTGAAAGGGTTACGCTTCCGTGAGGATCAGGAGTACGAGGAGGATTGTCGGAGGCGTCACCTGAAAGGGTTACATCTCCGGTGTTTTTGTTTGTGTTTCTTGTGTTTGCTTTTCCTGTTCAATAGTGTTGTTTGTTCTCTTGTCTCTCAGGTTGTTTGCTGTTTCTTTGTGTCTGATTGTACTGACCGGAGGCTTCACCTGAAAGGGTTACATCTCCTGTGTGTTCTTGTGTTCTTTGTGTTTGCTTCTTCTTTTCCATAGTGTTGTTTGATGTTTTGCCTCATGTTGTTTTCTGTTTCTCAGTGTCTGCTTGCATTGACCGGAGGCTTCACCTGAAAGGGTTACATCTCCGGTGTGTTCTTGTGTTCATTGCATTTGCTTGTTCTTTTCCATAGTGTTGTTTGATGTTTTGCCTCATGTTGTTTTCTGTTTCTCTGTGTCTGCTTGCATTGACCGGAGGCTTCACCTGAAAGGGTTACATCTCCGGTGTGTTCTTGTGTTCATTGCATTTCCTTGCTCTTTCCATAGTGTTGTTTGTTGTCTTGCCTTAGGTTGTCTTGTGTTTCTCTGTGTCTGATTGCATTGACCGGAGGCTTCACCTGAAAGGGTGACATCTCCGGCAGCAGAAGACCGTTTGATTGATTTGATGCCGGAGGCTTCACCTGAAAGGGTTACATCTCCGGTGGCCGGAGGCTTCACCTGAAAGGGTTACATCTCCGGCTGCAGAAAGGCCGGCGTAAGAATGGGTAGGCTGAAAGGAGTCGTTTTGCTTTTGTTTTTGTTGGTGGTGGTTGCTCGTTGTGTTTTTTTCCATAGTGTAGTGTTTTCACGAGGAGGAGGTGTAGGAGGAAAGAAGTACGAAGAGGAAGGACTCCAATCTGGCTGTTTTTTTTGTACTGGTAAGGGGAAACCAACGCCAATTTTTTTTTTAAGATTTCTTGGTGTTGTAAGCGTGGGTAGGCTGTCAGGGGTCGTTTTGATGATGTTGTTTGTTGGTGGTGGTTGCACGTTGTGTTTTCCATACTGTTTCCCCATGGTTTCTTGATGTCGTTTTGTGTTCATGTGCGTTTTTGGGTTCGGGGTATCTGTCTGTCGTTGAAGAGGGAGATGGAGGAAGGAGATGGAGGAGGAAGTGAGTACGAGGAGGAAGGACTTCGACTTCAAACTGGCTGTTTTTTGTGTACTTGTAAGGGGAAAATAACGTCATTTTTTTTTGATTTCTTGGTGTTGTAGGCATGGGTAGGCTGTCAGGGGCCGTTTTGATGTTGTTGTTTGTTGGTGGTGGTTGCACGTTGTGTTTTCCATACTGTTTCCCTATGGTTTCTTGGTGTTTTTTTTTGTTCTTGTGCGTTTTTGAGTCCGGGGGCATCTGTCTGTCGTTAAGGAGGGAGATGGAGGAAGAGAGGGAGACGAGGAGGAGGTGTAGGAGGAAAGGAGTACGAGGAGGAAGGACTTCGACTTCAAACTGGGTGTTTTTTGTGTACTGGTAAGGGGAAACTAACGCCATTTTTTTGTTTTAGAGTTTCTTGGTGTTGTAAGCGTGGGTACGCTGACAGGGGTCGGTTTGATGCTGTTTTTGTTGTTGGTGATTGCACGTTGTGTTTTCCATACTGTTTCCCTATGGTTTCTTGATGTTGTTTTCTGTTTTTGTATGTTTTTGGGTTCGGGGTATTTGTTTGTCGTTGAAGAGGGAGATGGAGGAGAAAGGGGGACGAGGAGGAGATGTAGGAGGAAAGGAGTACGAGGAGGAAGGACTTCGACTTCAAACTGGCTGTTTTTGGGGTACCGGTAAGGGGAAACTAACGCCATTTGTTTTTTTGTTTTCTTGGTGTTGTAAGCATGGGTAGGCTGTCAGGGGCCATTTTGATGTTGTTGTTTGTTGGTGGTGGTTGCACGTTGCGTTTTCCATTCTGTGTCCCTATGGTTTCTTGATGTTGTTTTTTGTTCTTGTGCGTTTTTAGGTCCGGGGGCATCTGTCTGTCGTTAAGGAGGGAGATGGAGGAGGAGAGGGAGACGAGGAGGACGTGTAGGAGGAAAGGAGTACGAGGAGGAAGGGCTCCAAACTGGCTGTTTTTTTGTGTACTGGTAAGGGGAAACTAACGCCATTTTTTTTTGTTGAGTTTCTTGGTGTTGTAAGCGTGGGTACGCTGACAGGGGTTGTTTTGATGTTGTTTTTGTTGGTGTTGGTTGCACGTTGTGTTTTCCATACTGTTTCCCCATGGTTTCTTGATGTTGTTTTCTGTTCTTGTGCGTTTTTGGGTCCGGGGGTATTTGTCTGTCGTTAAGGAGGGAGATGGAGGAGGAGAGGGAGACGAGGAGGACGTGTAGGAGGAAAGAAGTACGAAGAGGAAGGACTCCAAACTGGCTGTTTTTTTTGTGTACTGGTAAGGGGAAACTAACGCCAATTTTTTTGTTGAGTTTCTTGGTGTTGTAAGCGTGGGTACGCTGACAGGGGTTGTTTTGATGTTGTTTTTGTTGGTGTTGGTTGCACGTTGTGTTTTCCATACTGTTTCCCTATGGTTTCTTGATGTTGTTATCTGTTCTTTTGTGTTTTGGGGTCCGGGGGTATCTGTCTGTCGTTGATGAGGGAGATGGAGGAGGAGAGGGAGACGAGGAGGAGGTGTAGGAGGAAAGGGGTACGAAGAGGAAGGGCTCCAAACTGGCTGTTTTTTTTTTGGTACTGGTAAGGGGAAACTAACGCCAATTTTTTGTTAGTGTTTCTTGGTGTTGTAAGCGTGGGTACGCTGACAGGGGTCGTTTTGATGTTGTTTTTGTTGTTGGTGGTTGTACGTTGTGTTTTCCATACTGTTTCCCTATGGTTTCTTAATGTTGTTTTTGGCGGACCGCGCCGGAGGAAAACACAGACGAGAACACACCACTCCTCTCACTCAGACCCACTCAGACTCACCCATCACGCAGACTCACTCATCACTCAGACTCATTCATTACTCAGACTCACTCATCACTCAGACCCAATAATCACTCAGACTCACTCATCACTCATACTCACTCATCACTCGGACTCAGGCATGACTCAGACTCATCTCTCCGACTCACTCACCACTCAGACTCACTCATCACTCAGACTCACTCATCACTCAGACTCACTCGTACTTGTACTCATACATTCACTACACTCACTCAGGTCCACTCATCGGATGACTCACACACACTGATGTTGAGGATGTCTCAGGCGATTCTGCGGCTTCAGCACTCCTAAGGGGAGCGGCGAGGGGGTGCTGCACTCGGCCCCTTTCGCTGGATTTTGTGGGGTTGTCTCAGGCGGTTTGGCCATGTTCTCTTCCAACATGTTTCGCTTTCGGAGCAGATTTGGAGGATGTCTCAGGCGATTCGCTGGTTTCAGCACTCTAAGGGGGGCGGCGGGGGGGTGTTGCACTCGGCCCCTTTCGCGGGATTTTGTGGGGATGTCTCAGGCGGTTTGGCCATTTTCTCTTCCAACATGTTTCGCTTTCGGAGCAGATTTGGAGGATGTCTCAGGCGATTCGCTGGTTTCAGCACTCTAAGGGGGGCGGCGGGGGGTGTTGCACTCGGCCCCTTTCGCGGGATTTTGTGGGGACGTCTCAGGCGGTTTGGCCATTTTCTCTTCCAACATGTTTCGCTTTCGGAGCAGAGTTGGAGGATGTCTCATGCGATTCGCTGGTTTCAGCACTCTAAGGGGAGCGGCGGGGGGGTATTTCACTCGGCCCTTTTCGCGGGATTGTGTGGGGATGTCTCTGGCGGTTTGGCCATTTTCTCTCCAACATGTTTCGCTTTCGGAGCAGATTTGGAGGACGTTCGCGCCCAGTTTGCGGGGATGTCTCAGGCGGTTTGGCCGTTATGATGCTGGGCATCTGTCGTTTTCGGAGCAGTTTTGGGAGGATGTCTCAGGCGATCTGCTGGTTTCAGCACTCCCAAGGAGGAGGAGGAGGAGGAAGAGGAGGAGGAGGAGGAGGAGGAGGATAAGGAGGAGGAGGAGGAGGAGGAGGAGGAGGAGGAAGCGAGGAGGAGGAGGAAGAGGACGAGGAGGAGGAGGAGGAGGAGAAGGAGGACAGCATGAACACGGTAGGAGCAGAAGCAGGAAGGGGAGGATGATGATGATGATGATGATGATGATGATGATGAGGAGGAGGAGGAGGAGGAGGACGTGGGCAACTCGAGTAGCCAGGGCCAGACGATCGAGGTTCGATGTTCCAAAACTTTAGGTTTTACTCAAACGCTTCCGCCTCACTCTCCTTCGCTCTCCGCTCTCCTCCACTCTTCTGCATTCATACTCACTCATACTCAGTCTCAGTCACACGCAGGCTCACTCGCACTTAGACTCGCTCATATCAATACTTAAACTTACTCACACTCAGACTCACGCTAAGAACCACTCATACTCAGACTCGCTCCTGCTCCGACTCATCATCCTTCGGTCCGCTCAAACGCAGACCGACCCACACTCAGACTGCCTCACATCCATACACAATCACACTCGGCTCACTCGCACTCAGATTCATTAACACACACTGTTTCTCACACTCAGACCCACTCAAGCCCAGACTCACTCATGCTCAGACTCATCATGCTACGATCCGCTCAATCACAGACTGGCTCACACTCAGATTCGTCCATACTCAGACCCACTCGCACACAGACGCACTCGCGCTCATATTTACTCACACGCATACCCACTCAAACCCAGGCTCAATCGCACCCAGATTAACTCACACTCAGAATCAGTCGCTCTCAGATTTGCTATTGGTCGCACTCATGCTTGCAGACTGGGAATGTCTCGAGCGAGCGGTTCGCCCTCGCACACAGGCGCTCATTGACAGATATCAAGAAAAAGATGTACCAAGATAGTGAGATGCACATATGGGGAGCCCCGCGTCGAGTAATTATTACTTGGACGCCTCCTACTCCTCCTCCTCCCTCCTCCTCTTTTCTCCTCCCCTCCTGTCGGACATACTCAGACTTGCTCATACACAGACTTACTCATACTCAGACTTACTCATACTCAGACCTACTCATACTCAGACTTACTCACACTCAGACATACTCATACACAGACTTACTCTTACACAGACTTACTCATACACAGATTTGGAGGATGTCTCGAGCGAGGCGCTCATTTCAGCACCCCTAAGGGGAGCCGCCAGGGGTGTTTGCACGGGCTCGTTCGCGGCCATTTTGTGGGGATGTCTCAGGCGGTTTGCTTGTTTCTGGGCCAACATCCTTCGCTTTCGGAGCAGATTTGGAGGATGTCTCGAGCGAGGCGCTCATTTCAGCACCCCTAAGGGGAGCCGCCAGGGGTGGTTGCACGGGCTCGTTCGCGGCCATTTTGTGGGGATGTCTCAGGCGGTTTGCCTGTTTCTGTGCCCAACATCCTTCGCTTTCGGAGCAGATTTGGAGGATGTCTCGAGCGAGGCGCTCATTTCAGCACCCCTAAGGGGAGCCGCCAGGGGTGTTTGCACGGGCTCGTTCGCGGCCATTTTGTGGGGATGTCTCAGGCGGTTTGCTTGTTTCTGGGCCCAACATCCTTCGCTTTCGGAGCAGATTTGGAGGATGTCTCGAGCGAGGCGCTCATTGCAGCACCCCTAAGGGGAGCCGCCAGGGGTGTTTGCACGGGCTCGTTCGCGGCCATTTTGTGGGGATGTCTCAGGCGGTTTGCTTGTTTCTGGGCCCAACATCCTTCGCTTTCGGAGCAGATTTGGAGGATGTCTCGAGCGAGGCGCTCATTTTCACTCCCCAGGTGGGCCAGATTTTGAGGATGTCTCGATCGGTTTGCTTGTTTTGGTGGCCAGGCTCGTGGGCGCAGATTCTTCTCAGGATGCCACAGGAGGCTCCAACAGGCTCCAGGAGGCCCCAGGAGACCACATGAGGTCCCAGGAGGCATCAGGAGGCCACAGAAAGACTCAAGAGGCCACAGGATGTCCCAAGAGGCTCCAGGAGGCCCCAGGAAGCTCCAGAAGGCCTCAGGAAACCACAGGAGGCCCCAGGAGGCAACAGGAAGCGCCAGGAGGCTTCGGAAGGCAACAGGAGGCCCCGAGAGGCCCCAGGAGCAGGAGGCCTCAGAAGGCAACAGGAGTGGCTCCAATCCCATGTGTTTTACGTATGCTCCTATCGATTGGGCCTCACCCGGAGCACGATTCTTTGATGTTCTACGTATGTTTCTATAGATGGTCCTTCTCCTGTGTACACAATCCTAAATGTTTTACTCATGTTACTATGTTTGGGCCTCTCCTGGGGCACGAGTCCTTGGTGTTTTACGCGTGTTCCTATAGATTGCCCTTCTCCTGTGGCTCTAATCCGCAATGTTTTATGTACGGCTGTTGCTATAGATTGCGCCTCTCCTGGCGCACGAAACCTTCCTAGGAGGTCCCAGGAGGTCCCAAGTGTGTATGGGGTTGAAGTACAAGAGTACAGAACCCCTGATCCGTTGGTAGAGAGATGGAGGGATAGATGGATATCTTTCCCTCCCAAGCGATCAAGGTACGATCGCTCCAACTCAGTACCTGAGCCCAAACGGCCAGGTGCGGGAGAGGTAAGGATAAGGAGTATATATGAGGGTATTACACGGGTTCCATACACACACCCCGTCCCGAATCCCGCCCGTGAAGGCAGGACTCGGGATCAGCAGGATGGAATCCGTAACCTCTGAACTCCTTTACCTTAAATCTGAAAGGCAGCTGGGCTAAAAGTCAGCGGAGCCCAGTTGCAAGTTGAGGTAAGAAGAGATACCTTGGGTCTCTTTTTCTTCTCCAGGCGGACTTTGCCGCCCCCTCGGTGCGCCCCCCAAAACGCTTCGGCACTCGAGGGAGGAGAAGAATGAGACAAAGGTAGGCGGAGAAAGAAGATCTGAGCACCAAGGCAACATGTAAACCGCCTCGCAAGAATTGCGAGGCAGGTGTTGCCACCAGCTAGCAGATTATTCTCGACGCAATATTGTTAAAGTGTTAAAATATGCATGCTAAGATCGCGTTGACGAACACAATCTTGAAATCAAACGCAAGTCTGCCTAAAAGCAAATGTATGCCGAGATCGCGTTGACGAACACGATCCTGAAAGAAATGCAAATCTGTGTTAAAGCAAGTACCTGGCCAGGAGAAAATGTCGTGTTGATGAACACGAAAATGATGTATAAAAATCTGTTTGGCGACTCCCGTTGGCGTTGCTCCTTAGGAGGCTGCCTCGGTGATCGCAAAGGATATCTATATGTGTGTATGGCCACTTGTGTGAAAGATTGAAGTGGCCTAAAAGAATGTATTAGCCACCGCTCAAGGCGAACTTTGATGAACGGAAGTTCTGCTCTTGAGCAGTGGGCCTTGCGGCCGACTCACTACGCGTCGCCGTCCTTGTAGAACCTGCGGTCCCACACCCTCTGGCCGTTGTGCGTCGCGTAGCTTGTCGTAAACGTTTCCCAAGTTGTCCTCGGGATCCAGTTGCGGAACCAATCGTTGTACGTGATATCCTGGATGTACACATACTCGTCGTTGTTGATCGCAATGTAGATCCAACATTTGATGTAGTAACTCCAGTATCGAAGACCCCAATCGCTGTCCTCGAGATTGTGGCGCCAGTAAGCAGCGCAATCAGATGTACGTGCTCTCTTGGCGCGCGGCATCGCGGGCATGTAGTCCTCCGCGCCTGAGGCGCTGGATGCAGCGGCGTCGCCAGGAGCAGGGCGCGGCGGCGGGCGCGGCGGCGGCCGCGGCTCCATGGCGTCATCGGACTGTTGGGAGTGTGTATCTGGATCGGTTCTCATCCCTGTACTACCCCCCCTCTGGTCAGTGTGTGACGGATCGAGGGAGCCTATCAGCTCGTTGGCAATCGCGGCAAGCTTGCGCTGGGTGAACTGTTCACGGGTTCCGTCCCTTCGAGGGAGAGAAACCGTAATCAGTCCGCGCGCCTGCCGCGTCTGCCTGTCAATGCGTCCCTCGTTCAGCCACCACTTTCTCCGACCAGCCTGTCCTGTCCTAATACTGACGTCAAGGATGTCCCACGCGTCGCGCATGTCCTCGACGGACCAGGGCTTCTTGCCGACATTCACGCGGGCTCCTGTCATCTGATGATGGAATCTGAGGTCGTTGAGAAAGCGTTGTGTGAGATTGGCGAATGGGTAGTACAGAGGTCGGTCGTCCTCGGATTCGCCCATTAATCTGCATTCGTGTGCAGGCGGGCTACCGGCTTCGACCCACTTCTGATACCTCTTTTTGGACGTATTGGCCAATCTCCGCAACTGATCTTTCTCTGTGCCTATGGGGGATCGCGCACCCGTCATAATGACATGTGCGCCATCCTTCATGTATCTTGCGACCTGGTCCTCGGACAACGTCGTCTTGATCCAGTTCGTCAACTTCTGGAGGTACGCGAGGTCACTCTGTGTGGCGGTGCTCTTCCCTGTGGCGCCTACGGCCACAGTGTATTGCCAACATATATCACAGAGTGTGCCGTTACCTGTGACGATCCCGAGGGACAGATCTCGACCGCAATTGTTGCAGAGCGGTAAGGGATGCAAGATCGTCTCGGGGGCCCCTGCCGAAGTCAGGTGATCGCGGGATCCCCAGCGGGTGTCCTGACCGCGAGCGAGGCTCTGACCGATCTGATTGATCGCCTCACGATTGATCTCGGTGTTTGGTCTGGAAGCGATCGATCTGCTTAAACCCTCGATCTCGATCCGAGACAACCTTTCCCCTGGCAGTCCTTTGTACTCTATCTTGACGTTGTCGGTATCCTCAGTACCGCCATGGCATACGTTCTCCTCACGAAGACGGCGAGCCTGCTTCTGCAAGGTAGCCTCGTTGTCGCCCTCCTCGCGCTTGAGTCCCGTCTGCTCGGCTATGATACGTACCATAGTCTCCTGATCGGGAGCTGCAGAGGCAACACTGCCTGGGTCCTGGGGAATATCCTGCTCTGCGCCTTCCTCTCGAGACGCAGCAGGTGTTTCCACCAGCTTTTCCCGCGCAGGAAACTCTGGATCACCGTATGTCGCAGTACAATTTTTGTATAGGTCACGCAATGCCTGAAGTGCAGGATGGTTGTCATGGATGACTTCCTTGGCGAAATCTGGTAGCTCCACAATACTATCTTTCAAGATGTTCTGGTATACTTTGGAAATCCACTGAAAGATGCCAGTGGTCGACTCCTCGATAGTCTCTGGGTCGAGGTAGTGTACCAACTTTTTGAAGAAATGATCTGCACCACAATTGGGTAAGTCACGTGCCCATTTGTGGGTATGATTGTAGTTCAATTGATATGACTCCGCATTCCATGCTTTCGATCCAAATCGAATTTCAAATTGTAAATGTGACTGAATTTTGTCCATTACGATTCTGTCCGCGCCACTGTGTATCTCGATGATCTGCCTCATCTTGATCATAGGCGAATCCACCAATAACGCCGATGTCCAACAATACACGCGGCAATCATCAGACTGTCTAATCCATCTTGAGTCCTCGTCGGGGTCGTAGTCTGGATGGTCAAGGAAATTCGATGGCGGATCAATGATGTTATCGAGGATGCTTGCCTCGATCTGCTCTTCTGCTTGGATGTCTGCCGAGAGGTCTGCCCTCATGTTGTCGTTTGCAGCTTTCTCATCTGCAGTAAGAACGATATTTGATATGTCCATGATTACGGTGATCAGTGGATCATGCGATGATGCTGTACCCTGTCGAGAAACGTCGCCCGTCTGAGCGTTGTCCTCGGCAGGTGCGGCCACCAGCTCGTATGGATCAGGTGTCCGTGGAGCGGGCCTTCTTGGTGGTGTACGCGGAATACGTGGTCTATGGATGCTAGGCATTCCAAGGTATGGTAAGCTGCCGCTAACCTTGTGCTGCAGTGCCTCCTCGCTGCATGACGTCGGGCCTTTCAGGGCAGTCTCCATCCATGGTGGATCAATGGCGTGTTCTTCGATACGAATCGGTAATGCAAATACGACGCCCTTGAGGGGCATGCTTTTGTCATTATACCAGATATTTACCCATCGTAAACCGTAGTTGAGGATAGGTACTTGTACCGCAAAGAACTTGTCGAAGATGCCAAAATGGATGATTGGACCATATATGTGTCCCTTGGACAAGGCAATCTTGGTATTGTGATTGCCTTTGGGCCAGTGGTTGTCGTAGTGGAAGCATTTGGTAGAACCCCAATTCTTAATGACAATGAAGTCGCCCATTCGAACATCGTTAAATGCAGGACGACGATCCCAATCTTTTTGCATGATCTTTGACGTGATTGGTCGAAGAGCTTCACGACAATGTGACAATGCAATTAACCATTCTTTATCATCTGCTTTGTGATTGGTCTCCTGAATCATAGCACGTACTATTTGCTCGTCCAAGGCGTCCTCTGCGGATGTACGGCCAGCAGGGGTTTCCCCCGGCCTGGCCGAGGGTGCTGATGCTGGCGTCGTCCTTGGAGGCTCCATGTCGTGGTCGGGGTCGATAGGTGCCAATCCAGGTGGGTCGTCAATAAGTTCTCCAGGGAGGCAGGCGCAAATTTCGTACTTGCTCAATGGCTCTCTGGCTGCCAATGGCGGGTAGTCCCATGGGTCGCCGTCTGGCCACAACTGATGGCCATGCATGTGGTGTGGTTTGAGGCGGCGAATTGCAATAATTGCCGCAGCGGGTACCACGTCCTCAGTCATGATAGCGCCCTGAGCACCCAACCAAAATCTGCAACCTGCTGTTGTGGCGATTTCCATGTTGATCACCAGCTCGACTTCGTTCTTGTAGCTGTTGAACTTGTACGATTCCACTGAAGTATGTGGGTTCTTTTGAACGTTGTTCAAATATGTGCTAGAACTGAAGAATGCCTCAGATCGCTGCGATGGTTTGTAAGTTCTGTCTCTCTGAGAATGTGGTTCAACATATCCAGGAATGATCCCTGTCTTCAATATGTTCTTCCAGGCACGGGATGCTGTGCCATGATGGAGATATTTGACATCTGTCCACTGTAAGCTCTCCCATCCCATGTTCCATGGCTTTGAAGATGGGTTGACACAACTGTGACCACCAACGCACCGAATAGCAATAACGCTGTTCCAGTCAAAAGTGCTGGGGTCACCTCCGTCAGGAATCGGCTTGGCGTATATCTCGATTCTGTTTTTCTGCGGGTCAATATGCTTCTGGAACGCACGAATAATGAATATCGGATAGTAGTCGTTCCAATCGGTGTATCCATCATTTTCACCGTCTTTCTTGAAATGTGCCACTGCCGCTTCCATGGATGGTCCATTGTGTCTTTCTTTGCGATCTCGGAATTTCCATTCAACCATTTCTTTAAATGATTTCCAATTGCTTGGAATCTTCCAATCATTCTTTGTTGTTTTGTCCCAGATATTAATACGTCTGTCATGAAATTGGTTGATCCAAAACTTTTTGTAGTGAATCTCGTGGCGTAACATAGTCGCGATGTCTTTGCTCATGTATTTGTTGGTTCCCAGCCATTCTTCATCAATTAGCTCAGGGCCATAACGTACATCGTCGTAATGTGGCAATGGTATCCATTTCCACTCTGGGAAACAACCAGATTGTGCGATGTCAGGCGCATGAGCTATCACACTATCATCATGCAGTAGCTGCTCGTACCACTCCTGGTCTTCGATGCAGGCAAATCCATTGGTCGCTTTCGTGCCCCGCAACATTGGGCACATGTATGGATGGTCATCTTTGACGCCTGCCTGTAGCTTCCATTCGCGAATAGTGCATGAGTTGCCGAAGATCCCGAGCTTGCTGTTATCCTCGCGCATGGAACGCTCACAGCTGTCCTGCCATGACAATATATTCATCTCATGTGGAGAAGGCTCCTCCTCGGCAGGAGTTGCCTCCAGCCCCATTGCCTCGAGGTCGGTGCCGTCATCAGGGATCGGTACCGCCTCAGCTTTTGGGAGCTGATCTGCTGGTTGTTGTTCTGCTTTAGGCTCTGGGGTCGATGGTTGCGACGCTTTGATCGATTGCGGTCCAGGTTGCAGTGGATCAGGCAATGGGCCTGGTGGGGCTGGCTGTGCCATGTCGTCAGCTGCCTTCCATACGGATGTAGGAACATTAGGGTCATGACCCAAAGCAACTCGATCCAGTGCATTCTGTTTGAAGAATGTTTTGCATGCCTCGATGTTCTTCTCGTTCTCGGCAGCTGGGCCGATGCGGTGAGAAGACAATCTGTTTTCTTCCGCAATGAGTCTTGATTTGGTCGCATTATCGTCTCCATCCAAGTCTTTGATCTGATGTAAGAATTGCTCGAATACAACCCAAGTAACTGCATGTGCATCTTCAACAGTTTTGACGATCTTGGGTTCTAGAAGTTCATCTTTCTCAAGAGAATGCCAAGATGCCCAAGCCCCAGGGTATTCTTTGATCAACAGCATAAGGTACTGGAATAAGTCGTTGTATGCCATAACCCATGGATCATTATCAGGAAGGGTTTGGTCAGGATCGCTAGGGTCCGTTGCTGGCGTACGTGTAGACCTTCCAGGAGTCGGCTCAGTCGTGTCGCCTGTCTCAGCAGGCAGTGATGCCGGCAATGTGCCCTCGGCACATGATGCCATCCACGCACAATGAGCCATCTCGTTTGCCGTCTGTGTCATCAATGTTGTGAGGCTGAGGTCTCTTTTCCATTCGTTTGTCAACTTCTCTCTGAAGTCGAGGGCTGCCATGATTTCTTTGGCCTGCGTGTAGGCCTGGTTGTCCGTGACAGAAATCAGCAATGGCGGCCTGAATGGATATGGCTGAGAAGGAAGAGACTGTATCAGTGCGCAAAAATTGCGATAGCATACTGCGTCGCAGAAGGGCGTTGTAAACATTGCCATGTTGTGGTTGTTCTGTTTGGCGTGCCAAGCCTGTGGGGTAACCCTGTCGTACGTATCCACCCAATGGTCGGATGGAAGAACAGTGATACCACGGTTCTGCATGATAGTGATCAAGTCGCTCGTGTGGTGATCAAAGTTCGGGTGCACGCCCCATTGCGCTGCTTTTCCAGGTCCCATGACCGTGGGGCAGCGGAAATACTGCATCACATCGACGAAACGTGATACGTCCACGAGCACGTGCACGGGCATGAGCGTCGGGACGCCGCCCTCACATTCCATCTTTTGGAGCTGGTGTACGTTGGTGGGAGCACGACTGTGATGTCGGCGCATGTCGATGGTGTTCTGTCCAGGATTGGCACATGCGATGTCGTTCGCACTCCATACCACCATGGCATTGAGTCCCCTGTGATAGTGTCTTTGTTTTATGGATGATGGGAAATCATTGGCCCAGTATTCCCAGATGGTCTCGTTCAACTCGCGCCACTTCTTGATGGAAGCGTTGTCGCTTTGAAACATGAGGCCTCTGGCTTCGCGGATCTTCCTGATCATATTGCGCTGCTTGAGAGTGTTCTCAAACTGATTGTTGAGAAGGGCGTTGATACGGCTTTCCTCTTTCTCGAAACGTTGCTTGCGTAGTTCCTCCATTCCGTATCGTACGCCTTCATAACCAGCTTCAGGCAAGAGAACGCAATCTTGACCAATCGGCGTATCATTCTGTCTGAACCATTCCCTGTAATTGCCAAAAGAGAATGCCCACATCATGATGTCGTCGCGAATCATGGTCGACAGGTGCTCAAGAGTAGCGCCACCCATGTATTCCGCGCGGTTAAGGCACGGCATGAATAGCGGTACAAGAGCAGTATTTGATGCTTTGGCGAGGTCGATTCTCTTCTGGGCAGCGTTGAGCTCGTCGATGCCGAAAGTGGGGTACTTCTTGTGGTTTGCACCCTTAGCCCCTTTCTTCGGATGCATAATCCATGTTGAATCAGTGTACAAGTTGGTCCATTTGTACGCATGACCCGATGGCCCAAATGCATGATGTAATAGTAGTCCCAAGTCCTCTTGTACGAGGGAGTGCCACCCACTGTCAGACAATAGGGTAGAAACCAAGCGACCACCACAGAAAGCACTGTATTTTGCGTGGTCCAGCTCAAATGGGTCAACATCATTGCCAGGGGTCATGCCAGGGTCATTCGAACTCATGTGGTCAGCAGCGTCGCCGAAGAAGTCGTTGCCCTCGTTGTATGGTGTCCAACGATAGGTACGTTCTGTTTCTTGTGGATCATCCAATATCGCCACCCAACCATTCGGATGGTCGGATGGTGTTGCCACCGTCTTGGAGTTTGATCCGATACTTCCAAAGCCTCCGCGCGCAGTCAACCATGTAGTAAGCTTGCGGCGGAACTTCTTTGTTTGGGTAAGGTCGGAAAATGCTATCGTGTTGGTGACCAAGTTATCTTCGACGATGTGACCGATGTGTCCAGATGTACCCGATGTCCTGGCAATGCCAGGTGGACGAGTAGGTAGCTTGGCCATTGCACGATCAATTTTAGGAGCATAGCATGGCGTTACCAATCCATTCTGGTATACATCGGATGGTGCACTCAGACCATTGTTGTAATAGTTTTGCGTATCCGTAACGCTGTCCTCGGTGTATTGTCCCAGAACTACACTGCCAATTTTGGGCCAATCGTTGTGAATCATCATCCACTCCGTCTCCAGTATCATTGTAGTAAAGTTTGATGGTGGACATTTGCGATCTGATCCTGGGATCGTCGCATTCAAATGATCATGTAGTCCACGAACACTGTCTTGTACTGAAGGATTACGATTGACAAGGCTGGAAATCATACACATAGCACGCATGAAAGATAGCCACGGCGTAGCTGTGAACGCGTTGTACTCGTAGTTGGCGTTGCCGCCGACGGATCCACTCTCAGTGCTGGCCCATTTCTTAGCCTCGACGGACGCGAAGCGGGCAAGTTCACGGATAGAAGACTCGTCGGGTACGCGGAGATCAAATTCTCCGCTCCGATCGGCACGCCGTTGATGTATGTATATGTAACCATCTTCGGGATCACGAGGACGACCAGTTTGAGCGTGGTACGCGAAGCCCACGCGGTCATCGTCCCTGGCGTTCGGGTCGTACTCCTTGTCGTAGCCGATGGGCCAGCCGACGAGGTTGAGCGGCTGTGCCTGATCCATCTCGTGGATGGAGGGGTCGGGATTAGAACCGATCTCACTTATGTTCGCCTCGCAAGCGGCAAACAGGATGCTTGTAAGCTTTGTAGCTCGAGTCGTAAAATTGCTGCGGTGTGAACGAATAATCAATGTCCTAACTCTCTCTGCATCTCGTTGAGGTGAGGGAGGATGGCGGGGATGTCTACCGTGCGGTGAACGTGCGCGTGAACGAGGTGTGCGCGACGCAGTATCTGCGGCTGGTACGCCATAGTGGTACATGCATGCACATAGTCCCTCATGGTTAGCTTGCCCAACACACTGAAATCCGCATTCTGATCCTACCTCGCCCCATCTTTCTTTTTCCGTCAGCAATATCTTGCATATTTCTGGGCATCCATTCAATTTAGGAGGTTCCGCTTCATGAGGTAAACCGTCGGGCCTCCGAGGCCCTCGTATCGGCGGACATTGTATCGGAGTAACAGGAAAAATAAGCGAGTGTTCCAAGAGGTCCTTCCAAAGGTCTGCTTTCTTGGTCTCGAAATGTTTGGTCATCATATCTGCGATCTGCTCTTTTGTTCCTATATATTTAAGCTCGATGTGTTCAATTTGGCATGTTTCGCATATCCAATCCAGATTGATACGATGAGTACGATGAAGATGACGAAGTGCTGGTGTACGTCCCTTTTAGACAATTTTGATAACGGCCTGGTTATCCTCCAGGACGATAAGTCGTACTTTTGGTGCACTGATCTCTGGAGCTGGCTCTGGATCCACGTGTAGTACGGTACCTTCATGGGATATTGTACGTCTCTTTGGAGTCGTAGGCAAATCCGTATTTAGCGGTAGTTGCCTACGGCTAGGAGAAGATCCCCGAGTAGGGGGTGCCTTGCGAGGCGATGGTTTACGCTTCTTTTTGGCAGCCAATGTAGGACACATCGCCGGGCCAACGTGTCGATGGCAACTCGGGCGTGTATTCTTCTCTTTGCATGTTTTGGCAACTTCCACCACGGCTTCCCGGAATGATAGCAGTGGTAACCCTTCCAGTCGTAGTGCGGAATCGAGAGCAACAATCTCCGATTCAGTTGATGAATGTGAGACAACCGTTTGTTTCTTACATACAGCGTTGACTGGAAAGAACGTATTGGGTCCAACAAGCGCAGCAAAAACACCGGTAGTGGATTTGGAGGATGTAATGCAATCAGCGAACGAGGCGTCAGTGAACAGCATGATGGATAACTTGTCTGACGAATCGCCTATCCATCCGTGTAAGCAATGTGTACGCGTCGTTTTGATGTAGCATATCAACCGATGTAGACGTTTGTCACATGTAGTATTCCATTTGGTAATTTCTCTGGCCAACATACATACCGGATGTAGAAGATCGAAACGACAGCAACGTGCCAAGTACAGGATCTTCATTAGTACACTTGCCGCGTCCTGGCCGAGAACGCCCTCGTCTGAATAGTCGGACTCAGTGAAGGAGGTGTCCTCGATGCCAGGGGTCTCTGCGTCGGGTAGATCATGGTATGTGGCGGGTATGGTATTGGTAGAAGTTGTGTCCACCGATTTTGCTGGGCTGGATGATCTTGTCCGTGCGTTGAGCACACTAGTAGGTCTGGCGACCGATCCGGAGGAGGATGGCGATTTGGATCGCGAAGCCCTCGGCGAGTCGGATCGTTTCCGACGTGACCCTGTTCCCTGGGCGCGCTTGGAGGCGCATTCCAGGTACCGCTCAATGCACTGATCTGTAAAACCAAGCATGTCATGTCGAATACCACGAACGTGTTTTGCCGTATTGTATTCTTTCTCGTTGTGTGCAGGTAGCATAGGGCGTATTGTGGACATTCTTTTGTCGAAGATGCTCTGCGGTACATCATATGCTTGTTGCCCACAACCCAAATATTGTGAGTATGGAGCAGGCGGGTCCAAATCGATACCGCTTTTGCGAATATAATCCCAGCCAGTCCGTAGATTATGAGCTGGGCCGGCCAATTTAAAATCGTCCACATATACTGAAAGTATCAGTCCCAGTTTGTTGTGTCTCCATACACATTCCCATCCTGAAATAGGCTCGAAACCGACGCTTTCCAAGCATGTACGGCATTTTCGTTCCCAAAAGACACCTGCAAGAGGGTGTCCGTATAGTGCCAATCGCAGTCGGCACACTGGGTTTTTGCATTTTGACCATGATGTCGGTTGTCGCCATTTAGGTATAGTAATCCAGGTATCAACTGGATCAATTCGTCCGTCGCCGTATAATAGTGCCTGCGTGTAGGCTCCAGGTGCGTCACTTTGCTCTCCCGCATATTGCGGTAATAACGCAGTAGCATCGCAAAGTTTGGAAGCCTCTATGTGCGAAGCACTGGAAGCGGCGTCGGCGAATATGGCGGCCAAACCAGTTTCATCTTTGCCTGTATTGCCCTGAACCACCACTCTGCCCTTGAATTTACGTAGATCAGGAGGAAGTTCTTCATGTTTGACTGAAGATAGCTCCAAGATATTGAAGAAATGCACCTTTGTTCCATTGCGGATAGCTTGTGACTCAATATCAGCTTTTTCTGCAACGGTCTCCAACATCCATGTTTGTTTATTTTCCAATCTCTCGTGTTCTTTTCGTAGGGCTTCTTGTGCACGTGGTTATGCGGCAACTTCTTTCTTACTCCGGTTTCTGGTAACTAATGCTGGGCGTGACCATGTCGAATCTGGTATTTTATCTCTGTGTGCCGGCATGTAGTTGGTCTCGCGTGGCATGGTTGGTATTGCTACCGACTGGGTGAACTTGCGTATGAGCGGGTTCAAAGTCCCAAAGTCGGTTCCTTCATTATCCACAAATACCAAAGCACGTTATTCTCCATCGTGCTGTTGTGGTAGTTGACGGTAGTATAGCACCGTGGTAATGTCACGTGGCCCACCAGGTAATTTGGCATACAGTATTTCTTTGTTTGTCACGCCTTTGACGTTCTCGTCGCGGATGACGTCGCCATTGTCAGTGTCGTATGTAATCCGTCGTTCCACAGTGTTCCATGTGGGTCCGCCTGATGTAGTAGTACGGAAATTGTTGACCTGTTTATCCTGTCTTGTCCACACTCTCAATGCAGCACGATCGCGAATCTCACGGGCTCGTTTAACGTCGTTGGCGTAATCGATTTCTTTCTTTTGCTGTCCACGAGAAAGTGTTTTCCAATGCTCGGGAAGAACGTGATCAGGACGTGTAGTAGTCTGCACGCGTGTCTCGCGTCCACGAACCACCATTTTGCCGTCTGGCGTCATTTTTGGAAGCCCATAGAACTGTATCGTGCCTGTCCACGGCTCGCTCAGCTCCCTGTGGTCATTGGCGCTAACACCATCCCAAACATCTCGGAAGTTACTTTCGCCTTCGAAAGTAGAAGTCGTTTTGAAATCTCGTGTCACGTCGAGTTGGTCAACAGGTACCGGTATATTCATGACGTCGTCCGTTGGGATGAATAGTTTCTTTCTTGGGGTACGAATGTGTCTGATGACGCAATATCCACGCTGTTCCCGGTAGTCTGGCTCCGGCGCTGGTGCAGCAACTTCAGAAGCCGATGTCTGGATATCAATAGCGTTATCTTCCGTTGTCATCATAGACGGATCATCCCATTCTTTAGGGTAAGAAAGTGGAGGGTCAGGCATTGGCTTGTCACCGAAGGGGCGAGAAGTAGATGCCTTCACCTCGTCGTGTGCCTCAGGGTTATGATGTCGCAGAGTACCATCTTTCACGGGGTAAGTGAACTTGCCATCAGGAATGATGATGTCTTTGACTCTGTGCACATGACACAGATCACCATCAGGGTTCTTGGCGTATGTAGCCGTGTCCAAAACAAGGTAGTCACCTGACCATCGTCCACCAGAGTGTAAGTGGTATCCCATGAATAACCCTTCCCGAGTATTTTCTTTAAACTTTGCAGTCTCGTTGTTAATCTCGGGGTTGAGGCATTTCCAAAATATCCGAGCACCGAATGGTATGCAGTGCCCAGGAAAGCTTTCGCCAAATCTTATTTCATGAGCTGTCTTTTCTGCATGCTCCTCGTTGAGGGCAGCGACGCCCGTGGATGTATGCACAAAGTTGTGTCCACAGCAAAAGGCTTGTATGGCCTCTTTCCACCATTCGTGTCCCAGACCAGACATATGTAACACAGCTCTGGTACCAAGAATGACAATTTTGACAACGCGCTCAATCAGTCCATTTGTCTGTGGACGATGTGGCGTACTCGTGTCGTGTCTCCATCCCAGTTGGCGGCAAGCTTTCTGAAGCTCTCCAGAGTTGTCTGTGTAGATATGCTTCACCTCATCGTTCGCGGCGATGAACTGTTGAAAGGATGCTTTTGTGGTAGCTGCGTCTTTGTGTAGCGCTGGGTATGCCATGAAGATGCCAGTATATCTGTCAAGGACAACGAGTGCATATTTGTCGCCATGTTTGTCCGCGGCATCGTCTTTGGCCAGTACGACATGGTCGGCAGTTAGAGCCTCACCGAACTTCTTCGGGACAAAAGCCTCGTAGGCGTTGTCCTCGTCGGCGGGGTCTGCCGGTGGATGTGGTTTGCGCTGTCGTCTACACGGGGCATTCTGTGCCATCGTACGAGAACAGATCTCACAGTCAGGATGTTTTGGGCTGTGAGTCATGTAATGCATCGGATCGATCGGTTTCTTTTGTCTGTTGGGTAGAACTCGATCATTGTCTGTGTGCGTTCGTGTGGGTGTCTCTGTCTGTATGTCGTTGTCTGCTTGAGCTATATCGAGCCCCCCGCATAGTGGAGGAGAACACTGCGTCTGAGACGTAGGCGAGTCGGTGGATGTGTCCACGTTGGGCTCGTCTGTTCTTGTGTCGGGAGGTTCTTCGACCGTGATGGTCCGTGCTCCTCCTCCCTCTCCGATATGTGGTCTCTTGGGGCAGGTCCCTATGTGGGGTCGTAGCTCGTCTGCAGTGGTTGGTTGCTCTGTAGTTTTGCAGCACCAACAAGCGTCGTTACAGCGGGCGGATGAACGCTTTCGCTGACGACGGCGGGGTGCTGACGAAGTGCATAAACGTGGTGGTGGTATCCGTGTTAAGTCGTCGAGTCGTAACTCTGGCACTCGATTGTTGACTGGAATCTTATACCATTGGCCCCCCGGATCCTGAAGCATGTAGCCCAGCTCAGGATCCCAAAGCTGTCGAAAGCCATCAACCTCAATCAATTTTCCAACTGATAGTAATGATGGGCAGTCTGGTAAAGCAAGGGCTGAACTATGCAGTCCAACTTCGGGTAGCCGTATGTCGTAGTGCTCGTTGACGGTACGATCACCATTTGCAGTTTCCAGAATATGCTCTTCGCGAATAGATATGCGATCCGACTCGGTCTGCGTAAGTTCATGTTTTCCCTGAATATGATGGGCAGAGCCACTGTCAAGAACCCAAGACCTTGTCAATGCTGCAGTCGAACGTGGTGGGTCGACTTGCTCTGTCGTTGTTGTCGTCTGGGCAGTCTTTGATGACTGCTTGACAGTGTCGTCATGCTTTCGGATCGCAGTTGGTGTGGCCACCGACTCTTTGTTGTGTCGGTAGTCGTACAGTTCGTCGTACCATAGTTGTGCCTCTTTTTGACATTCTCGTAAGGCCTCTGCACTATCATCCCACCATTTTTGTGGTAATGGATCTGGTACTTTGACGATGTCACCCTCATTCGGCAGCTCTTTCCACCTGTCCAGTCTGGCTCTGCCAGATATGGTATGGAAATAGTAGTCCACGTTGCGTACGTCGAAGCGTATCCGACGACGTATCTTGGTAGATGTCGCTGTGGCCTTGGTGTTGGCCATGAGGGTCTTGTCGCGGATGACGTAACTGCGGTCTGAACGGCGTGAATGTCTAAAGTTGGCAGGAGAACGTGCTCTAGTGTTGGGTGAACCACGGGACGATCCGCGGCTCGGATACCGCTTGCCACGTCCTTTGTCACTGCCATATGATCTATCACGGCCGCGTGGACTGCCGCGTCCGCCGCCACGATTGTCTCGTCCTCGGGAGGTAGATCTCGAAGATCTGTCGTAACGACTTCTCGATTGGCTGCGAGAGTCTTGGGACCTCCTGGATGTCGAACGGGATCGGTCGTATTGGCGTCGGTTGTCACGTCCCTGTCGTGAATCGCTTGCGTAGCGAAACCCCCCGCGTTGTGAAGACCGTTGGCTTCCTGATCCGCGGGATGGCGATCGGCCACGGCTGTCCTGGCTGGAAGTCCGTGGTCGACTCGGGCTTCGTTCAGGAGTCTTTGCACCAGGTGCAAGATGAGCGTATTTGCATTTGTCGCCTTTTGTGCACTTGTTCTGTGCGAAATCCTTGCACTGTGCGACGTGCGGGTAGTTACACTTATCACCTCTGGTACATGTGTTGCGCTTGGCAAAATCGAAGCAGAATGGCCTTGATGCTGGCTTCTTGTGATTCGCAGGAGTGGACATACTACGGCGGGGGTTGCCACCAGCCGTTGGTGTTCTGGAAGGTTTGTTGTTCTTCCAATCCCTGGAATATGTATGTAAAGCCTTGCACCGTTCACCATTGCGACAATTGCCTTTCTTCCATGCAGCGCACAGGTTGACCTGAGATCGTGTTTCGTGTTCGTACCGTAGCTTGTTTTGATTCTTCTCCAATTGTTTAATCTCCAGTATGTCCAGGACACGCTGTCGAAGCCAACCGTAGGTACGATTCGGGTCGCTCATCTTCATGCGCTGGTACTCGTACATGTCTTGTTTCATCCATGCATGTCTACGAATCTGTGTGCGAAATAGCGATTCCAATATCTTTGGATCGGGTACTTCTCGGCATTCCAAGAGTAAGGCGTCCCAATCGGTAATGAAACGTTGCAAATCTTCGTCTCTCATCCTCAGTTCTTTAAGGCGCTCGAAATCGTGCAGGTCGTCGTCGACGTCTGTCACTTTGTAGGACTGTAGGATATGCCAGTATATCTGGCGTCCTTTGAGCATGCGTCCTGCTTTGTGCTCTCTAGTCCCGATGAGCCTGATCTGGTAGCGTAAGTCTGAGGATAAGATGTCGCTTAGAGCGGTTGCGAGTTTGCAATCGATGCTCTCAAAGTCTCCACTGTCTTGTAAATCCTCGAATGTACATTCGGGCTGTTCTGCCACGCATAGGAAGGCGTATGCTTTCGATGGTCGCCCTGAGGCGGCCCCAAAGTTCTTTCGCACTCTTTGCTGCCACTCCAGCAGCTGCGTGATCTTAGGCAAGACGGGTACTCGAACGGTGTCTGACTCCTTGATAGGCGTCGTAGTATGGACCGACACCGCAGATACTGGCTGTGAGGGTATCGGTGCACCGTCGATGGTTGGTTCTGTGCGCACAGGAGACACATGACGTGTCTGTGCAGAAGCTGCCGCGGAGGCTGCTCCTGGAGATGTACGTCGTTGTTGTCATGCTGAAGCTTGTGGTGCTTCGGCGGACGCTGCCGTCGGCCTGTGCGGGTCGGCTGCAGGTCGAAGGTGAATGTTGGTGTCGTTGGTGTGGTCGATCAGCTGATTCGTCCAGCTCGTCATGTCTTCTTGTATTTGACCCACCTTTTGGCGTGTATACTCATCAGTATCCCGAGACCGTTGGGAATACCGATCAAGTCGTTGCTCGCATGCTCGGAGACGGGCGCTTTGTGCCTCCACCTCGCTTTCCAGACGTGCGAGATAACTCTCTACACGTACCTTCTCAGTATCTCTTTCATGAATAACCTGGGAGAGCTCTAACTGCGCGTGGTCCGCCGCCTTCTCAACCTCCTGCAACCTGTCAGCGAGGCGGGCGAAATCGTAAACCGTGGGAGGAGAATCCAGCTGATCAGTCTGGGCTCGTCCGACACGCAACTCTGCCAGGGCGTCCTGTACACCAGGGAAACGCTGCTCTATGTCAGAGATCCGGTTAGCGAGTGGCTGCACGACAGCGTTGGTCGCATCAAGCCTTTGAGTGATGACTCTCTCAGTACGCTGCAACATGTCGATCAGGTTCGACGAGTTTGTGTGTGCTTCGGTACGAAGCGTCGCCGTAGTGTGGTCTAGGTAAGATCGAAGATCATTGATCTGAGACTGAACGTCGCCGAGGTCTGTGGCCTCGGTTGGGGTTGGTCGGTTACGGAGCTGGTCGTGGATCTCATCGTGCAAAATCCTGACCGCAGAAATACCTGTGTCGCGTACGCTCACAAGTTGTTGCTCCACCTGCGCGAGATAGTTGCGCAGGTTCTCGACCATCGCCGTTCGTTCACCTGAGTGTGACACCTCACGATCAACCTGGTACTGCAGTTCTCCGATGATGCGACGATCTTCGGCGATCCTGGAATCGATGATCCCTAAGGCGCCGTCAAGATCGCGACGTATGGCTGCAGTATCAGTGGCGTTCGTCTGAACGCTCTGTAGTAGTCCAGAGTATTGGCTGGACACGAAGGTTTCAACCTGGTCTCTGAGCTCAGCTATGTCACCTGCGGCGGACGTCTCCGCCAGCTGGTCGTCTGAGATGGAGAGGTGGGGAGCGTCAGCTTCCCTGCGTCCCCTGTCGCGGGGAGTGCATGGCCTCTGAGAGGCAGTGCGCGGGCGCGACCTGCTTTCGCCGCATGGGCCTGGGGCTCCACGGCGGTTGCGCGCGGACGAGCTGCGACTCGGACCATGTGTGTGTGGTGTCTCATCCGATGATACCTTGTGGTACCGCGTCTGTGGCTGTGCCGACACTGGTCTACTGAGTTCCTCGAAGGTAGCTACGTGCTCCGCTACAAGGACGGTCGCAGGGCTGGGGGTCCCAGCACCTGAGGTCCATCGGCGGTTAGCGCGACAGCGCCCTGGAGTATCGAGACCGGCAAGGCTTTCGCCTGACGCGTTTGGGATTGCTCCCGACGGGGAAGGGGAGGGAGGATCGAAGGTCGGCGTGTGAAACTCCTTCCTTCCTGTTCCTACTCCTTCTCCTGCCCCCCCGCGGGCGGCGCTGCGGCGAAGTTCAGCAGCTAGACGCGCCTCGGGTCCTCGGGAGCTGGGGGGGGGTATCGGGGACACCAACACAGTCCGCATTAATGCTCTCCATCTCGTCACCGAGTCGTCGCACCGTGGGAGAGCTTAGACGCGAAGCCCCAATGGAACCCTTACGGCGCATGCGCCGAAGCGGCTCCATTAGGCACGCATGCAAGGTCACCGCGGGCGAGTCGGTGAAGGTGAGCGTTAAAGGGCTGATAACCTGTGTATGGGGTTGAAGTACAAGAGTACAGAACCCCTGATCCGTTGGTAGAGAGATGGAGGGATAGATGGATATCTTTCCCTCCCAAGCGATCAAGGTACGATCGCTCCAACTCAGTACCTGAGCCCAAACGGCCAGGTGCGGGAGAGGTAAGGATAAGGAGTATATATGAGGGTATTACACGGGTTCCATACACACCAAGAGGCTCCTGGAGAACCCAGGAAGCCCCAGTAGGTTTCAGGAGGCCCCAGGAGGCCCCAGGCTCATGCACAGAGACGCGCTCGTACTACTGAGGCTCATTCACACTCCAATTCGTTCGCAGTTAGATTGATGTCCAGACCGTCACAACTGAAGCCCGTTAATATTCGAAAGCTCTTGCGCCTAGACATTCACGGCGGACAGGTCCATGCGAGTGGATGCACATATGGGGAGCTCCACGCAGCGAGTACTTGGACTATTTTTAAATCTTCCTCCTGTACAGGACAGGCCCGACTTAACACTGTCAATGCCGCGCGTTCCCGTGGCTTCGCCGTGCTCCTTGGGGGGGGGGGGGGACAGGAGGGAGGAGGGAGGAGGAGGAGGAGGAGGAGGAGGAGGGTACGGCACTGCCGAGGGAAGCGTCGCGCTGTGCACGAGCGCCCACCAAGGGCGCCAAGCTGCTTGCAGCCCGGCAGGCCTGTGAGGAGGCTGGGGCCCCACCAAGAGGATCCCGGGTACCAGCCACACAGACAAAAGAAAAGGGGATTAAGCCCCGCAGCCTGGGTTAGAAGGTGGGCTCCCGTGGAGCCTAACCCAGTGAGTCTCAGGGTCTGAGACAAGGAGCGGACGAGGTGCGGGAACTCGACGTGAGCCCTCCATTCCTTCGTCCGCAGGATGAAAGCCCTGCATGAAAAGGCGTCGGTTGCGCACCGCCCGTTCTGACATGACAGACGGCGCGCGCTTCCCGACGGGCAATCAGTTAGAAGGTGACCAGCCGTGCCCGTCGTAAAAGCCCCACAGGAAACGCACAGACAAACATGGCCCGAGGAAACCCATAGGCGGTGGCCGCGAGCGGCCGTGGCAGGAACGGGGCCCTCTCCTGGCATAGGCCCGGCTGGTACTGTCGTGTCGGCCAGCGAGGGCCTACTTGGGCGTTTGGAGCCGATCCGCCTCCGCTTGTCGGGGAGGAAGGTGGGCCCCGAGCGCTCTGGAAAAGAGAGAATCCTAGCAGTGGCTTCGGCCTGGACACTCGCAGCTCCATCCCATGCCGCGGCGACGGGCTCGAAGCCCACGCGTGGCCTGACGTGCCTTTCAAAGCCAGGGGAGGGGCTACGAGGGCGAGGCAAGGGAGGGCTCCCCAAGCCCGAGGACGGAGGGGGGGGATCCGCCTCCCCCTGGTCACGCCCAGGCCACGCGCGGGGGACTCCGTCCGAGGGCGAACCGAACGAAACGAGTCCGAGGGGGAGCGAGGTCGCACAGCAGCACCGAAGCTGCTGCCCTCATACGTCGGCATCTGCCCTTCATTGTCAGCCTGGGCGCGCGCAGCGTGCCCAGGTGGGTTGACAGAGGAGGGGCGCCGATGGATGGCGGCGGCGGCGCGCAGACGAGCAGGGCAGGCAAGCTCAGAGAGACGACGACGGGTCCTTTCCAGCTTCGAGTCCTTTCTACAAAACTCACATCTCCAAATGCTGCGATGGGGGACCTGGGTAAAAACATGGCGCAGGTGAACCGATTCCTCCCTGGGCTCCAGTGGGGCCGAGGAACGCCGAGGGCGTCGGCATTTCGTGCGGGGCCGCGTGGCCACCCGCTGTTCGCCAAAGAAGAGTCCCAGGGCGGAAGTGCTCCATCGCAGGATGTGAGTGTAATGTTGGTGGCCAAGCTTCATTGCTTTGACCTGTATTCTGGGGATGGAGTGGAGGTCTCTGCCATTGCGCGCTGCAAGGTCAGCCCGCCGGTTGCCGCGGGCGTCTGCGCTCTGTCCCTGCTGGCGTCCTCTGACTAGGGTAACTCTCACATCAGACCCCACCTCGCCCAGATCAGAAATCTTGGCCCAAATGCGTTCCCAGAGATCAGCGTTCAAACGCCGAGGCGAACAGCACCAACGGGCTCCAAGGGCAAGGCCATCCACCAGGCCTTTGAAATCGGTGTGCACACAAACGGGGGGGAGGCAGACCTGAAGGACCTGGAGGAAAGCGTAAAGCTCAGCCCTGGGCGAGGTCTGTATGGGGCCTGGGAGAGCCCCAAAAACAATAATATCTACCCCTGGAGGCGGCTCACTCAACTGACAGAAACCCCATCCTGCACGTGTAGCCTCAGGCCAGTACCACATACGCTGACACGCGCCGCCCGTGTATACGTTACCTGTGATACCTTGCGGGTCGCCATATAGTATGTGCCAGTGCCCAGTGCTGTCCCGTGGTGGCAAGGGTGGGAAGCATGAGCGAGAGACGAGTCCTGTAGACCATAACATAGAGTCCCTCGTCTGCCTAGGGAACCCCTCCGTGCGAATGTGAGACATGTGTAGCTGACGCTGCGTATGTAGTGCTGGACACTCGTACGCAATATGATACAAATCACATGATGCCGCCAGACACCGAGGGCATGTGTCAGTGTCCCTGTAACCACACTTCGCAAGCCTTGATGGGCTCCAGAGTCCGCCTCCCAGGTAAGCACGTAAAAGGCCTGCGTCTTTGAGGGGGGGGGGGGGGGTTCCACTTGTCAGCAAAAGGGTTGGGTCCAACAGGGGGCGGGGTCGGACCTGCATCATCCATGCGGTCGGGATCGCCAGGCTCGTCGTCACTCCCAGAGTCGTCGCCATCTTGTAGTTCAACCTTGGATAGGATCTGTAGTATTGGCTCTATCCAGTATCCAATGGGCTCTCGAGGAATGGCGTCGTGTCCTGGAAGAGGTGGCCGTCGGGCCCATTTTTCCCATAGTCGACGCACCCCAGCATCTCTAGCAAGCTGACGGATGATGGACGGCACCTCATCACGAACATTGATACGAACCCCTAGGTCCGTCTTCCAAACAGTGCTGCTGATGGTGGCCCATCCGAGCTCTCGTAGTGCAAGCACTGTGGCTCCAGCGGGTCCCGACACGTGACGCCACGGGTGAGGAGAATGATGGATCTTCTGGATTTGGCGAAGCCATGCTGACTGCAAGACACAGTGGGGCACCTGCGGATCGCGAAACAACAGGGACCACTGGTACAGAGGCGCGGCCCAGGCCTCCACCTGGGGGTCAGTGTAAATGGATCCCTGAAGGCACGACGCGATCCAACACGATGTGCTGGAGCCTGGGGCGTGCCATACGCCTTGCTGCGCCTGCCGCATTTGTTCGACGAGCCGTGGGGGGGCTTCATGCGCGCCGAACCCGTAGGTCAAGGCTGGTGGGAGAGCCTTCTTGTGGAAACGACTGAGGAGAGGACCAGCCCTGTGCAGTGAGGTACAGCGCGGCCGACGACTGGCCACACCCCCCACACGTTGTCGAAGCCTACTGCAGCGCATAGGGCGTCCCGAGACCTCGATTCCAAGAACCTCCAAAGCCTCCACGTAGACGTACCCAAGATCCCGCAGTTGATAGGCCACGTGTATTCCCAACGCAGGAATGGAACTAGTGAGCCTCATCTTGTGGGCAGCTGGAGGGAACCCTAGGGCCTTGAGTGTATGCACCAACATCCGTAGAACCCTCTGGGACCATGAACTGATGTGTCGTAGTACGCCATATACGATTACTGTAATGTCGTCTGCATACACGTCGATGCTACGTGGTATGTCCATAGGTGTGCGTGTGAGGTGATCGAAGGGGGCGATCATTATACACTGCAACGCGAACATGGCCATCGAGCACCCTGGTAGTACCCCACACTGTGCAGACACAACGTCCGAGTAGCAATTGTCCCACACCAAACGTCTGCTGGACATGTATATCCTAAATGCGAGGAGGAGGAGTGGCCCAGGAAAGCCTTGCTGAATCCCCGCGCGCAGTAGCCATAGCCACGGCACCTGGTCGAAACACGTTGCTACATCAACGATTACATGCACTGATGCCTGCGACTCTGGCCGCAGGTGTCCGCCTGCCTCTGCTGTTACCATCACACGAGCTGCAACGTCCGTAGTTGATCGCTGCGAGCCAAGTGCAAGATATTGGCGGTCTAAACGGGATGCCCATGCCCTGACCCAAGCCATTCGGGCGTGGGCCCATACTCGGTAAGTTGATGGGAGCAACGCAATAGGTAGGTAACCACCCGTCGGTTTGACCAGTAGAATGATGTGTACCCGTCTAGTGCACGTGGGCCATGTTCCAAAGGCCTCACATAGATGTAGTAGGTATCCCAAGACAGCCAGGGCCCCGTTGGAGGCCAAAGCCCAATGTCGAGGTCTGAACTGGTCTGGCCCTAGGGCCGTGCGTCCCGAGAAGCTCCGAGCGGCTTGCCGAAGGGCCCCGATGCTCAATGGAGGCATACGTGGCCAGCCTGACATAGGCCTCGCATTTCGACAATGAGGTCCCCATCGCCGTCGTCATGAATGCTCTGGGTGAGGAGGGAGGGTTCGTCGTCACATCCTACCCAAACGTCCTTCCAAGACTGTCGCTAGACCCGACATATGTCCTCAGAGGAGCTAGAAGGTCCCAAAGCGGTATCCACCTGTGATGTCGTCCAGCCACGAGGTTTCGACCAACGGTGTATGGGTCCTGATCGCTGCCCCAAGTGCTGTCGGATCCATTTTGTAGCAAGCCCGAGCCGTGGCCATCCTTCTTTCGATGACTGCAGCAGTCCGCCCTAGGCAGGATGACGCTAGCCCAAGCAAATGCTGCTGAAGGGTAGGCTGTTGGGCGGCTGTGCGCAGTAGATACGTGAGCACGGCTGTGACGGGAGGGGAGATGTGCTTCCTCATCCTGCCTTCTTTACCTTCTTGAGCGAGGAAGGAATAGAGGTGCGCCCATACCTGCGCGGCCTGATGAGGTCGTCTCACCTGGGCCAGCTGAACATCACTGACGCGCAACTGTAGTAGGCGTAGGGCACGGGCTTCGGCAGACGCAGCAGGCTGGTGCCTCGCCAGTGCTCCCCCTGCCGTGGTGCGCTTGCACCTCGGCGCAGCTCCTCGCCCTGTGTGCCCTAAATCATTGGGCGGCAAACTAAAAAATGGGAGTAACTCCGCCTCATCTCAACGATACAAGTGTACACATATGTTGTCCAACCGTGTGGGGTGGTCGTCACATGGTCCTAACCGATGCTGAGAGTCGTCCCTCATGAGTTCCACCCAAGATAACCCAGGGTCCCCACGCAGGACAGTGCACTGCGGTTCGCCATCGACATCCTTCAAGTCCTTACGGAGAGATGCCGTGGGGTGGTGTGGGAAGGGCTTGGGCCCTCGGAGCACACGGATAGTTTGGGCGCGAGCCTGTGGTCCCAGAGAGGCCTCCACAACGTGGTGATTGCGCGGCGGAAATTGCGATGCCCGCAAGGGCTGTGATAGCACACTGGCCAGGCAATCGCTGAATACAAATTAATCCAAATCCGAGACATCCCCCGTGGCTGGATCCCGATACGTACCGTTGACGTGCCCATAACGCGGGCCCGAAGTCGCATGGGCCACTCGGAGCCGTCGAGCATGGCGGGGGGCATGTTCCAGTCCCCACCCAAGAAAAAAAGGGAGCCCGTAATGCGATAGCAGGGCCCCAAGGTCTTTTAGGATCTGAGCACTGCGTCCTGCTAGGGGGAGCCCTTGTTCGAGATACACGGACGCAGCAACGAAGCCATGCCTCAGGCCGCCTTGAATCATGATAGCAACCACGTGTGCAGGCACGAGTACGTGAGTGCTGATATGTGAGGTGAGTATCGTAGCGCCAATATGCTTGCGCACAAAGATGCCGACTCCCCCACACGGGCCACCATCTGGGCCTGTTACAGCTTCTGTGAGAAATGATTTCCAGCCATTGTTGATGGACCACTCCTGGGCGCGCTTGACCTGGTCACTGCGCAGCTTCAGCTCCTGAGCGAAGACGAGGTGCCGGCCGTTGCAGTTGGCCAGGTAGTCCTGAACCTGCGGCCAGCCACTGCCGTTGAATGCGGCAACCTTGAAGTCCTTCCTGCGGGCACCACGAGGCGCGCGACGGGGTCCCGTGGATGCCGAGGTCTGTGGCTCCGTCGATCGTGGTGCCGTAGTAGTACTGATCTCGCACTTGGACTGCGTCGAGCCAAGTAGTGAGCCGTCGTAGTCGACGTGGTGGTCGATGTGCTGAGAACACCCTGCTGCGACACTAGTGACGCGCCCAGGGGCAACGACCACCCCTTCGTCAAGGGCCCTGGGAGTGACTCGAGCGAGAGTGGGATACTCACGCAGCTTCATCCCCAAGGGGGAAGCTACCTGCCCGTCGGCAGCCACTCCCGTCGGATCTAGCCCCGCAACAACATGCCTCGCATCGCAGTGAGTGTCGTCGTGACGGGCCACGGCGTGAGAGCACCCTGCTGCGGCACTACTGACACGCCCAGGGGCAACGACCACCCCTTCGTCAAGGGCCCTGGGCGTGACTCGAGCGATCGTGGGGGGAACCTCACGCAGCTTCACCCTCGAGAAGGGAACCGCCTGCCCGTCGGCAGCCACCATCGTCGGAGTTAGCCCCGCAACAACATGCCTCTCGCCGTGATGTACGTCGCTGCGAGGGCCCACATCCTGAGTACACCCTGCTGCAGCACTAGTGACCCTCCCAGGGGCATCGACCACCCCCTCGTCAAGGGCCCTGGGAGTGACTCGAGCAAGCGTGGGGGAAGACTCACACGGCTTCAACCTCGAAAGGGAGGCCGTCTGCCCGTCGGCAGCCACGCTCGTCGGATTTAGCCCTGCAGCAACATGTCTCGTGTATGGGTGTGTACCCGAGGTAGGGGCGCGGCTCCCCTGATCGACCTCACTGTCACTCGATCTCACCGCCACGTATCTCGAGTCTCGGACATGTCGTTCAGCCGCAAGACGTCGCAGAGGGATGAGGGAGACCTCGGCCACCGTTGCAGTACTGCGTCGAACTTGAATAAGTGATGCGGCATCGTCGGGGGCAGGAGGGTTCACGTCATCCTCAGCGTCGGGAAAAGGTGGGTGATCCAAAGCTTGCGGTGGTGGAGGCCCTTCTGGTGCGGCCGTTGCCGATGAAACCGCCGTGCTGCCACCTGCCAGTAGGGTACGTTGATGTATGATATTGGCCATTGAGGCGCCAAAGGCACGATGAGCTTCGATGAGCCTTGTACCTGCATGTACTCCCTCCTGCTCATGTATGTAATGAGCCTGCGCCAGTAGGAGTCGTGCCGCCCGTAGCTGTAGTAGGAGTTGCTTCGCCTCTGTATACCAGGCGTCAAGGTTCGCCAGATGCGTGGCCAGGGCCAACAATACCTGCGCATTGTGGTCAGCAGCGTCACGCCAGGCGGTCTTGCAGTAGGCGACGAGATGGCAGCCTCAGTTGGCGCCAACTCCCGAAACTGAGGTATAAGCTTGATCATGAGCTCGGCGTATGGTACACACCACCAAGTCCAGTCACCATGCGCCATCGTGATATCGTGCCAAGACATTGTGTCCGTACTCCACCGCTCGGCGTAGGCGCTGAGATGCGTGCGGAAAGTCGGGGGTGCGTCGGTCGGACATTGTAGAGGAAAGGTGTCCACGAGTGAGCGCCACTGCAAGCCGTGATAATCGACGGAGTCGCCATCCGCCTGAACAGCCAAAACTGCAGGGCCCCCCCTCGGGGTCATTAGCATGTGCGAGGGCGTGGACATAGACACCAACGAGCCGTTGTCCAGGCCATTCGTATAGGATCTGTCCGCCATCGGATCACGTACCTGGAGTGCTTGCTGGTAGGCTGGCTGCGAGCATCTCGTCGTTCGTCGGTGCCTTCCAAGTCTTGATCGATTGCTGCGTCCCAAGGGTGGGCGCCACCTGAGTGCACACTGCCAGGAGTACGAGGCATGGCGACCTCCATGGGGGCGCCGAGCACAGGGGCAGCGTCATGAGATTATGTATGCCGCTCTGCTCCTGAGCCACTAGGGGCGACGGCGCGCCTGTGCAATACAAAGGCGCGCTGGAGCCCAACGAGGGTCGTGCTGAGCGACTGGAGGAGCGTGTCTGGGTTGCCCGCGGCCATGGCGCGTGGTGCCGCGGCAACCACGCCCTGCAGGCGGCCCATGGCCTCCTCCAGGCTGCCGACCGTTGAGTCACCTGGCGAGGTTGCCATGATGGCTGCGCGCGCCGTGGCAACCTCTGCTTGAATGGCGGCCAACTCCGCGGCGGCCGTGGTGAGCTCCATCTGCTTCGCTGTGAGCTCCTCCTGCAGCGCGTCGACCTGCGTCTTGAGGTCGTTGTGTTCTCGAAGCTTCGAGGCTTGGCGGTCCAGAGCACGGCGAAGCATGTCATCGGGAGTCCGAGCAGCACGTTCCCGTCCTTCTGCGCCTGCCAGCTGCTTCTTGGCAGAGAGCACAACCTCGGAGTCCTCTGGGAGCTGCAGTCGGCGTAAACCGGCGAGACCCTTTCGTGCACGGGCGACGTCGTCCTGCTCGCCTTGACCTCCTGTGGAGGTGCTCTCGGCGTCCTGGGGCGGGCCGCTGCTGAGGGCCCCGCGCGGCTGCCTGCTGCCCGACTGGGCGCGTCGCTTGGCACCAGGCGGTTCGGCGCCAGACGGGTCAGGCCACCCCAGCTTGTCCCTGCCGCACATGTAGCAGCGTTCGTTCTGCTGGAAGTTAGTGCGAAAGCCGCACTGGCGGCTAGCAGAACAAGCCCATGTGCCAGCAGGCGCGCCAGAGCCCGCTGCGCCACGGCCCTCCTGGGGACCACGGCTGCGGCCGCGCCCTGCTTTGCCCATGGCAGGGGGCCTGGAGCCGTGGTGTCGCGTGAGGGCGTCGTGGTCGGCAACGAGCCGCAAGCGGCGGCGTGCCGACGCACGGATGCGTCTGAGACGTCTGCGCCACGCTGGGGAGCGAGACCGCGAAGGGTCACCCCCCGTGGCGAGAGGGATGGTTGGCCTCTGGGCTGCGCGCCAGGGCCTCTGCTGGGTGCAGCCGCCTCGCAAGCCCAGGCTCGCGGCAGCCACGTCGCGCCAGGCAGCGCCTGGGGCTGGGGGTTCCCTATTGCACGGGCCCCGCGCCCCCCGCGGGCAAAAAGGCTGCGGGGGGAGGGGGGGGGCCACGCAGGGAGCCACCTACTCCCACAGGGAGGAGAGGGAGGAGGAGGAGGAGGAGGAGGAGGAGGAGGAGGAGGAGGAGGACGAGGAGGAGGAGGAGAAAGAGGAGGAGAAAGAGGAGGATGACCTCCCCATCCTCCCTTCTCCCCCGTCCTACCTATGGCAGCGGCGGTGGAAACAACTGCTCCCCACCCCCCTGGGCTCCAATTCCACCAGTCGGACGCAGCACCGTGCCCCCTGGTATACAGCCCAAGATCGCCGCAGGGTGGCTCCGACGTGCCCCAGCACCTGAGCCAAGGAAGCCTGCCGATCCCCCCGCATGCTCGCAACAAGAAAAGCGCCCGAGGCACTCCCAGATGTTGGCGGCGCGCACAAGGGGGCAGGGGGAGGGGGGAAGGCTTCTTAGAATGAGTCTGCTTCGTAGAAGGCGCCGGCCTTACATCTAGAGGTAAGGTCCGCGCCTTCTAAGAAGCAGGGGCGCTTCTTAGAAGCCTTCCCCCCTCCTCCTACCCCCCTCTGCGCGCCGCCAAAAATGGCCCACGGGGACTCTTCGAGACACGCAAGGAGCCCTTCTGTTGTTCGCGCGGAGGCCAAGCACACAACGAAAGCCCGTGGGCGTTGCAGTGAGCTCGGCGTACTGCTCTTCTCTGCCAGCCAGCCTCAACGAGGCACATCGGGGGGGGCGAGGAGGAGGATGTGAAGTCGGAGAAGGACGAGTCAAGGATGAATAGGCGGAATGAGGAATGCGGAGGATAACACGGACCTGGATACCTATGAGGCAACGAGTATGCTTCAAAGCCAGGAGGAATGAGAACGGAGGAGGAAAAGCGAGGGAGGAGAAAAAAGGGACGAAGGGGAATGGAAGTGAAGATGAGTAGGAGACAGAAGGGATAACGAATGAGGGAGTAGGCGCAGGACGAGGAGGATGAGGGAGCAACATGGGAATGACATTTAGTCATGGAGAAAAGAAAACAAACGAAGATGACGAGCAAAATCCCTCTACCCGGAAAACCCCAAACCCCTGCCACAAAACGCCCCGCCCCCCCTAACGTATCAAGTCTTCCAAGCATCGTGTGCGATGTTCTATGGAGGCGGGTTTGCTGGGGTGCCCGCGCCGAGGTTCGGGGAATCCGGCGTCCTACCTTTCCAATGAGGGCCCTCCAGATGTCCCGACCCTATCCCTGGGGAAGATGGTTCGTCCTGGTTTGTTGTTTGACGGTCCAGAGATGGAATACCATGTGGGATCTGGTCGAGAACAGGAACATACCGTAGACGGATCTACCCTTTCTCCCACCTTGCACCGCGCCAAACGCAACGATCACTATGTCCATAGACGTATACACCCCGAAAGTGTCTATGGACGTCACGGCACCCAATGTGTCCAACGCTCGTGGCTAGAACGTGAGAACAGTGTTTGGCATCGGCCCCAGATGTTGGTATTCAAGAAGCAGGTGGGCTTGGCCCTCCAAGTCCTGCGGATTGAAATCGGCCCCCACGAGGCCGAATATGACGACAAACCTCCGCATTGCTTTCAAGCACGCTGGATTCCTGCGGCACTCAAGTATGAGGCGGCGGGGCGGGGATTCAGCCACCACCACCGCCTGGGAATCATCTTCGGTGACGTCGGAGGTGATTACAATGGAGGCCAGTCCACAAGACACCTTCCGCAAGAAACCCTACCCATGGGACCCCAGGACGTCCATTGATGTGTGGTGTGGAAACGTTACGCTTTCCATTGTAAAACCATCGAAACCCAAGAAACCCAGGGCACCCTGGAAGCAAGCAATGTGTTCCTTGGCATGGGCCTCCACTGCACCTGGCACCCTCAGAACCCGAGTATCCGCCACCGTGCACCTGGCACGAAGTGGAGTGGCCCAAGGCTCATGCAGCACTGAGAAGTGGGGGCTGTGCTGCTGCTGCTGCTGCAGCCAGATTTGTAAGTCCTGGGAATGCCCAGACCCACCGCCCCAGGCCGTCTTGGGCCGTCCTGGGGCTTCCCGGGCTAGGCTCCCGAGAGTTCTGGGGTGTTTCCTGCGGGTCCTCTGGACGCTGTGACCGCCCAAACGGTCCAAGAGAGCCCCGACTCGCCGAAACAGAATTAACTCAACGACGTTGTCAATAGCCTCGAGACGGCCCCAGACACCTCAAAGACGGCCCCAGAGGCCTCCAACAACACCCCCACGAGGGCCCCAAAAGGCCAAAATCATGTTCCTTAGGTTTTTGGAAAGATTGTGGCGTTCCCGTGTTTTCGGCTTCCCGACGCTCCCAGACGGCCCTAGAGGCCCCCGCCCTATGACGGCCCAAGAGGTCTCCAAAACGGCCCCACGACGGCCCAATAGGCTTCCAAGACGGACCAAAAAGTGCCCAAAACGGCTCAAGAGGGCCCCAAGACGGGCCCAAAAGGGCCCCAAAAGAGGGACACCAACCGAAAATCCCAGCCATCCGCCCCCAGAGGACCCCCAGAGGCCCCAACAGGAGCCCACGAGGCCTGTAAGGGGCCTGTAAGAGGCCCCAAGAGGCCCCCAAAGAAGAGCAGACGAAACCCCAAGAGGCCCCGAAACGGCCCCGAAGTGGCGTCCAAACTTCCTCGAAGAGGCCCCCGAGAAACCTCCCACGAGATCCCAACGAACATCCACTTGGCCTCATACCACATGGGCCGAAAGCCATTTGATGCCCGTACACACCACCTGCCGACGCCCCGGAAAGTCGCCCCCGCCCTGGGCGGTGGTGGTGGATAAACCCCCGCCCAGAGCACACCACGAGCAGCCTCAGTATCGCTTTTCCACAATGTTGAAATTTATGGGCGCACAAGAGACTGGGCAAACTCTTTCAGCAGTCGGTACATCGGTAAATCGAATCGAATCGAAATCTGCAAAAAGGATCGGGCTGCCTTGGCGAGGGATCGAGATCGAATCGGATCGGCTCCGCCAAGATGCACAACAACACCATGCCGGCACCGCGCCTCGTCGGAACATCCGAACCGCATCGTCGCGGGCCCGCCGGAGTCGATGTCGCAAGCATACCCGAGTCGCATCGGATTGTCAGAATATCCGAGTCGCATCGGATCGGGCCCGCCGCACTCGACATCGCACCGGATCGGCTCGGCATGGGCCCTGCCGGGGACTCGGCAACAAGGGAGACTCCCCGTCGGCGGCGGCTCTGTGGGCTTCTCGAGCTCCGCGCGCCGGCGGGCGCCGGCGGTGCCACGGCGCGCCTCCTCCTCCTCGCGCTGGCGCCGCTTCTCCTCCCTTTTCCTGCGCTTCTCCTCTCTTCTGATCTGCGGGCGGGGGGCGGGCTTTTCACAAGCGGCGAATCTCTGTCTCTCTCTCTCTCTCTATTCCTCTCTCTCTCTCTGTCTCACTATAGATATGTATGAGCGTATAGACATATACATGTATATACACATATGCATACACACAATTAAACAAATACAAATGCGTGTACATCTTTATATGTCTATATATACATATGTATACATCTATGCTTATATGCAGATGTATACATGTGTATATGTACATGTATCTATATACATATGTGTGTGTACCGCGCCCTCGCGGTCTGGTCCCCAAGGCATTATCCAGCGGAGACGCGGTCGCAAGGATACGGTCCGCGCCGTCCGAGTGCGGTTTGCCACCCAGTTGCGAGGGAAATGATAGGACGTGTGCACGAGCATCAAATGTGGCAACGCGCGGATGCGGTCAACATTACTTGCGCCCCACAGAATGCAACGCGTATACTGTTCTCCACAGATTGCAACATAGCCTTGACACTGTGAAAACCGCACACCCCAAATCCGCCACCGCGCCTCGAGGCGTAAGGTAGATTTTTCTCCAGACACTCATGTGTCCCCGTTCTCTGTACCCAAGACTCTGGGATTATTCTATTCTCAAGGCTGGTGCCCCAAATTCTCAAATTGCCGAGGCGTTCCAGCGCATTCCAGGGCTGCCTTGCATGACTTGCCCAAAGGCCAGAGGGCCCCAAGGCGGACCAAGAGCGCCCCAGAAAGCGCCCGAGAAAGAGGCCTCAACTATATCCCAAGAGCTCTCCGAGACGCACAATCCCAAAGACAGCCCATGAGGCCCTAAAAAAAGCCCCAATAGCGCTCCAAGAGGACTCCCAAGAGGGCTCAAAGAGGCAAACATCATTGAATGTTCCTGGCTATTTCTGTGTGTAGTGTTTTTGGACGCCCGAAATGGGCACGGAAAAAATGGGTACAATGCCCAACAACGAATGTTGTCCCAAACCAACAGCGGCCGCTGTTGGGCAGGCGGCCTTCTGCCTCGAATGGACACAGGCCGCGGCGGCGTGGACAGCGAATCCTGCTCAAAATGAACAGGAATTGCTGCTGGGCATTGTACCAATTCTTTCCGTGCCCACTTCGGGCGTCCAGAGTGTTCTCGCGTTTTCTGGCTTCCGACGCTCCAGGATGGCCCCACGGGCCCCCAAGACAACCCCAAGGCGGCCCAAGACGCACACAAAAGTGCCCCCCAGACTGCTAAAGAGGGTCCCAAAACGGCCCAAGAGGCGCCCAAGATCGCCCAAGAGGGCCCCAAGCCGGCCCCAATACAGGCCCAACAAGGGGGACACGAACCGACAATTCGAGCCTTCCGCCCCAAGAGGCCCTCAAGAGGCACAGCCTAAGAGGCACCCTGAAAGCCCCACGAGGCCACAAAGAGGCCCAAAACGAGGCCCCAAGAGGCCCCCAAACGGCTCCCAAGAGGCTTCAAAAGTGACTGCAAGAGGCCCCCGAGAGGCCTCCCACGATATCCACGATATCCAAACGAATATCCAGGCACGGTGGCGGGATGGGTCGAAGGACACGTATATACATAGATAAAGACAGAGAGGGAGATTTACAGATCTGTATATAGAGAGAGAGAGAGGGAGAGAGATAGAGAGACAGGGAGAGAGACAGAGAGAGAGAGAGAGTAACAAGAAAACAAAGAGATTAGCTACCCCCCGAGGCTGGACGTGCGCACCACCTTCCGCGCAGTGGCGATTCATACTTGCATGCTGCACGGCCTCTGTTGTCTAAGCATTCTGTGCGGCGCACTCGCCTTGATGCTGGAACGATAGGCTCGGTGGCACTGTATCAACACATGCCAATCGGGCCACGCACGCGCACACATATCACACATCCACCGAAAAAACTGGGGAGGTCGGAACACCCCCCCAAGAAACAGGAACTCCAAATTTTCCACCCAAATCCGGGAGGTCCCAATCCCACCGCCCAACCAGTCGTCGTCGTCCCTCGCCCTCCACGTCGCGCCGTCGTCGTCGCCGTCGCCGTCACCGTCGTCGTCAATGTCGTCGTCGTCCGCGTCGTCGCCGTCGCTGTCGCCGTCGCCGTCGTCGTCGTCGCCGTCGCAGCCGTCGCCGCCGCCGCCGCCGCCGTCGTCGTTGTCGTCGTCGCCGTCGTCGTCATCGTCGTCAGTTGTCGGCAGTCGTCGTCGACGTCCTCTTCGTCGTCGTCGTCGTCAACGTCACCGACGTTGCCGTTGTCGTTTCTGGACGCCCCAACACATTTTTTCCGGGGTGGCTTTAGACCGCCCAATATATATATATATATATATATATATATATATATATATATATGTGTTGCTTGGGGGGTGTCCGGGACCCCCCCCTCCCCCCTCGTTTGGAGTGAGAGGGGGTTCTGGACAGCCAGCCGATAGAAAGCTCTCTGTATCCCCTGTGTCAGCAGCCTCAGAAAGCGTTTTTTTTCTGACGATACCTAATGTGCGGTTCGCCTGTTCTATCGAATCGGACAATGCGCGCACCGCGCGCGGACATGAAGAACTCATTCGACAATCATCGCGCGCGCGCCAACTGTGTCGACGAAAGACATGCGAGACGCAAGCGCGCGTCCGCGCGCCCACAACTTGACATCCTGGTAGTTCTTCATTACAATATGAATGTCTTGAAATACGCTCAATACATCTGTCGAACTTTCTCCGCGCGCGCACCTTCAAGTCACCCTCATCAACACCATCGCCAAACCATCGCAAGCGTCACTATTGCCATCGTCATCGCCATCACCACCACCAACGTCGTCGTCCTCGTAACCGCCGTCATCATCATCACCATCAGCATCATCATCATCATCATCCTTGTCATTGTCAACTTCGTTGTCGTCGCCCTCGTCATCACCATCATCGTCGTCGTCACCATCTCGCCCGCCCGCCCGGGTCGTTGATTTGCTGTATGAGGGACCTCGTGCCAGTGCGCCAGTTAGGATATACCAGGAAGTTGCAGATGGAGGGATGTGATGTTTCCTCGAGCAATGAGGGCGACGATTTCAAGGCTTTCAAAAATTAATTACACCTCTCAGACTGAGCCACACAAAATTTATCCCATGTATTGCACCATGCCGTGCACAATGAGACGGGAATAATCAAATGTGCTGGATCCATTATAGAAACAGTTCCCATTTGAGAACAATCGTGCGCATCCCAGGGCCAGAAAGCTCGCAAGAGCACCAAAAGAAATACTGCACGCACCTTCACGCACGGTCCTTCGTTTCAAACGGTTTACCCCGTCTAAGAGGAAGAGCAACTAGATAGACATACTCTTTCGACGGTCCGCGCAGAATTCCTGGATCTGCGCTGGATATCCCTCGCTGGCGCGCGGAGCGCGCCAGGGGCGCCGCCGGAGGTGCCGCCAGGGGGCACAGCGCCGATCCAAGAAATTCGCACGGAGCTCTAAAAGTTCATGCTTATGCAACTTGTCCCTAGTGGAGGCTCGTCCACAGACCTTCCCCAAGAAACCCAACCCTGAGACCCCTGGACGTCCACTGATTTTTGGTGTGGGAACTTCACGCTTCCCATAGAAAAACAATCGAAACCCAAAAAACCCAGGGCACCCTGGAGGCAAGCAGGGTGTTGCTTGGCATGTCTCCGCAATATTCGTTGTTTAGGCGATTAAGCCCGTGCGCAGCACACCGATCCTGCATACACCGCACCTCTGCGCAACGCGCGGACACACGCAGACAGCATACGCAGTGCATGGGCCCAGAGGCCTGCGGCCTCTCAGAACAGCACCACTGCCTCGCACGTCCAGAGCACGAAGCGGGATGGCGCATGCTGCAACATCCTATCTACAGTCAACCCGTATCATAAGGATGCGCGGTAAGGATGCAAAGGCCTTGGAGGCCCATGTTAACGTTGTTCGAACCAGGTTGGCCAGCGAAAGTCGCGAAGGATGAGCCGAAGGGGCAAGGATTCAAGTGTGCTCTTGAGAAGGTTGACCATCCCTACCATGCAGGTTTACTGGACTGTTTGGGCGTGGATGCCTAGTTTTGTGAGGCAAGTCCTGGGAGGTCTTCGTCAGAAAGACCAATTGCGATGAAGCCAAAGTACGGGGCCATTTCGCCCGATCGGGCCAGGTTGACCGTGAGATAGCGCAGGATCAAGCGAGATTAAGCTCGAGTGCGCGGGATTGAACAGGATCAGGCCAGGTAACGACCAGGCAGATACCAGCGCCGACTCAGAATTTAACCTCCCAGGAATTTCACCCTAGCATCTATACTGTTGTCGGGTGGATGTTTCCTGGGTCCCGGAGGCGGCACAGCACTGTCTGCCGATATCAAGCTCGCTGCTTCATGAGAGCGCTAAACTCGGTCCACCGAAATGGAACAACTGTGCAGGACGAGGCACAAACAAAAACCACTAACCCCTACCAAAAAGCAACAAAAACAAACGGCGACGGAACCAAACACAATAACGGAATGTTAGCCAGCGCGGACCTAAACAGTGCGTTTCTTACACTATCCGCCACCGTGCCTCTGGGCACGGAGTGGGCGTGTCCTCAGGTCCTTTGCCTCATCCCCTGAGCCTCAATCCTCAATCCTCAATGCTGAAATTCTTAAGGGCCTGGACCACAAATAGAGGGAACACAAACAGAAAATCCGAGCCGTCCGCCCCAAGAGACCAGGAGGCTCCCAGAGGCGCCCAGGAGGCCCCCAAGAGGCCCAAAAGAGGCCCCAAAACGGCTCCCAAGAAGCCCCAAAACGGCACCCAGCCCCAAGATCGCCCAGGAGTGCTCCAAGATGGCCCGCCCCAAGAGGCGTCCAAGACGCCCACGCCTGAAGCGCCCGAAGAGGGCCCCAAGTCGGTTCAGAGAGGCCTCCAAGACGGCGTCCGACGGCGTCACACGGCTAAGGAACGCCCGGAGATGGCTCCCAAGAAGCCCCCCAAAGCCCCCAAGCGGCCCCCAAGAGGCCCAGGGAGGCTCATAAGAGGCCTCCCAAAGGCTCCCGGCAAGCTCCGCAGAGAACTCCTGAGAGGCCTCCCAAGAGGTTCTCCAGAAGTCTCCTCCTCCTACTCCATTCCTATGCCTTATACATAGTTTCTCCTTGTCGCACCCCGAGGCCAATTTTTAAGGCGGGCCGGACGTTTCGGCTGAGACTTCCTCACCGCTGATGACCCTGAAGCTTCAAAAGTGACAACCGTTTCACAGATGAAGGCGGGTGGTTTTCCAAATGTGGCTCTCGCCTTAGCGCCGCGAACATTCGCTTGAAAAGTGTGCAAAAGTTTCGCGAATTGAAGGCGGGTGATTTTCCAAATGTGGCTCTCGCCTTAGCGCCGCGCACATTCGTTCTAAACATTTGCAAGAGTTTCACGGATCGAGGGTGGGTGGTTTTCAAAATGCGGCTCTCGCCTGAGCGCCGCGCACACTCGTTCTAAACATTTGCAAGAGTTTCACGGATTCAGGGCGGTTCGTTTTCAAAATGTGGGTGTCGCCTTCGCGCCGCGCACATTCGTTTATAAATCTGGAAGGGGTTCACGGATTCCCATGGTCAACGTACCAGGAATTGCGTTCTGGAAGGATTCAGGACCATGCGGGTGCAATATTTATGCTGATTCATGGTGTTGATGTCCCAATAATGGCGTTCTGGTACAGTTCCAGATCGTCAAGATGCAGCAGTCAAGTTGATCCGTTGCGTTGAAATCCCGAAAACCATGTTTTGGCATGCTTCAGCGTCTTCAAGGGTGTCTTCCAACGAAGCAATTCCGTCAATGGACATGAACCGTTGTCGGGGCCTGTGAAGAAGGAGCTTGGAGGAAGGGTTAACTCCAACATCGTTGATGACTCTTTGGTTTACACTGGTCTTCCTCCTCCTGCTCCTCCTCCTGCTCCTCCTCCTCCTCCGCCTCCTTGGCCAAGCTTTAGCCCAGCTGTCGGCCACATAGGCGTTTCCAAAAGGGCAGGGGGCGGCGGTGATTCGCTGTAGGCGTCTTCGATCCGCCGCCCCCGGTGGTCTTGCCACAGGGGTGCCTGGCGTGCAAGATCATATGGTATCATATGGTATTTGGTTTCAATTCTTTCTCCAGACAAATCCACCTGGGGCTTCCGCCCGTCTCGCTGGCCACCCGGAAGGACCCGGAAAGCTCGAAAGCTCCGGGCGGGGTGGCTCACAAGGTTTTTCCTTCTCCAGATGGCTCCAAGATGGCCTCCAAGACGGCCAAGATGGCCCAAGATGGCCTACAAGACGGAACAGATGGCCTCCAAGTTCGCTCACGATAATCAAAAATGGGATGGTCCCCAAGAACGGCGCAAGAGGCCTTCACGATGGCCCCAAGACCGCCCAAGAAGCGTCCAAGATGGCTCCTGGATGGCCCAAGAAGCCCCCGAGACGGCCCCAAGAGAGCTCTAAGGCGGCCGACGAAGCCTCGAAGACGCCCAAGATGGCCTCCAGGACGGCCAAGATGGCCCCAGAGAGCCCAAGATGGCCCCAAGATGTCTCCAAAGCGGCCTGCGACGCACCCAAGACGGCACAAGATGGCCTCAAGATAGCCACAGACGCCCCAAGAAGCTCCCGAGAGGACTCCAAGACAGCCCAGGAGGTCTCCAAGAGAACTTCCAGGAAGCCCCGCCAAAGCCGAAATCATTGACTTCCTATCTGGTTTTGAAGATTTGGGGACCTCCTCCTCCTCAGTCTTGCGACGTCCCCCAAGACAGCCTCCGACGGCGTCAGACGGGCGAGAAACGCCCCAAGACAGCCAGATTGGCCCCCAAGGAGCCCCCGAAGGTCCCCATTGTATCCATGATTGTCCAGAATGGGCCTCCAAACAGATCCTTTTGGAGTTCTCAGGATGCGCCCAGACTGATCCAAGAGGCTCCCCAAAGGTCTCTTCTTCATCCCCATCTTTCTCCTCCTCCTTCTCTTCTTCCTTTCCCTCTCCCTATCCGCATCCTCGTCTTCCACCTCCATGTGTTGCCAAAAGGCGTTCCAAACCGATTCGAGAAACATGTGGTCGGATAGATCGGCCAAACTCTCACCCAACTTTCGATCACGTAAACGTTGCCAAAGCTTGTTTTTGTTCTGACCTTCCGTCGGCCCGAGACGGCCTAAGAGCCCCCAAGTATCGCCCCAAGATCGCCCAAGAGGCCTCCAAGATGGCCCCAGAACGGCCCAAGAGGCCGCACACAGGGCTCCAAGAAGATCCAGAACGGCCCAAGAGGCCTCCACGACGCCCAAGATTGCCTCCGAGACGGCCTTGGAGCACCCCTTGACCACCCTAAGATGGTCCCAAGTGGGCCCAGAGATGACCTCAAGGCGGCTTCCGACGGCGTTCGACTGGCCACGAGAACCAGGCCCGTAGAGGCCAAAATCATGCATGTTCCTTACGTGTTTGAAGGATTTGGGCAATTGCGTCTTTTCAGCTTTCCGACGGCCTGAGACGGTCCAAGAGCATCGAAAGATCGCCCACGAGGCATCCAAGATAGCGCCAGAAGGGCCCAAGAGGCCAAGGCGGCCCCAAGAGGGCTCCAAGACGGCCCAAGAGGCCTCCAAGACGCTCAAGATGGCCTCCGAGACGGCCCTGAGGCAGCCCATGAGGGCCCCAAATCGGCACAGAGAGGCCTCCCGACGGCGTCAGGCGGGCCAGGAATCCCCTCCTCCCCCTCCTCCTCCTCCTCCTCCTCCTCCTCCTCCTCATCCTCCTCCTCCTCCTCCTCCTCGTCCTCCTCCTCCTCGTCCTCCTCCTCCTCCTCCTCCTCCTCCTGATCTTCCCCGCCATCCTCCCCCAAATGTTCCCCGAAGGGTTTCCACAACTGGTGGGGAAAAACATGGCCCGATAGCTTGGCCGAGCTCCTGCCACAGCGCTCGGCCACATAGGCTATTCTAAAAGGCAAGGGGCGGCGGTGATTATCCGAAGGAGTCTTCGATATGACGTGCCATACATGTGGGGCAATCTATGTTGTGCAATTATGTGATGCAATATATGTTGTGCAGTCAATATTGTGCGATATCTGTGGTGCAATATACGTGGTCCAATGCTAATGCGATGAACTCGGCGTGTTGCAATCTAAGTGGTGTAATATAGGATGTGCTGTCTATGTGGTGCAACATACGTGGTGCAATCTATGTGGTGCACTGCACTCTACGCGGTGCAAACGATTGGTACAATATATGCTGTGCTATCCTTTTCGCGCAATCTATGTGATCCAATAGATGCGGTTCAAATTATGCGATGCAACCTATGTGGTGCGTGCAACATATATGTGGGACAACGTATGCGGTGCAATCCCGGCGGCGACAGGGCGGCGACGACGACAGCATGGCGACCAGACCGGCGGTCGAGCCCAGACGACGGGCGAGGCCGAGGCGGCGACGGGGCGGCGACGGCGACAACATAGCCGCCAGGCCGACAACCATGTCTACACGACGGGCGACGACGAGGCACCGACGGGGCGGCGGCAACACAACCGCCAGACCCAACAATCCCTCAATGCAAACACCGTTGGGGGAAAACGGAACGGGGACGACAACAACTGACCCGTTGTTCACAGGGTCCATACTCGGGGATGGACAGGACCCCCTGTAGTAAAACGTGGTGTAGAGAAAAAAACGACCCAAGGCCCAAACCTCGCGGGCGCAGCCTGAAAACCGACGGCCGCGGCGCCCTCGAGAACCGAAAAAGGACGATTCACTACTCGACGTGTCACCGTTTGGGGTTCTGTCCACCCCCGACATACAGTTGGACGCCCGAAATGGGCACGGAAAGAAATAGTACAACGCCCAACAACAAGTGTTGCCCCAAACCAACAGCGGCCGCTGTTGGGCAGGCGGCCTTCTGTCTCGAATGGACACAGGCCGCGGCGGCGTGGACCGCGAGCCCTGTTCAGAATGAACCAAATCCGCTGTTGGGCAGCATACCCATTCTTTCCGTGCCCACTTCGTTCGTGCAGAATACGGGGCGGATGGCCGCCGAGCCCGGGTCGTGCCTCGTCCTCCACGGCCTCCCTCTCGCGCTCCTCCCGGAGCCGCTTCCTCCAGGCCTCACGGCGCGGGGCACGTCTGGGGCGGCGGGAGGGGAGAGCTGGAGACGCACCGCGCTGGCGGGTGCGCACATCAACCATCAGCACGGTTACACCAAAATGGTCCGTGGGTCGTCCTCTGCCTCCTCTCGCCCTTCGCCCTCCTCCATCTCGCCCTCCCTGCCTCCAACTCTGCTCCCTTCCCCTCCTCTCCCGTCCCCGTCCCCGCCACCATTCCCCCGTGGGTCGATGATTGCATGCCAAAATCATTGGCTTCAATGATTTGTGCCTTGTCGGCTGGTCGGTCTTACGGGCGTCCGGGACGGCCCAAGATGCCCCAGAGGTCGCACAAAGAGCCCCCAAGAAGGGCCAAAGAGAGTCCCTCAAGACGGCCCGAAGGGCCTCTCGAGCCCTCCATCCACCCCAAGACGGCCCCAAGATCCTTCCAGATGCCCACCAGACGCCCTCCACAGGCCCCCAAGAGGTCCCGGAGAGGCCCCAAGACCCCCGAGAAGCCCCCAAGAGCCCTGCCAGAGGCCCCCGAGAGGCTCCACCCATAGACCCCAAAATTCATTCAGAACACATCCGCCGACACGCAACCCGGGCACGGTGACGGAGACGGGCCGACGGCCACGGCCCGCACCTTCGAGGCCACGATCTCTTGCCAAACCTGTGGAGCTGCGCTCCGAACACGCCGAGCACACGCCCAACCGGCCAGGCCACTAGCCAGCCACACAGCCAACCAGCTAGCCAACTGGCCAGCCAGCCAGCCAGCCGGCCAGCCAGCAAACCAGCGAGCCAGCAAGCCAGCCAGCCAGCCCAAACCAGCCAGCCCAAACCAACCAGCCAACCAACGAACCTAGTGACACCAAAAGGTACCGATACCGCCACTACTCAGTATCGTTTAACCGATCCCCATCCCCAGCGGCGTGGCCTGGGTCCCACTAGTCGATTTTCCACCCTAGATGGGGATATAGGCCGTTCCCTTCGGGTTTCGAGGGGTGTATCCCCAACTGGGGTTTGTAATTTGGTGGGGGTCTCGAAGGGGATGGAGATGGGGATGGGGATCGATTAAACGATGCCGCCACTGTCCAGACCTCTCCTAAGGGTGCGTTCCGACCAGACCGTCGCGGCGCATGCGACGGAGGGCCTCCTCCAGGAGGCCCCAGCAAGCGAGCACGAGGCAACGAGAAGGTCACGAGCAGCGCACGCCTCCGCATCCGCACCCTCTCGCTCCGGATTCCAGGGCGCGGTCCCGCGGCTACGCGGTCGCACGGAAACGTTCCGCGCGGGGCCGCGCGGCAAAAACGATCTGTGTCTGTGGGGTCGCGGCCCAAGGGCCTGGCCCGCGGGGCCGCGGATACGGATATGCTTTCCGCCCACGAGTAGCGGCATCGGTACCTGTTCCTCCTCCCCTCCGACGGCCAGCCAGCAAGCCCTTCAGCCAGCAAACCAACCCGACAGCCTGACGAATACTACAGCAGGTCCGTGTCGTGCCGACTTCGGCGTTGGTTTTTGACACCGCAGGGATCGTTCAACCTTGAACGATCGGCCGCTGCCGCAACGTCCGATCGTTCAACATCGATCGATTCTGGGTCGCCGGCGGCGTTCAACCTTGAACGCCCGCGCTGGGGTCGCCGCTGGTCGACACGACGCAAACCTACCGTAGCCAGCAAGCCCTTCGGCCCTCCGTCCCGACAACCAGCCAGCAGGCCGAGCCGCACGCCTGCCAGACGGTCAGCCAAACAGCCGGCCCAGCCAATCGACCAGGCCACGCGGGCAGTCAGGAGGCGGTCGAGCGGCAGAGGGCGGATCACTGCCGACACGGACGAATGGGGCCCATCCTCCTCCTCCTCCTCCTGCTCCCTTCTCCTGCCTCCTCCCTCCTCCTCCTCCTCCTCCTCCTCCTCCTCCTCCGCTTCCTCATCATCATTCTCCTCCCTCCTCCACCTCCTCACTTACTCACTCCCCCACCTGCTCGCAGAATGATGATAATAATAATAAGACAAACCAACGCTCTTCACACAGCCATCACGTCCGCGAACATCCTGGGCCGACCAACGGGCTACCTGATCCTGCACAATACACACTCGCACAAATTTTGGGAGGAGACCGCCAATACTCGACGGCATTGTCCGACACTCGTAAGCTCAACGATAAAACAAGAAAACGCACAACTGCGACACGGCACGCGGCGCCTACCATCGGTGCAGAAGGTCAGCACACTAGATTGAGCTGAAGGCAACTGCGTTTAGCTGGCGCCCAAACTGATAAAAAAAAAACGCCAGGCGCCTAGATGAGTGAGACGAGCTCCTCAATCAATCGAGTAAAGAGGCTGCAGAGCGTTGCCGTACAACCTGCGTCTGTCTGAGCTGCGCATCCGCCGCCGTGCCCCCTGGCAGGTTGAGTAGGGGGCCACATGCGAACCCTGCCCCTACCCACCACGATTTATGGGGGGGAAGGTGGGGTTAACTTCGTTCGGAAGCTCCCGAGCGAAGTGAACCCCACCCTCCCCCTCAGAAGTCGTGGGGGGTAGGGGTAGGGTTCGCATGTGGCCCCCTATTAAGGCGTGGAAGAATGCCAAGTGCTGTGTGGTAGGGCTCCCGTCCTCTCACATGGAACCCGCCCCCTCCTAGCAACGGACTGGTGCGTGCCTCGCCTCTGCCCCCGAGGCCGCGGTCCCTCGTTAAAAGAGCGGATCCGTGCTCCCGATGCCACGATCCCTCGAAACAGAGAACAGTGTGACTGCGTCCAGCGCTTCCATGACGGCCTCGGCAAGCAGCCACGGCAACCAAGATGACCCAATATTCCTCAAAGACGGCCCAAGATGGCCCCAGGGAGGTCCAACATGGGCTCAAGACAGCCCAAGGTGCCTCGGAGAAAGCACAAACGAGACACTGTCGGACCCCCAACAGGGTCCAGATTTCAAACATATTGGTTCCCTACGATTTTTTGCAAAATTATGTTCGCATTCTCACCCTTTCGGGCTCCCGTCAACGCAAGACGGCCCAAGAAGCCTCAAGACAACCCAAAAGGCCCCCAAGAGGGTCGCAGGAGGGCCGAAGAGGACCCCGCGATGGCACAAGAGGCATCTTAGACGGCCCGAGATGGCCTCTGGACCCAAGAAGGCCTTAGAAGGTCCTTCGACGGCCCAAGACGGCGCCAAGATGGCCCTCAGACTCCCTTCATACGGCCAACAGGGCCCCACGACAGTCTAAAGGAGCCCCAAGACGGCCTAAGAGGGCCCCAAGCCAGGGCCCCAAGATGGCCGCAAGGGACCCTCAAGACTGCCCCACGGGAGGCCAAGGAAGCCACAGGACGGCCCAAATGAGTTTCCTTCCATGAGAGCTCCTCAAGAAATAAAGACGGATGGTGTCACATGGGACGGCCTCTCTCTTCATCCTCCTGCTCCTCTTCTTGCTCCTCCTCGTCGTCATCATGATCATCATCTTCATCATCTTCATCATTATCACCCTCACCATGGCTCTCCCAGGCCTGGGGCCTCGTGGCATCACACGTGACAGCCTCCAGATTCCCTCTCGAACAATCGCTTCTCAGAATGCTGGGCTGCCACGGTGGCGGTTCTTGCCGCAGGCAGCTGGATAAACCAGCGACCCTCGAAATTCGGGCGTTGTGAGAACCCATGACGAGAGTATTTACCCTGTCTTCGGGCCCGCAGAACAGGCGAGGAAGAACAGAGTGAGGAAAGAATGAATCTGTGTCCGTGTGTGCGAATGTGTGTGTCTGAGTGTGACAGTGTCCACCATTTGCCTGCATTTGCAATGCTGGGTGCACTTTGAATCGTTAGTCTGCGACCCATGCTAACACTCGCTACGGTGACGTCACCTGGCAGGCGGAAGAGGAGTGTGTGACTGTGCGTTGGCTTGGGGAGGGAAGAGGGGGAGAGGTGATAGAAGGGGGAAGGAGGGAGGGTTGGGGACGGGGAGGGAGGGAGGGGTACTAGTACGTAGGGGGTCAGATGTCAGGGGATGGAACGCGTTTCGGGGGCACGTGATGCTCGAGTTCGAAGGACTCGAATTGGCCTGACAAGGCCATCAAGAAAATGACGCGAACTCTCGCTGCACACGTCCTACGACAACTGGACAGTCACAATCCAGGACAAGTCCGTCCGAAGGCGTCGGCAGAACCGAGCTTCAGGTGGATAGGGAGTGGGGAGCTGGAGGGAGAGACTCGGGGATGGACAGACCTCCCTTTAGCAAAACGTGGTTTAGTGAAAACGACCTGAGGCCCAGACCTGGCGGGCGCAAGCCTGGAAAATAGCGGCCACGGCGCCATCTCGAGAACCGAAAACGAACGACACTAATCGACGTGTCACTGTTGGGGATTCTGCCCACTCCCGAGAGATAGAGGAACAAACAATGGCATAAACAGTAACGTTCGGAGGCTTTCTTGGATCTGCGCCAGACCCACCTCCCTGGGGTGGCTCTGGAGGCGCCGCCGAGGTCCAACGCCGATCAGAGAGAACTCCGCGCAGAGCTCCGGCATACCCCGGTTCTGCCTCTGTGGCCCTCGAGGGAGGGGGAGAGGAGCGAGGGATCGATGGGGGAGAGAGGGGGACAGCTCAAGCCGTCAGCTCGAGGCCTCCCAATTGGGGTCCGAGTGGATGGGGTCGGAGGATCACGCCGCATCGCCGATGCATCGCCAGTGCATCGGCGATGAGACGCGATGCAAAGCCGACGTCGGCGACCTGCGTGGAGAGAATCGGTCCCACATCGAGCCGCATCGCCGATGCGTTGCGATCCTCCGACCCCATCCACTCGGACCCCATTAGGTAGGCCTACAGGAAAGCTCAAGTCGACATCGGTGGGGAGGGACAAGCCTACAGGCGGATTTCGGAAGAAAAATGAAGAATAGCCATAACAACTAAATCATAGCGAGAGATCATCGAATAATCATCCCCTGATTCTTTTTTGACAAATTTCGAGTGCTCCTCCTGCAGAGAGGGACGTGCCCAACTCAAGACGGGCAGCTGCCAGAGCCCTGCCGGCGGCGGCGGGCAAGATCTCGCGGGCACGGGGGCCTGCGCCCTGGGGCCTGCAGCAGGCGCCAGGGGGAAACCTGCCTGAGTGGAAGGGAAGGAGTAGAGGCCTCGTAGACGGGGTCGGAGTCGATGGGGTCGGAGGATCGCGCTTCATCGGCGGTGCACAGCCGACGTCGGCGTGGAGAATCGGGCTCCGCATCGAGCCGCATCGGCGATGCGGCGCAATCCTCCAACCCCATCTACTCCGACCCCAGCTAGGAGGCCCAGAAGGAAAGAGTCGGCGGCGAGCGGGGGGGGAAATGAGAAGAAGGCTTTCTCAGAAGGCACTGGGGCTTCTCAGAAGCCCTCACGCTTTTTCTGAAAGGTTTTTGTTGTCTTCGGGGAAGGCTTCAAACAATTTCTCATAAGGCCAGGGGACTTCCGAGCCTTCTGAGAAGGCCCGATCCTACTCACCTTCCCCCCCGGCGCGCTGCCGATAGAGGGACCATGATCAGGACTCACGAGCGGCGAACATATCTCGGGGATACGTGAGACTCGGGTTGGCCTGACGAGGCCATCAGGAGAACGACGAGACCCAATCTGACATGTAACACAAGCTCCCGCCGCAAATATCCCACGAAAACCGGACCGTCAACATCCAGGACATGCCCGTCAAAAGGCGTCGGAAGACCCGAGTTCTGGCGAACTCGAGTCTCACGTTTCCCCGAATATCCGTATCCGCGCCCTCGCAGTCTGGATTCTGGGGCGCGATCCCGCGGATACGCGGTCGCGTGTCCGCGCGGGGAGTGCGCAACAAAAAAGCCCCGGATCCGGGTGTCGCGGCCCAGGGGCTCAGCTCGCGAGGCTGCGGATGCAGATATGCTTTTCGCCTCAGAAAAACTGGCGGCGAAAAAAAACCGTCGTGTCAACCTTGGTCACCGTCCATCTTGGTCAGCATCGATTCGATTCGTGGATCATCCTCGCGAATCGGCGACGGCCAACATGGACCGTGGCCAAGACCGGTGTCGGCGAGAGCCCGCGACACCTGGTCATGGTCAGTGTGCTCCGTCCCTCGACCTGCATCGCTGGGTACATACCGCTCGCACTCGTGCTGTAGAAGCAGAAGAAATCCCATAAACATAAACTCGGCGCTCCGCGCGGATTTCTTGGATCTTGGGCGCCCGAGTTATCCGGGGTAACTCGGGCCCGGGGCAACTCGGGTTTGGATTCCCGGCAAAAGAAACCCGAATTAGCCCTGACCCGAATTATCCCTGATGATTTGGGGCTCTGGACGCCCGAATTATCCGGGGTAACTCGGGCCCGGGGTAACTCGGGTTCGGATTCCCGAACAACGAACCCGAGTTAGCCCTGACCCGAGTTACCCCTGATGATTCGGGTCTCTCATGGATCAGCGCTGGACCCCCCCCGGCGGCGCCTCCGGCGCCGCCCCTGACGCGCTCCGCGCTCCGCCGGGGGGGCCCAGCGCGGATCCATGAAACCCGCGCGGTGCGTAAAACAGGGCTAGGAATGGGATAAATCGCTCCAGAGCGTTCCGGAGCGCTCTCAGAGCGTTCCGGAACGCTCTGGAGCGGCCGCGGCGCCCAATACATCCTCCAAACCCGCCGATTCTCAGAGATTTCGAGTTATCCCGATCCGATTTTGTCCCGATCTTCGCGTCGTTTTAGCTCCGCCGGGGGGGCCCAGCGCGGATCCATGAAATCCGCGCGGTGCGCCAGAAGTCTATGGTTATTGGCCTTAGTTCTCCTTCGATGCTGGCGGACCGGACACTACGGGGACCTACGCCCGTGGGGCGGCGGCCGCGGCCACCCCGCCGCGCGCCGCGAGCCCGTGGGCCAGCTCCTCGGGAGACCAAAGAGTACTGATGCCGCTGCTCCGCGGGCATCCGCCAGGGTGCTCTATGACCAGAACCCTGCGGTGGCGACAAGGCCTCCAAGGAGGCCCGAAGAGGGGGAGAACGGGGGCAGGGTACTCCGGATTCCATAACAAAGTGGGGGGGTCACATTCGGGGGGGGAGGTCTAATCTGAGCTGTCTTGGAGGGTTCGGGGGGGTCTGGGCAAAGGGCCGCCCTTTGATGGATAGTCTGGGGGGTCTAAAACTTCTCGTCTGAGAGGGTTGTGACCCCCTCCCTTTTATTACGAAATCTGGAGTAGATGTGTGGGTGCCTTCTCCTCCCCGGAGCTCCTCCGCGAAGAGGCGCAGCAGGGCGGCGCTGCAGAAGCAGCCGCCCCCGGACCGGTCGCCGACCATGTCCAGGTAGGCCGTCAGCGGGAGCCCTCGGCCGGCTTCGCAGCGCCGCTCCTGCCAGGCATCGCCGGAGAGGGGGGCCGGGGCGGAGGGGGTGTGGTCGGCCAAGAGGGGGCCCAGCTGAAAGGGGGTGGTGCAACAGGTCTGGGGCAATCATGTTGCAAATGTGTTGCGACAGAGACTCGTAGTGCAGTGTATCGCCTCCATATCGAAGGCACGCGAGATCCCAGCAGTACACTTGTGCACCGGAATGTATTGCGCGCCCCGAGTCTGTTGCAACCCCACACATCTCTTGCACCAAGTCTATGGCACCACCATCTTTTCGCTGGACCCCCTTTGCGGTCAACCAGAAGGGGCGCCTGCGCGGATGAGGGGGTCTCGCATTGCAAGGAGAGGGGGCAGCGTCACCTGGGGAGGCCTCATGGCCCTGGCCGCGATGCGCACACTTTTCCCTTCAGCGGCCGAGTGGCATTGTCACTGCCGCGAAGAGCGCACAGGCGACGGCAACACCATGTCGGATATCACCAAGCGTTGTGGGCGGGTGGCTGCGCTAGGCGACGATACAGACGGACACACACCTTGGTTGGAATCTCGGCCGTGCGCGTGGCGACACGGCGGAGTCGAACCACAGCAGGCGGGACCCAGGAACGCGCCGCCGTGCCGTCATGCAGCAGCCCCAACGATGCGCGCGGGGCTCACCCACAATGACGAAGCCACGCGACGCGGGGACGCACAGAGCGGCGGCCGTGGAGGAGGCGAGTGCGCAAGTGCAGGGGGCAATGAGCGAGGACGAGGCACGCACACACACACACACACACCCATACACTCACACACACAGACACACATACAGACACACACGCCCCCCCCCACACGCACACACACGCACACACACACACACGAACATACACACACGAACATACACACACGAAAACACACACACACACACACACACACGCTCGCACGCACGTACGCACGCACGCAAGCAAGCACACACACACACACACGCAGACACACACACACACGGCCATACGAACGCACCCACACGCACACACGCACGCACAAAGACACACTCACACACACGCACACACACACGCACACAAGCACACACACACGTACACACAAACAATGTTAGACGGTCGCGGTCTCACGCGCAGCATCGAGGCGGAGAAAGTAACCGAACGGGCGGGCGCACGCGGCGGGACACACACACACAAACACACATACCCACGCACACGCACACGCACACACACAACACACACACAACACAAACACACGCGCATGTGTACCCCGCCGGCGAAGTGGCACCGCAGTCCAAACAATTACATAGGGCACGCTCAAGATAGTGCCACGCAGCACTACGGATGAAAGGCACAGGCGGGAACAAACACACATACACACACACTTTCACACACACACACACACACGCACAACGACTTGTTGTCGCCGTCGCGGCCACGCGCGCAACGACACGGCGAAGGCAATCGGAGACGCGCCCCGAAGCCGCGGAGGCCACAGAAGCGGTCGGGGAGCCACACACACACACACACACGCACGCACGCACGCACACACACACACACACACCTACACGTGTTTCACGTCGCGGCCCCGCGCGCGGCGACGGGGCGTAGAAAGTCGAGTGCAGGCAGTGGAGCGCGCGAGACACGCCGAGACACACGCACAGTCTTCTGACGGGCAGCGCTGTGGGGGGACGGGCTCAGGGGAAAAACATCGACGTGAAGTCAGCTGCACATCGCCGATAGACCGGCGATGGGTTCCCGACAGCGAATCCGCACGCTCCTGGGCATGGGGGGGCGTCGGGCCCCCATCGGCGATGAATGGACGGTTGGGGGTCGATGCGTTCCCCCCTGAACCGATTCTCCCTAACGTGGCCCCCTGAATTCCGGGTCATAACTCGGCCCCGCAGCGGGCGTTCTGGACGATCCGGGCAGCACCCAAAAACGCTCTCGGAGAGGCGCAGTTGCTCGCAAGCGTCCCGAGGCTGGAAAACCTACGACCGCACGAACACTCTAGAAGACTTCGAACCTCGGACCCGAAACTCGTCCCCATCCCCTCCCCAAGCCTATCTTACGGGGGACATGGCGGCCCCAATCCCCAACGTTGAAGGATTTTCGACGTGACCAAATATATGGGGCCGAATCCTGGGATATACGATAGGGGGGCGTCCATCCTTGAAAAGGGTGCGTCCGAATAGCCCCCTGGGGGTGTATTCCAGAGCCCCCCTACTCTGACAGGCCAACTTTGCGGGCGTAACTCGGGGATTGGGGGAGAAAAACCGCCTGCGACGATCTCCCCCTCCCAAATTCGGCGCCTCCTAGATGGGATCCGAACAGATGGGGTCGGAGGATCGCGGCGCATCGCCAATGCATCTGCGATGCATCGTCGACGTCGGCGATGCACCGCCGTCGTCGGCGTGGTGAGAATTGGGCCCCACATCGGCGATGCGGCGAGATCCTCCGACCCCATTTGCTCCGACCCCATCGGGGAGGCCCAGACCAACGCTGCCCCTGTTCCTTGCCCGCCCCTCTGCTCTGTGTCCCCGATGTCCTGGCACAGCAGCGCGTACTCGGCGGCCCACTCCTCTGGGGGGAGTCGGGGGGGCGAATGAGGGTGGGGGGCAGCACCGCGGGCGCCTCCGTCCTCCTCTCGCCTGCCTCCTTCCCTCCTCCCTCCTCTCTCCTCCCGCCTCCCTCCTCCCATTTCCCTCCTCCCCCCTCCTCCCTCCTCCTACGTCCTCCTTCCTCCCTCCCATCCACCCTTTTCCTTCCTCCTCCGTCCTGCTGCTCATCCCTGCTCCCTCCTTTGCACTACTCCCTCCTCCCTCTCATCCGCCCCCTCTCTCCTCCCCCCTCCCAGTCGTCATTCCCATCCTCTTCGTCCTTTTCTTCTTCGTCCTCCCCCGCCTCTTCCATTCTCCACCCCGTTCCAGTATGGTTTTGTTCCTCCTTGTCGCACCCCCAAACGTGTCAGCAAGGCGGACCGCACGTTTCGAATAACACCACTTCACCACGTATGATCCGGAGCTTGCAACAATGCAAGGCGAATCTTGTAAACATGGAACTTTCGCTGGAGCGACGCGCGGGTTTGAACTGAAACTTTGCAGCAAGTTCAGAAATGGAGGGCGGATCCGTTTCAAACTGTGGATCCGTCTAGAAGGAGCGCGTTTCCGTAATATTTTCCAGTAAATTCAATGTTGAGGATCAGGTCGTGTTCAGCATGTGGCCCTGGCTTGAGCACCGGACGCATTCGTCTTAAAACGTTGCCACAACAAACAAAAGTGGATAACGGGTCGGTTTCGAAATGTGCGTATCGCTTTGGCGCCGTGCTCATCCGTATTAAACTTGCGAAATCGCTTTAAGCTAAGAGGGCGGGCCGTTTTGAAAAAGTGGTTCTCGCCTTTGTCAGCGCCGCGATCATTTGTCTTGAACCCTTTGCCGCAACTTCAAATATGGGAAGGCACTTGCTTGTCATACTGTTTCTCTCGCGTTTTGCGCCGCGTACATTCGTTTCTCAAACTTTGGTGTTGATTCCAAGGTTCGTGCGGTTGAAGTCCCAGGTGGCTGTTGTGGCGCGATTTGTTGACTGTCAGGACGCAGCGATCACGTTGCTTCGCGCGCGGTGAAGTCCTGGAAATGATGCCCTGTCACAATTCAGGACTGTCAGGGCGCAGCTCTTATATAGATCCGCGGCGGTGAAGCCCCAAGTATGGCGTGGGGCGTTGATTGCTTGTCCTCAGACTGCTGTTTTCCAATGGAACGTGTGATGGAAGAACTTGGATAACCTGGATTTTGTTTGCAACATCGTTGATGCGTCCTGGGTTTCTGCTGGCCCCCCTCCTCCGCCTCCCCCTTGCTCCTCAGAACTGGTGCAGCCGACGACGATGATGATGTCTTGCAATCGCAGGTTGGGCGCCAAGGAAGACATGCAACCAGAAACCAGCCAGGGCCAGCAAGCAAGCAGGCAATAGGGAGGGGGGGCAAGGAGGAAAAAGGAGGCGATCGATCGATCGCAGCTGCTAGGCTAGCCACCCGAGAGACAGTTGGACGGCCAGGAAAGCAGCCAACGGGGCGGCGCACGGAGCCTCGCCCAACATCGAGAACCTCGTTCGCGCGCGGGCGCAAACAAAACGAAAACGGGCGTGCCCGTGCCCAGCGCTGGTAGCTGGGCAACCCCTTCTGGCGGGCTCACGGGGTCCGCTGGAACCCGGCCTCGAGAAAGCGCGGGGGAGGGGCGGGCAGCGGGGGGCCTCTCCACCAGGTCGGAACATGCAAGGGAAGCAAGAGAGGCGACAGAGGCAAGAAAAGCGAAGGAGGCGGGCGGCCCAGGGCAATAATTCAGAGCAAAACCTACAGGAAACGTATAATGGCCGAAACAAGCATTAAACACTAAAACTCACGCACCATCCACCAGGCCACGGGCCGAGAGGAGCAACGGGGGCGAGAGGGCAGACGGCGGCGGCGCGCGCGACGGCGGCAGCCAGCGGCAGCAGCGGGACAAGGGGGGCGGCAGCGAGGAAGGAGAGAGAACAAGCAAGGCCCTCAAAGCGCCCCTGGGAGACAATCATCTCTGCACAAAAGCCTCGACCATCATCGAGAACCTCGCGCGTGCGGAACGGCCGACTGGCCTGACCCCTGATGGCTCTCACAGGGCGCGCGGACGGGAGGGTGCCGATGCATGAGGGGCCGCAAGCGGCCTTCAAAGATCAACGCAGGCGTGGCGCCCCTAGGCACGGCAGCGGCTCGCAATTGTGAGTGGGCGCCGACGAAACACTCAAGCAACGCGCGCAGTGCCAAGTCTCTGGGTTTGTCGGGCACTCGACCGTCTACGCAGCGGAGAACTGGGAACGGGTCGGCGAAATCGAACGGGAAGAGGGGGGCGGCCCAAGACGAAAAGAGCTCCAGGACTTTCGGGCAGCGCAGGTAGTCGCACTGGTCATCTGCGGCCCCCAGGCAGATGAAAGCGCAGGGTTTTGGTTGGGCGTGAAAACGGGCCGACGTCCTAAGTCCCCGACAGAGAACCCGCAAGACGGCGACCATTAGAAACATCGAAACTGAATGACAGACAGTGCGCGTACGTCTAGCGAAAGGGGGGAACCAAACAGAAGCAGGCGAGGAGAAGGGCATCCACTTCAGAACACGTCGCTCGACGTCGTCACGAAGAGGGTCGGGGCCAACGTCTGCGCGGAGAGACGACGCCAACTTCGCTTTGGAGACCAAGTAGGGTGCACGCGGGTTAATCGCTCGAGCCCGAGGGAGATGCTCGGCATAGTCCTCGGCCATAAGCGACAGGAATGAGTTAGCGAACCAACCGCGAGATAGCCGAAACGGATGCAAGTCGCTGGAGTTCTGCACAATTCCGTCTAGACACCTCTGGTACCGACTCCATGCCGCTGAGTCCTGTGCTGTTCTGAACGCTGCAGCTTGGGATGCACGAAATAGAGCCATGCATTGAGCTCTGCGCCCTGCATGCCTGAGAGACTTCATCACTCCTGCAGTGAAGCTGCACCTCGGTCCAAAATGAAGGATCTGAAGAGCCCGTTCTCCCGTCTGCAGCAGTTGTGGGTGTCGGCCCATAGAACTGCAAAACGCAGCCCAGCACCCACCAAACGGATTTTGCAGACCCGGCGGAATAATTTGCCCAGCTGCGTGGGAAACGAGTGGAGGTGAGCATCTGGGCCCACGCTGATCCCAAGGTGCCTGCGCCAAGTGACCACAGAGAAACGCTCGCAGCCTCGCCCCAGAGATACAAGCAGCTGCGAGAAATTCTGAACTGGTTGCGGGCAGACCACTAGAATCATGCATTTCCCAGGAGCGCAACTCAAGCCCGATGGCCTCGGCTAGAAAACAGAGCTTACCAAAGAGCGGATACAACTCGGTAAAGATATTGGCCAGCCAGAACCTCAGGTCGTCGACGTATCCTGAAAGCATGAAACCTAAAGACCTTGTGGCATTCCGCCAACGACACACTGGGTCCAAGGAGACGGCAAATAAGAGCACCGACGAGGGGCACCCTTGGCGAACGCCGCGCCCAACCGAGAACTGGGCCAACACGGCGCCACGCAAGTGGACCAGGGCGGTGTTAATCTCATATAGGTTTGAAAAGAATTGCACGGCCCACTTCGGAATACACACCTTACTATCGACAGCGAGCACCAATTGGATCACCAAGCTCGGGAAAGCAGCGCGAAACTCAGTATGGAGCTGCGCTGCTCTGTCTTGCCCCTCAAGGTGTGCGCAGACCCCATCTCCTTCGCGCTCGATGATGTGATCCAATATCGAGTGACCAGAGACACCACCAGTCTTGCTGTCCAAGATAGAGCGCTGACCCAGCAGAGAGAGAGGCCGAGCAATAGCAGAGGTGACCAACTCGCAGCCCGTACAACACATGGAGAGCGGACGAAAAGTGGATGGCTTTCTAGCGGGCACCGCCAATGCATCAGTGGGGTGATCCGCTTTGGCAAGGAAGACCATGAGCACCCGATGGAAGTCGGCAGGATGGGCTTCATCAGGGTCAGCGATGCACTGCCAATAGAACAGGTACAGCTTCTCCTGAGCTTCTTTGAATCTTCCAACAGCTATATGGCACCCCATCGACACCCGGCATCGCACCCCCCGTGGCGTTCACCAGGGCAGCAAACGCTTCTCGATCCAGAATCCACTCCAAGTCAGGGTAGACGTCCGAAGCCTGCTGAATGAAAGGTTCCAGGGAGTCCCAGAGTGAGCGATCGGGTTCAACTGAAGCAAACACTCCACCCCAGTGGCGCGCAAGCTCATGCCCTGCGTGCTCAAGCGACGCACGCGGAAGACCAGTGTGCTCTTGCAGCATATTACCAAGACGGACAGGGGGTTCAATGAGCACAACCGTTCCCTATTACGCTGCACGCGCGCGCGCCGTCGTTGCAACTCATGCACGGGGATAGAGGTGGCCTGCTCAATCGCGCTGTCGTTATCAGCCGAGAGAGCGCGGGAAGAGGCCCGCATCGCCCAACAGAGCGCACGCGGCAACATCAAAGAAGTCAGAGAAAGAGCGGGGTAATCACGCACAGCAGGGATAAGAAGACAGTGAGATGAAGGGCCAGCTCGCAACGCACGAAGACCCGACGCACTCCAGAGAAGAAATTCGTGGGTCGCAATATCTGACCTCTCTGCGTCGCAAGACTTTCCGAAACCCGGAGTGAGCCGCATGCGTCGCCACCTTGGTAGCTTCCAACTGATCCTTGGGCCCTAGATTGATGTCAACCTCTGCAAGCCTTTCCGCCAGGATAGACTGGTACTCAAGTGTTCGAGGGGCCCAGGCAGGGATCGGGGGCGGTCCAGGACCAGGTCGAGGCGTAGGAGCAACCGTGGCAACGACAGGCACGTGGTCCGAGGGATTCTTCAGGTAGGTAGGCATACCGATAATAGAACCAGTGATCGCGAAATCATTCCAGACAGACGGGCGCGCACTGATGTAGACCCGATCCGACCGACCGGCCCCTGCGACCTGCGCCCCCTAGCCAGCCGGGCGAGCATCAAGAGGCTGGCGCAGCTCTGCAAGCGATCCAAAGCATTGATTCCACTCCCCGGCGTGGGCCGCGCCCCCAGGAGTGAAGGCGCCCGAGGAAATGATTCGTGGCAAGAGAGGCAGAGAGGAGCGACGACTGCAGACGGATCAGTTGATGGCGATAGAGACCGACGCCGGCATCAACGCTCGGCAAGTGGACCACCGCCATCCCAAGGACCCCAGAGGAGCCACAGCCAAGAACATAGGATATCTCCCCAGGAACCACAACTTTATGGTGGAAATCTGTGAACGCACCCAGCAACACGCATCTGACTACAACAAGACCTCATGACCAGGAGTGTTCAGCGGGTGCGGTTTGAAGAAGAAACTATGCTTGGGGAATTCCTTCTGCAAACAGACATGGCCCCCCCTCGTGGCCGTGGGATTCCTGGATACACGCGACCTGGTAACGCCTGATAAGACCAGAGAAAAGCATCCAACGCTGACAAGACCGATGCCGCATGCTGGAGACGCTGCCGAATAACCCCCTGCAATTCCACGTCACCACAGACACCGATTTTGAAGGCAAGAACGGAACAAACAAATTCTAACTGAACCCCTCCAGTCTGCGCTGTGCCTCTACATAATCTCCCGCACTCAAGAGAGAGGCGATCTCGAGAGTGATGGAGCCCTCTCGCTCAGGCATTGTTGTTGGCGAGTCTACTGCTACCATGTCGCTAAAGACGCAACTCGTCGAATACCGTATCCACAATCTCCCGTGGTTTCGACTCCTCGATCTTCAGGGCCTTGAACGTGCACGGAAACGAAGTGACTTTCGGCTTCGAGGTATCAACACCGGGCTTCTCAACCTGGAAGAGTTGGTGGGTCGCCCCTGTCTTCTCGTTTTCAATGCGTATATATATATATATACATATATATACATATATATATATATATATACTAGAACCATCGCGCGCGCTTCGCGCGCGCTCAGATTCTAGCCCAGGCAAGGGGGGGCGCTGGACGATCTTGGACAACGCTATCCAGCACTGGCGCGCGACGGCATCTGAGGAGCTTCTGGGGTGTTCCGCATGCTTCGTCAACTGGCTGTTGGAGGCACCTCTTGGGTGCCTCTTGGGGGGGCGTCTGAAGGTCCCTTGGGGGCATCGGTTCTGAAATCTGAAGCCGCCATTGGCCGTCTTGGCTGCGTGGAGGCCCGACTTGGGGCCACCTGCGGCCAAATTGATGCAATCCGGAAGTCTCCCGGGGGCCTCCTGGAAACAGTTTTCACGCATCGAGGGCACTCTTGGGCTATTTTAAAAGACCCCTTGGACGTCTCCTAGAAGCCTTTTGGGTCCTCGGGAAGCTTTTGGGGGGTCCTCTTGCGGCCTCCTGTGGGCCTTTTGGGGGGGAGCGCTCTGCTGTTGGGTCGCGTTCCCCTTCTTGGGCCTCTCTTGGGGCTCTTGGGGCCCTCTCGAGCGCCTCGAGCACCGTCTTGGGGCCCTCGCGGGCCGTCTTGGGGTCCTATTGGAAGCCTCTTCCTCTAGATTGGAGCGGCATTGGAAGCATCCTGGGCCGTCTTGGAGCATCGGGGAGCCAAAAGGCAGAAACAAATTAAACCCGTCAAAGCCCAATCGTAAAACGACGAGTTATGCCTCTTGGGGCCACCTTGGGAAACCTTTTGGAACCTCGTCTGCCCTCTTGGGAGCTTTTTGGATCCGATTGGGACTTCCCGAGACCCTCTCGGGGTAGAAAGCTCGGATTCTCAGTTCGTGTTTCCCTCCTTGAGCCTCTCTTTGGCCCGTCTTGGGGCCCTCTCGGGCCTTCTTGGGCGCCTCAGGCACCGCCCTGGGGCCCTCGTGGGCCGCCCAGGGTCCTTTTGGAAGCCTCTTCGGCTATCTTGGAGCTGTCTTGGAGGCCTCTTCCTCCTCCTCGTCCTCCTCCTCCTCCTCCTCCTCCCACTCCAGCTCTCTCTCCTCCTGATATTCCTTCTCCTCCTGCAGCGTGTTCCGGAAGGCCCCCGCCGGAACATGCTGTGCACAAGGGCTGTCACTGCTCCCGCCACAGTGCCCTGGGTGGTGGGTCAGAGGCCTCATGGGCGTTGGTTTGGATCTCGTGGTTGGCTTGTCGGGGACGTCGTGAGGGCAGTTCCGCAGCTTCTCGGCAACCGTTTTGGGACCGTTGTGGGGCCTCCCCGGGGCTGTTTCGTAGCCTTTTTGGACCTCGTTTGGGCCTCCTGGGTGCCTCCTGGGGCACTCTTCAAGCGGGAGGGTCGAATTTTGGAGTCGCGGTCCCCCTCCTGGGCGCATCTTGGGGCCGTCTCGGGGCTCTGTTGGGCTGTGTTGGGCGACTCTGGGGCCGTCTTGGGGCCCTCTCGGGCCGTCTTGGGGCGCTTTTGGGACTTACAAAGTATTGAGCCGTCTTGGAACGTCGGCCAGCCGAAAAGGCTGGAAGGCCAAAATCGTTCGAAAAGCTTCGTAACATTGACGATTTCGACCTCTTGAAGAGACCTGGAGAGGCGTCTTGAGGCGTCGTGGAGTGCCTTGGGGGGCCTCTCGGGCCGTTTTGGGCCTATCTTGGGCGTCCTGGAGCGGTCTTTCGGCGGCTCGGGGCCCGCGTGGGCCGTCTTGGGAGCCTCTGGAGGCCCTCCCAAACTATTTTGGACCTCCCCGGCCGCCCCGCCCTCCCCACGGGGGGTCGGAGGCGGCGGACTCCGAGGCCCAGGTCGCGGAAACCTGGTAAAACACACACACACACACACACAGAAAGTGAGCCCCGGAGCCCCACTGGGGGGCGGAGGTCCACTCCTGGCGGCCTCCCTCGGAGGCCCTGGAACGCCGAAGCCTTGTTAAAAAAAACGCAAGGGAAGTGAACCCCAGAGCCCCCATGGAGGGCGCAGGCACACTCGTGGCAGCCTCGCTCCTGTTCCGCCTGCATATATATATATATATATATATATATATATATATATGTATATATATACACACATACATATATAGATATACACATATATATATATACACACATATATTTATGTATATGTATATATCTAACCACGCTGCGGGCTGGAACGGAAGTCCCACTCGATGTCGATGAGAGGTTCGAGAAGCTTCCTGATCGCACAGATGACGCTGAACTGCGTATCGGTGGCTTCAGACTGAGCAAGACCTGGCCGCGAGGGGTGTCGAAAACAAAACCGTCGGGGAAGTTCTTCCGAAAGCATCTGAGAGTTTCCTGGGCGTCGGGCACCGAGTGACAGGCAAGAACCACCTTCTTCGTGAAACTCTGGGGAGTGACCTTCCTCTGCTGCTGGGCTTGAACAGCCGCGCGAGAGGTGAGAATCGCATCGCCTGCCTTCTCAAGAATCTTTTTACTGAACTCACCCTTGAAACCGACCAAGATTGTTCTGAACTGGTTCGCCTCCGACGAAATCTGGGGAGTTCTGGACTCTTCCACTCTGGAGCGGAGCCCTCATACTCTTCACTGTTCAGACTTCCGCCACTGCTTACGTCACGACGGAGCTCAGCCAGGAGACGGTCATTCTCCTCCCCTTTCTTCTGCACTGCTGCAATGTCCTGCTGAACTGACATCATGAAAAGACCCAGCTCCGAGAAATGTGCATTGAGCTGGGCAAGGAGGTGGCGTGGCCCTCAAGAGCTTTCGCCTGCGCCTTCTGGCCACCTTTGAGCTCGAGCATTCCTTTGACGAACGTCTCCACCTGAGAAATCATACTCTTCACATGAGCGGCCACGTCAGTCTCTGGCATCGCGGCAAGCATCGATCTGTCCGAGGAGGGGTCAGGCAGGCAGCGCACAAGCCAAGCCGGCCTTGAGCCAAAATGGCTACGGATGCTGCTGATGATGATGATGATGATGATGATGATGATGCTGATGCTGATCATGGTGGCGGCGGTGGTGGTGATGATGATGATGGCGGTGGTGGTGATCATGGTGATGAATATTCGGATGATGATGACGATCCCCACCAAGTACTCCACCTCTGTCACCTCCACCCCAACGGCCTCCTCCTCCTCCTATTCGCCCTCCAGGCCTCTTCCTCGTCCCACCTCCACCTTCTCCTCCTCCTCCTCCTCCCCAGCTTCCTCCGCTCGCCCTCCTGGACCCCCCTTCGGGCTCCGCGTCGTCCCCCTCAATCGTCTCCCTCCCCCTCGTCCCCGCTCTCCTGGCCTCCCCCTATTCCGGGCTCCTCGTCGTCCCCCTCGAAGCCCGTCAGGATCGCCAGCGGCCGCAGCTCCTCCGCGCAGAGCCTGCCGTCTCCGTCGAGGTCCAGCAGCTGGAACAGCAGCCTCGCAACGCGCACCTCGGGGGCCACGGGCAGGCGAGGACAGTCAAGCCAGACGATGTGAGCAAAATCCTGGAGGCCTGGCGCAGTAACGTGAGACTCAGATTCACGTGTGATTCACTGAAGGGGCCCTGGGACACACACACACATAAATACACACAAATAACAGGATTCGCGTTCTTGTTCCCCTCCACTTCCCATATGTTCCAATACTTTCTGGGAGCCGACGGTTCATTGTGTCTGTGTGTTTTTTCCCCTCCTGATTCACGTAGGGTTGACGTGGATTTACGCTGTAAAAGTCGAAGAATCGCCGCAAGAACATTGGGGGGGGGGACCGGGTTCCACATGTGTTTTTTCAATGTTCCCCGACCCCCCCAACTGGAAATGGAGGGCAAATTGAGGCCTTCGGGTTGGGTTGGGGTGGTTTGGTGGGTGGTGACCCTCGCCTCCCCTCTCTGCTCCGACGCGGCCAAGAACGGGACACAGTCGGATCGGGATGCCTTAGGGGATCCCTGAGATATTTCGATGGCCACTCGTGGGAGCCTCCGATAATTACCATCTCGTCGGCTCCTGCGAGTCGACGCTGAATCGGCGTTGGTCGACGCTACATCGACCCTAATCGTCGCTAGCCGACGCTAATATGGCGCTGTCTCACGACTCCCAGACGCTAGCCGACGCTACAGACAAAATCAGGAGGACATACGAGGCTCCCATGACTTGCCACCGAAAGATCTGGCGGTCGCGAGGGATGTGCCGGGCGCCGCCGCCGTTCCAGAGCGCTATGGAGCGCGCTCGAAGCGCCCCGGGGCGCTCTGGAGGTCGGGGATCATCTGACCCGGGTCAATCCAGACCCGGGTCAGCACGAAACCAAACACTGCAATGCAGGAAAACAAACAACTGCAACGCAGGTCTTCGCAAACCAGGGTCAGCCAATGTGCGCGGCCGCCTCGCGGCCACGAGCGGCTCGCTAACCCGGGTCAGCCAGAGGGGACCCTCGCAGCATCCTGCAGGATCCTGTGCCCTGCCTGACCCCCGCTTGCACTGACCCCCGTCTCTTGAGCCCCGACGGAGGGACTTAAGTGCCCCGCCCCACCTCCTCCTCCTCCTCCTCCTCCTCCTCCTCCTCCTCCTCCTCCTCCTCCTCTGAGTCGCCATAGTGTGACCGGCGCCACGCCCATTTGACGTCGCACTTTGCGTGCACGCACCGGCCGGTGCAAGGCTCACTTGACGTGTCTTGCTTTCGGGCCCGCCTCCCCGGACCCCTCCGGAAGCGCTCCTGTGGAGGGACTTCTAAAGTGCCCCGCGCCCGGGCCCGCCTCCCCCCGGCCCCCCTCGGGCCGTGCGCACCTCCCGCCGGATACAGCGCTTCTGCCCCTCCCCGGCCTCTGCAGGTGCCCTCGCCGGGCCCCGGGGGCCGTCGCGCGAGGCGGGCACCCTCGCGCGAGGCGCAGGAGGCCTCCGAGCTGCCGAGAGGACCCCCCCGCCGAGCCCTGTCCGAAGGCACTGACGGCTTCCCTGAAGACCGGCGGGCGTCCGAGACGCCCCGCCGCCTTCATGAGCGGGCCTGGCCCCTCTCGCTTCTCCCCACGGCGCGCCGTCGAGAGAACCTGGTCCCCAGGAAGGGGTCCAGGCTCCACCTCGGAAGACAGACCCCCTCGGGTCATGCAAGAAAGCAACGGACGGCTGTGAATAGTTGTCGGTCGCTTCGGGGCCCGCGCTGGGACGCGAGACGGTCCAAAAACGACTCAGGATGAGAGCATGGCCCCCGCAAAGGGGTCGAGGGGCAACGATAAAAGGGGGGCTGGCTCCGGGTGTGAGGGGGAGAAACATCGATCCGGAATCGGCGATACATCGCCGATCGATCGCTGACCGGCCCCACCAGTCGCTTGTCCGCACCTTCCTGGGCGGGGTGAGGCTTTCAGATCCCTTCTCGGCCAGCAAAGGGCGACTGGGGGTCGATGCATTCCCCCCCCCCAAGCCCATCCTCCCTACACGTCGGTCGGAAGAAGGAGGTAAAGACATGAATGAAGTAGAAAGGCGGATAACAGAGATTGGGTCCAGGCCCTCCCAGAGGACAAAGAAAAAACACAGCAAAAGCAGATCGACTCTTGAAGTAGAATGGCGCTCGAAGTGGGTCGGGACCTGGGCAGCCAGAGACTACCTGCTGTCAACGACTGGCGTGCACCGTTCGCCGTGAGGGGTCCAGACCTCCGGGGGCCAGCGCCGCGAAGAAATCACGGCGTCGGGGGCCCAGGGGCCTCCCGCCGGGCTGGCCTGCCCACGGGCTCCGTGGGCGGGGGGGCCTCTCTCGCTCCCTCCCTGCGGAATCCACGGGAGCCCGGCGTAGCATGTTTGTCACAGCGGGCGACGCCGCCCTGCTTCGGGCCACGGCCTGGCTCGAGACACGAGATGCCGCAGGGAGATGGCGGCCCGGACCCTCGTGGTAATGTGTCGCGGCGTCGCAAGTGCCGCGGCGTCGGATCTCCAGGGAAGGGGTCAATGCAAACCCAGGTCAATCAGGCCTTCCAGACTCCTGCAAGGAAGGCCCTGCCGGACCCCGCGCGCTGACCCGTGCCAATGCACCCCTGGCCCTGCAAGATCCTGCAGGGTCTGGCGCTCTGGCAGATCACCGTTTGCATAGAACCCCGTCTCCTGAGCCCTGATCCGGGAAGAGGCCCTTAGGAATGCTGGTCACAGCGGCAGTCCGAACTCACGCAAGCTGCCCTCCAGCAAATGGCAACCGCATGGCCTCAACCTCCTCCACCCTCACATCTCGGGCGCGGCCCGACCGACCCCCTAGCAAACCATCCCCTTCCGTGACGCCATCCTCGCCTCTCAAACTTCCCTCCGGCCGCGTACACACGTCTTGCGGCGAGGCGATGGGGGACGTCACGGAAGGGGATGGCTTGCCAGGGATCGGTCAGGCTGCCCCTAGAGGCCGCCTTCATGGGGTCGGAGCAGGTCGGGCCGGAGGATCGCACCGTGTCGGCGGTACATCGACGATGCATCGGCGATGCACCGGCGATGCGTCGGCGATGCACCGGCGATGCCGCCCGCCGAGCCCCGATCCCGGAAGAGGTCCAGATCTCCCAGGGGGGCCCGCGCCGCGCAGAGGCCACCCCCCTGCGCGGCATGCCCGCCCACGGCCCCCGCGCGGGCGGGCCCCTCGACTGCCGCCTTGGAGGCCTCCTGGATGGGTCGGCGGGTCGCGCCGCATCACCGATGCATCGCCGATGTATCGGCGATGCATCGGCAGCGCACTGGCGACGTCGGCGATGCCTCGATCGGCGAGGTCGGCGTGGGGAAACGCGGGCTCCACATCGAGCCGCAACGGCGATGCATCGGCAGTGTACTGGCGACGTCGGCGATGCCTCGGCGACGTCGCCGTGGGGAAACGCGGGCTCCACATCGGCGTTGCATCGGCGATGCCTCGGCGATGCGGCGCGATCCTCCGACCCCATCTGCTATGACCCCAGCCAGGGAGGCCTAGATCTGCGCGGGCCCGTCTGCCCTGCCCGCCCCCCTTGCGCTGCCCCTGCCCTGCGATCTGACGTTGCCCAGAAAAGAATAACAGCGTCGCGTCAAATCGTGGCCGGAGACCCCCTGGACCCCACCTCTCTGGAACACCAGCCGTCGGGCTCGTCGGGGCGGCTCGTCCAGGCCCGCCGCGCCCAGACGGAAGAGCACTCTGCAGATATCCTGAGGCCCATCGCTGCGGGAAGAATGCGGCATCGCGACAAATCACAACCGGCGCCCCAGACCCAATCTTTCTGCGCAGTGTCATCGAGCCGGATCGATCTGGGCGAGAACGCCCGCTGTGGACAAAAACGGAACGCCAGGATCTCAGGGTGATTCTACCATGAGGGCCAACGAAAAGGGGGGGGGCTCATCTCAGGGGGTGGGGGGGGAACGTCGAGCTGAAACCGGCGATGAATCGCCGATAGATCAGCGATGGGCCCCCATCGAGGATGAATAGACGATTCGGGGGTCGATGTATCCACCCCGGAACCACTCTTCCCCCATCGGTGCCCCCTGGCCTCTGGGTCATAACTCGGCTCTTCGGCGGCCGTCTGGGACGAGCTGAACACCCTCAGAGCGCTCCCGGCGAGGCGCAGCTGCTGAAGGCAGCCCGAGGCTGGAAAACCGCTGAAAACCGACGAACGCGTCCGAATGCCCCGAACCTCGGACCCGCAACTTGCGCCTGTCCCCCCCCCGACGTTGCCCCTGATACCAGTCTGCGACTCCGAGGGGTGTGGCCTACAAGGGCCCTGGGCGACAGGCGAAGACCACGACACGGGTCTCCGCCGTTCCCCGAGGAGGCCCGAGGAGGCCCGAGGAGGGCAGCCCCCAGCCGCCAAACGACGCAGCTCGAGACCACCGCCCGGCGTTGCCCTCTGCAGTCGCCGATCGGCTGCAGTCGGGGCCTTGACCTAAGGAAACCTAAATAAGGAACGAGGCCCCTTTTTTCCATAAGTTAACCTTCGATTTCCTATCGGAAACCTACGGAAAACCTAAAACTGCGAAACACTTAAGGAACGCGGAGCCCCTCCCCAACGAAAAGGGTTCCTTCTCCAGGGCCCCGGCTGTACTCGCAAGCGTGACCCTACAGGCAAGAGACCTCTGGTGCGAGGCGTCTGGGTTAGCCGCTTGCGGGGGGGCGGCAGACCCCGGCGCGCAGGACGCTGCTGTCGCATCGCGTCCGACCATCGGGGAGCCCCCGTGGGCCCGCACCAACGCTCACTCTGGCGAAGATTGACTCTCACGTGTAGTCTGCGAGTCGGGCATGTCCTCCTACGGGCGGATCCTGGCAGAGAGACAACACACCATCAACCAACCAAGCACACATGGTCAAAAAAGAGCACGGCAACTCGTCCCAAGGCATTGTTGTTCACTGCTCCTGCGCAGCCTTCCAGCAGGGAGACGTGCCCGACCCAAGTGCAGCCGAGCCGCGCCGAACTCCGCCGCAGCCCCCCGGCGCTCCGACCCCGCCCCGCCTCGGCGGCCGCGGCGTCCGCGCGGTCGCCAGGGGCCCGCGCCCCGCGGACGAGCCGGTCGGCCACCAGCCTCGCTCGATGGCTAAGGAACACACGCACAACGACATAGACATCAGCAGCATCATCCTCCTCGTCGTCATGTCGTCATCTTCGTCATCAACGTCACCATGATCCTCATCCTCATCATCCTCGTCCTCGCCAGCCTCGCCATCCTCGTCATCCGCATTGCCCTGACCATCCTCATCCTTAACCCCGTTATCATCCTCGTCCTGGCTGTCCCACCCTCGAATCGCCGCCACCCAGAATGCTGGGCTGGCACGGTGGCGAGACTTGCCGCACGCAGCTGGACAAGCATAAACTCTGACGGGTCCGCGCGGATGTGTCGGATCTGCTTTGGGCCCCCGCTGGCGGCGCTTCTGGCACCGCCCCTGGCGCAAGTCCAACGTCGATTCAAGAACCGCGCGGGCCTCCGAAATGTTATGTTTCTGTCATGGTCTGGTCCTCGAGATGAGGGGTGAACCACTTCTGCTGTCCCTCGACTCGCGCCCTGGAACGATCTCGGCAAATCGATTGACGACAACTCGTCAACCCCCTCAAGGCCTCTCTAGGGCACGCGCTGACATGGATTACGGATCCGTGGATCTGGCGCGTGGGCGCTAGATCCAGCGTTAGGAAACAACTCATGGGAGGTCTTCACCAGAACGGTTAAGGGCCAGAAAGCCCAGTTGAGGAGCCATTGAACCGAATGAACTCAGAAATAATTAGAAATTCAACCAAATAAGCCGGATTAAACTTGATTGCGACCAACTTGACGGGACTGTGTCGGATTAGGCTGGCTTCCGACCACGGATCAGGTAACCCTGTGCCCCTGATGGGATAAGAAAGTTCGGGGTCCAAGGCGATCATACACTTTTTCCTGGCAGTTCGCAAAATAAAGGAAGTTGAGGATGATCATGATGATGATGCTGATGATGAGGACCATCGGGAAGGGCTGAGAAAATGACTCCCACAGCGCTGCCACACGTTCGTGATTTTGGAAGCTGGAATGGTGAGAACCCCATTGCCCTGCCACACGATTATGACTTGCGAAAACTGAAATGGTGAGATCCCAATTGCCGTGCCACACGTGTTTGATGATGTTGCCAATCAACATAACAAGATAGCAACTTCGAGTGGCAACTTTACCCCGCGATACTAAAATTCGCCCGTGCCGCCCCTCTCACCCGACCAAATCTGTGTTGGCTGGAGGTCATACAAATGTCAATCGTGAAAGGGGGAGGGTATGATTTGACATCCGGGCGTCGCGGTTATACCAGCGCCGATGCTGAATGCATCCTCCCAGGAACTGCATCCAAAGTACGGACCCGTGGAAATGGCACATGGGCGTGAGTGATGGAGTGGGGGCTCCGAAGACAGGACGAGCTTTCGAAGGAGAGCAACGAAACACGATACCGCTGCTTTCTGTAATTACCTCTTCGTGCATGAGGAAACAAAAACGCACAGACACAATTAATCGTCGACCCCGCGGAAAATATGGGGAATATGGGAAGTGGAGGGGAAGACAAAAACCCAGGACATATGGGCAAATATGCGGAATCCTGTTATTGTGTGTTTTCTGTGTGTCCCTGAGCCCCTTCATTCTTCTCCTGCCCATGCTTCCGAGGCGAATCGAGCCGCGGCGACGAAGGCTGCCACCAGAGGCCCAGAATGGCGAAAACGAGGGAGGGGCATCGGTTACGGAACCTGGTAAAGCTTCGGCTTATGTTGCCCCCATCATACTTAAGGACCACATCCCAGAATTAATTTCGAGCACACGGAAAAGTGTCGAAAGAGTGTCGAAACATTGTCGGACGAGTGCCTCCCAAGGCCCGACACGTGAAAGCCCTCGAGTTTCGGTACTTGGTACTCGAAATTCTTTCTGGTGCTCGAGAATAAAGTCGGTTGGAACATCGTAAGGGTAGGGGGAGGGGAAAAGGCTTCGAGCCTCCTGCCAAGATGCCTTCCACCCCTCCCCCTGCCCCCCTCTGCTCGCGGCCGAAGGCTGCGCAGAGACACCCCCCCAGGTAGTCCCGGCTGGCCTCAAGAGACCCCCCCGAGCAGCCCGGGGCGCGAAACGCCTGCGCGGTGAGACCGCCCGGGGATACTCGGTGTAAGCAACCTATATATATATATATATATATATATATATATTTATATATATATGTATATGTCAGCGAGCGAGACCCCCAAACAGTGCATTTCTAGGCGATAGATGTTGTGCAACCTGTGCGGAGCAATCCATGTGGATGTATATATGTGTATATATATATATGTAAACATACATTTGATGATTTATTAGTATATACATATATATATACTGTTTTACGGAGGCGTACGTCCACGCCAGCTGTCAAGTTAGCCCGACACGTGACCTTTACTTTCAGGACCTTGCACACCGCCCCCCCAGCACACTGGCCGAAGGTTCCACTGCGCCCACAGCCCGCGGGGCCGCTCGGGACCCACAAACGCGGGCCCGAATCACGGAGGGACAGGCCAGCACCGATACACGGTGCACCTCCGAACAGGACGGGCAGCCAAGGGACCTCCCGAGGTCCCGAGGCACCCATCCCGTGGGAGGCCGACCACAAGTCCCACACAGACACCCTCGGCCACGCGCTGGAACGTGCGGCACCAGAAAGGCACACCCTGAAGGTCATCAGCTAACTCCCTTGGGCTTAGGGCACCAACCTGGAGTAGCTGGGGGCATCTATACAGAACAGTCTCCGCGTTCAGGGGCCGCGACGCGGCCCTGGACTACAGGGAGGTAGCGGGTGGGAGCCTTGGAAAGAGGCTACGGAAGGAGACGGCGTTCAACGATGCCCCCAAACAGTATTGCCTTACACAAGCGTAAACGGTCATACTGTTTTACGGAGGCGTACGTCCACGCCAGTGGTCAAGTTAGCCCGACACGTGACCTTTACTTTCAGGACCTTGCACACCGCCCCCCCAGCACACTGGCCGAAGGTTCCACTGCGCCCACAGCCCGCGGGGCCGCTCGGGACCCACAAACGCGGGCCCGAATCACGGAGGGACAGGCCAGCACCGATACACGGTGCACCTCCGAACAGGACGGGCAGCCAAGGGACCTCCCGAGGTCCCGAGGCACCCATCCCGTGGGAGGCCGACCACAAGTCCCACACAGACACCCTCGGCCACGCGCTGGAACGTGCGGCACCAGAAAGGCACACCCTGAAGGTCACCAGCTAACTCCCCACGTCTCCAACCTTGGCGCCCACGCCGTCTAAGAGAAACTATTCTAAAAACTCTACAACCGTGAGGCTAACTTCCAGTCACCGCCTAGACTTAGGCTTGAAAGTCAGCGAAGCTGAGAGATATGTACACACACTCATGCATTGGGCACAAAGAGGGACGGCTGGATAGGGAATAGAAGTTGCACATTCAACGCTCACAATCTGACAAATTCACGGAGAATCTGGAGGCCGCACTGAACATTCGAACATTGTTCATCCTGCGGCCTGACCTTCACTAGGTCAGCAACTGCATCTTCAATATAAATTCTCGCAGTCAAAGTGCTGGCCCAGCGGCCTTTGACGAGTGTCTGCTCCATTGAGCCGGAGCGGCAGAAAAAGTCACTTGCTCCGCCTCGCCGGCAACTGTGCCAGCTGAAGAGACCTCGAAAACCGAGCGCTTCGGCCAAGCGCTGCAAGCCTGCCCTGAGCTGGTTCGGCGACCTCGGCGAGAGCCTGTCTGAAGGCGCGAGATGGGCCACAACCAAGCGCAGCAGCCGCACACAGGCCCTAGACCGCACCACCACGGCCTCAGCTGCATCCTTGCCCGCCGTGGTCTTACTGCTGCCAATGCGGATGACCATACACGATGCACGATCATGAACGTCGCCTGCAGTGAGGCTGAAAGCTTCTCCCCCTCGCAGCATCGCTTCAAAGCTGACGAGAAGAAGGCAGGCGAAATCAAAGGCGCCCGCTGCGATGGCGTAGCCCGCCATGCCGCCGACCAGCTCTGCGGTCAGCGGGAGGACGCGCGCCGCAGGCTCTTGGCGGCGCCACGTCCGCAGGAGTGACCAGGACAAGTCGAGCTTCCTGCGCAAAGACGGGCAGAAAAAGGCCACGCCCGCGATGGTGTTGCTCGCAGCTGCAATGCCAGCGCCCTCAGCCCAGAGCCTCTCAAGGAAGCTAGCGACCAAGCCGTCTGCATCGTCCATAGCCAGTGCGAGCGCAGTCGTGCCACTCTCCTCAGCGCCGTAGTACTGCAAGAGCCTGCGGACCGCAACGGCATACCGCCTGCGGGTCGCCACCCCAACGCGGAGCGACGAGAGGGTGTGGGCTCGCGGGTCACGCCGCCTCACGGGCGGCCTGCACGGGCGGCCTTGCGCACCAAGGGCGCGCGACTGCCGCGCCCCCTGAGCCGCGAGCCACGCCACAGCTTTCTCGATGGCTCGTCGGCCGGATTGTTCTCCGACACGATGTAGCCGATCAGCGGGTACATGTCGGCCGCGACCGCGACCGCTGCCCAGCGCCGGAGCATGGGCTGCAAGCGAGCGCTGCTGCTCCGGCCCTTCGTGATGATGGCCGCGACGACCTGGCTGTCCACGAGGTGGAGCCAGCGGCTGCAGTGGCGGCGAGCGGCGCGAGCCCGCCACCGAAGCGCCGCGAGCGCGGCCTGCAGCTCCCTGACGTTGATGTGCGCCTGCCGCCTCTTGGGCCAAGCTATACTCAGCACGACTCGCCACTTCCACACGAACGGGTCCAGCGACGATCTGGGCCACCCCTTCGGTCGGTACGGCAGGTTCACGTCGAGACGCACATCGCTCCCGCCCTTCTCGGACCTGGCGAGGTAGCTGAGGAGCAAGAGGCGGCTGGCCTCGGTCTCTGGCTCCCCCGCGTCGCTCTCGAAGCAGCCCGTCTCGTCCCACGACGGCGTGCATTCGCCGACGTGCCCCAGCTCCTGCATGGACAGCGGGCGCGTCACAGCCCCCAGGCTCAGCAAGAGCCACTGCAGCAGCCAAGCGACCGAGAACACATTGAAGCTGTTGCCCAGTAGGAAGGACCTGGCGTCGTCGCTATCCTGCTGGTTCGAGCCCTTCGTGGCTACAGCCGTGTAACGCACGTCGAATCCCATCATCCTCTCCCGCTCGGAGCTCGAAGGGACTCGCAAGGACCCGTCGCTGTCCTGCAAGAGGTTTTTCTCTTCGTAGAGCGCAACATGGTAGCGATACGAATCCGACTGCCAGCGAGCGAGCGCCTCGGGCGAAGCACTCTTCACCCCGCGCGGCGCTGAAGGGTAGCCTCGCTGAGGCCTGCTGCACACGAGGGTGGGGTAAGGCCCAGGCTCGCCGATCCAGCGCGCCCCAGGATCCTGCCAATCCAAATTCAACAGGGGCGGCTCACTGCAGCTGACAACGAACATATCCTCACGCTCCTGGAGGACCAGCGGCGGGGTGGGGCGGACGCTCCAGCTCAGCCAATACAGCCGCGGCCTCCTGCAGGGCACCAGAGCCGAGGCACACAGGAACACGGGCTTGACGCCGAGGGCCTGGCTCATGCCACGCAGGCTGCTGGACGTCATGCTTGCGACGTTCTCCACGAGCCACCTGAAGCGCGCCCCGAAAGCGTCTGACAGCAGCCCGAAGATGCGCGGCACCTCGAAGAAGACCGAAGACTTCGGGTCGGCCAGGCCTCGCCCAGCAGCGTTCAGCACCGTGAGCCCCTGGCACGGGCTGCCTGCGCCCGCGACCACAAGGTCGACCTCGGACTGGTAGGCGATCCTCAAATCCTCCACCGTCTGGGCGGTCACGGTCCTGACGTCGCCCCAGTCGATGGCGCCTGGCCACCTGAGCCGCACGACCCTCCTGGCCTTGGCGTCCGTCTCGGCGCTCACGTACCCGACGATGCGCACGGGCAGGCGCGAGAGCGCGACCGCCAGCCCGCCGATGCCGTCGAACAGCCCGATGCAGAGGACCCTGAGGACGCGGGCGACGATGGCCCGCGGGATCCGCGGATTGCTGCGAGTCCAGGGCGCCCGCGGGTCGACTGGCAGGCCGAGGACCCTCGCCCCCGCGCCCAGCTGAGCGCCAGGCTCGCCGGCGGCGAGGATAGACGCCTCCGCCTGCTCATGGAGGCCCGTCGACACGCAGACCCCGCCCCCGAACTCGGACGCGTCTGAACACGACGCCATCCCTTCGAGGCGGCTCCTCAACGAAGTAGCGGCGAGCGGGATCACGAGGAGCGCCGTCATCAGCTCCTCCCTCATCTCCCGCGTCAGGTAGACCTTCGCCCGCGGCTCTGAAAGCCTCCACACTGCATTCAAGATGCTGAGCAAGGGCCGTCGGAACTCGAAGACCCTGACAAGGCGGCCGAGCACAGTCATGGCCAGCCTCCACGGGGCCAAGTCCACGCCGAGCGTCGCGATGGCGAGACCGCAGGCGGACAACGCCTTGCTGAGGGGGGCCCCGATCCGCCCCGTGACGCCGTCAACAGAAGCCCCCATCCTCTCAACGCGAAGCTGGCGGAGGTGCGCCTTGTCGGAGGAGATCGCCACCTGCGCACGGCCGTAGCTGGCACGGGCCGCGGCCTGCAACTCTGCCTGGCTGCCAAGCAGCTCTAGCGCCGCGGCCTCCTCGATGATCTCGGGGGCGTCGAAGTCGTCGATGTATACCTGCCACCAAGATGCAAGGACGGGGCCCTGCTTAGCAAAAGCGAGCGGCCGCACCGTGTCCTTCCGCCACTCTGCCTCTGGTGGTAGGCCCGCTCCGAGCGGGGGCGGAAGCCGACACAGCCGCCGATGTATGTGCTGGAACAGCGGCACGGCGAGCATCCAACCCATCGAGATGACAGCTGAGGCGACGAAGACCCGCGGCGCCGCGCGCCCAAACAGGTCGCCGCGCAGCGCCTTGCCCACCGCCATGTGAGCATGCCAGCAGCACGGGATCCGCCACACAAAGAAAGCCCCCTTCTGGTCATCGCCAGACCACAGCAGCAGGGAGCCCTCGGGCAGATGAAGGGTCGTCCACCCCGTCGACGCCGCGAGTGTAGACGCCTCACCGACGAACGGCTTGAGGAGCGAGTTGCCTGGGACCATGTTGAGGATGAGCCTGGTGACCCGCTCGGCCCCCGGCCCAGGCGCTCCCTTCTTCTCGACTGCGAAGAGGCCGTTGAGGAGCGGAGCGCCCCGCACCTGGAACACCTCATGCGGCTCGAGCACCGTAAAGATGCCCAACTTCACCAAGTGCACCGCCAGGGCCTCCCAGTCGCTGTCAGAGATGACGTTGACCCGCGCCCTCGGGAGCGGGTTGGGCCACTCAGCCTCGGGCTTCAGCGCCACCGTGGGGTCGTTCAGCCAGGCGCCGAAGTCCGCATCCACGAACTCGCATGCGTCCAAGGCGCCTGCGTGCTCCGGCTGCGGCAGGCCCGGCTTCAGCTCCGCGAGCACGCACGGGAGTGCCTTGACCGTGGGCTCCCCGCTGTAGTCGATGGCCGCGTGCTGGAGGGCGGATGACAGCGCGGGCACCTCCACGCTCGCGAAGGGGTCCTCCGCAAAGACCTCGGCCCGCGACAGGAGGTGCGTCATGGCCTGCCGCTGCGCCAGCGTGAGGGACCCCTCGTGCTGCCAGGTGGCGGTCGCCCGCCCACAGTACATGCGGTTGAGGCCGAGCACCTCCAAGTAAAGCCAGCACTCCACCATGACGGACCTGGCCACTCCTGCGAGACGGCACCTGCCGCTGCGAGGGCCGCATCGGCTGCGAATCCATCGCCTCACCAGGGAGAGAGAGGGCAGGGGCAGCGGGAGGACGTCACGTCCCCGCACCCCGCTCCCCCGCCTTGTGGACGTACGCATCGTGAACTCCCTAGCGAAGGCGCCCAGACCCCCAGGGTCCGTGATGGCAAGGCCCAGCAGCGTGACGGACAAGTCCACGGCAGTGAGGCTCGACCCAAAGCCGACCGTGACCACGCGCAGCCAGTCCTGGAAGTCCGAAGTGGTGAGCGGGTCCTGGCCTGGGAGGGGGCCTGGAGGGGCCTCGGCGGCGCTGAGTGGGCCATCGGCCGCAGCGCTGCCCCCAGAGGCGCCCGCGCAGGCCAGGCCCCCCCCAAGACCGCTCGCTGCGGGCGGCGGGGCGACCTCTACCGCAGCGTCGGCACGAGGCTCCGCAGACGGGCATCGTACGCCTTGACCGTCTCGCCAGGCTTCTTCGGGCACTTCGCCTTGGCATCCTTCCAGGGCCGCGTCAGCACGACCGAACGGGCTGGGGCTGCCGACCTGTCGGCCAGCATGCGGTCGGCCTCCGCGGAGCCTGCGGCTGCTGGCTGCCTCTGCGCCTGGGCCTGCGCTGCAGCAGGGGGTATCCCCCCTGCGTGGCCAGCAGGGCGTGGGGGCAACGCCGAACCCACCTCGCCCCGGCCGACCTGCTAGCCCTGAGGCTTCTGCCGCAGCCGTGAGGCAAGCTCCTCCAGCTTGAGCTCGCCGTGCTGGATGCTCCTGATCATCTCCTCCTCCTCGTTGCGCAGCGCGAGAGGCTGGTCCCGCGGCGGTATCAGCTCGAGCCACTTCGCCGCCGACCAGCTCCCGTCCCCGACAGCCACCTGGATGGCCTTGAAGCGCTGGGCCAGGATGTCGGCCACCGCGGCCGTGCGCCCCTGCAGCAACAGGTCCAGCGCCTCCGCGATCGTCCGCAGCTCGCGGTAGATCTCGCCCCCTATCTCCTTCACAGGGTGCTGCGGCAAGTAGACCGACAAGAGGAACCGAAGGACGATTGGGCCGTGCGGATCGACCGACCCGCCGCCGTCCTGCGACCCCAGAAACTCTGCCATCTGCGCCAGGCTCAGCTCCGCGAGTCTGCCTGGGTGCTCGAGGGCCAATCTCCTGCAGTGGGCCCGTCGAGACGCGAGGCCCTTCGGCAGCAAGTCGCCCTCGGCGGTGGCGACACCACCGTCGCCGCCGAAGGACGGGTCGTCGGACGACCTGGACGCGCTCTGCAGCGCCTTGAGGAGGGCCGTCAGCAGCTCCTGCACGCCAGCTCCGCCCTGCCCAGCCGCGGCGGCGGCCGCCTCTGCGCCCTTGGCGTCCTCGGCCGAGGCAACTGCCCCGACCTTCGCCGCCTTCCGCACGCGGTCCTCGAGGACCTCGGCGAGCGACCGCTGCGGTGGCGGCCCGCCCTGCCGCGGGACCTTCGCGGGCGGCTCGTCGTCCAGGGCAGCGACCGCCTCCGCAGCTCCCGCGGCGGCCCGCCGCTGCTGCTGAAGCCGCGCGAAGCGATCCTGCGCTGCCTCCAGCTTCCCGCGGAGGCTGGCGCGGCGGCTGCTCCCCTCCGCCTCGACAACGTCGCCACTCCAAAGCTCGTCCAGCCCTGGCTGCTCCGACGCGGCCGGCCTCCTGGCTGGCGCCTCCACGGGCACCCCGCCAGCGAGCCGCGGTCCGAAGAGGTCGGCGGGCCAGACCGCGTCTGGGTTGTCCGAGAGGAACGACGCAAAGATCTGCCGCAACTCGTCGGCCGAGACGGGGGTCGCATCTGTGATGTGCACCAGCTCTGTGCAGCCCCGCGGGGGCTGAACCTGGCACGGCTGCGTCCGACACACATGGACGAGGGGCCGCGCAGTCACAGCACCCCGCTCGCCTGGGTTCGACGCCCACCAGTCCCAGTACGGGTCGCTTGAGAAAAGGAACCTCGGCCTGGCGTACGTCTCGACCCCGACGGAGAGGCGAAGGACGACCCACGTGAAGCGGCACTGGACGTCCCCCTGGGCATCGTAGCCAGTCGACGAGTACACCTGGCCTTCGTCGAGCCGCAGATCCTCGGCGGGGACAGGAGGCAGTCCTCCGCCCTCCTCGTCCAGCTCGTCGCCCGACGGGGTGTACAGCTGCGCGCTCCCGTCCAGCTCCTCGTCCTGATCTCCGGCCATGAGAGGGCGCTTGCGCTCGCAGCGCCGTCTCTCTCTCTCGGGAGTCCCCACCCCGACCTGGGGCGGACCAGGTCGGAGCCGGAGGAAGCAGACGAGGACCTCGGGCGAGCACCAAAGCAGTGAGGTGTCGGCTCGCCCGAGGCCCCTCAAACCCTGCAAGCCTTGGAAAGAGGCTACGGAAGGAGACGGCGTTCAACGATGCCCCCAAACAGTATTGCCTTACACAAGCGTAAACGGTCATATATGTTGTAAAATCGATGTGGTGCTTTGTGTGGTGCGATCAGTGTTGGGCAATATATATATATATATATATATATACATTATGTATATATAAATATATAGGTGGTGCAATGTGAGTGGTGCAATCTTGTGTGATGCCATCTATGCGGTGCAACCTGTGCGCAGCGCAATCTATGCGAGGCGGCGACGGGGCGGCGACGGCGGGTACATAGCCGCCAGACCGGCACACAGACCCCAGACGACAAGGCGGCGACAAGGCGGCGAAGGGGCGGCGACGGCGGGTACGGTGCCACCAGACCGGCACGCAGGCCCAGTTCCTGAGCAAACAAACCTGATCGGACAAGAACGGGAAGCGAGGGCGTATTGGGCGAAGAAGAAAAGGAAGGCGAGGACAACGAGGAGTCGATGACGAGGACGACGTGGCGAACGTGAGGATAGCGAGGAGGAGCATGAGGACAACCAGGAGGAAGAAAAGCACAAGGAGCAAACAAATCCGCCGACCCCCGCTTGCCGGTGGTGCGAGGGGCGTGTGAGATGATTGGCTGCCCCCCTCCCCTGGGGTCGGAAATCCGATGAAAGGGGTGCGCCCCAGGGTGGGGGGTGGGGCCCACGAGCTCAGCAACGCTCCCAAGGCCTCCGGAGCCTCCATTTCTACTCTGTTGCCCCCAGGATGCCTCATGCTTGCTCGAAGAGGTCCAACACACACAGGAGTCCTCGAAGACAACCAAGATAGCCTCAAGACTGCCCAAGAGATCTCAAAGACGCCCTAAGAAGGCTCCAGGACGACCCCCCAGAGGCCCCAAGAAGCAAAAATCGTCCAAATCCTTCGGGGAAGCGTGAAACAATTGAACAAAGTCCCATTGATTTTTTGACAGCGTCCAAGAAACTCCAGAGGCCCGCATGCTCGCTCCTAAGACGGCCCAAGAAGTCCCCAAGAGGGTCCCAAGACGGCCGTAGAGGGTCCCACGACGGCCCAGGAGGCGCCCAAGATGGCGCAGGAGAGCCTCAACAGAGTCCCAAGAGGGGCCCCAGAGAGGCAACTCGAACTGACATTCCGAGCCCTCCGCCCCAAGAGGATCCTCAACACCGCCAGCAGGCGCCCAAGAAACTCCAAAGAGGCTCGAAGAGGCCCCCAAGAGGCCCAGAAGCAGCTCCCAGAGGGTACCCAAGAGGTCTCCAAAAGCTTCACCCATTGACTTCATTCCTCGTCAGAGGGTGAGCGGAACGGAGCGAGTCTCTTGAACAAGAGCCCCTAAATCAAGCACTCTATGGGGAATACAAATGTATATGTCGCAATAGTTTCCTCTGGCGGTGAGAGCCGAGTCTTCGGGCCTCTGGTGAATCCCAGCGAGCTCCTCGTCGGTGCAGTAGACGCCGCGCTCGGAGGCGTCGTCGACGATGGCGCAAAAAAACGGCTGGTCGATGCCTTCCGCTGGTGAGCGGCGCCACTGCCGGCACAGGGTGCCGAACTCCACCTCCGCAGGGAGGGAGGAAGAATACCCCGACATCCAATGTACAGTCGGCCCGTATCAGAAGGATTCGCGATAAGGATGCAAGGGCCTTGGACGCCAATTTCGAAGCTTTTCGAGCGGGAGGCGGCCAACGAAAGTAGCCAAGGATGGACACAGGAGGCAAGGATGCAAGGGTACCCTTTGAGAGGTTGCCCATCCCAACTATGCAGGTTGATTGTGTTGGAAAAATCAAGGCAGATGTTATTCACAATGTTCTGCCTCTGTGATGCCTCGCAGGGCCCCAGGACCATCAGGAAACGACCCTGGCTGCAAGCACAGCCCCTGGGAAGGGGTCAAGACCTCTGAGGGTCCACGCCATGAAAAAACGCGACGTCGGGGGGGGCCTGACGAGGAGGGAGGGGGATACAGTTCACCAGCATCATAAGGATGCGCGGCAAGGATGCAAGGGCCTTGGAGGCGCCCATGTGAACGTTTCTCGAACCAGGTTGGCCAGCGAAAGTGGCCAAGGATGGGCGATGCAAGGGTGCCCTTGGCCCTTGGGAAGGTTGCCAATTCTTATGATGCGGGTTGACTGTACAGAGCGCCGGGAGCTGTCCCCAGAGCAGCACGGCGGGTGCTCCGGAGCCGTTCGGGCCTCCTTGCGAAATGGTGTGGGCACAGGACTCAACTTCTCGCCAGAACCTGCCCATGGAAATATCCTTGAATGTCATAGTCGCAACAATCTACGTGGTGAAACCTGCGTGTGGGAACCGTCGGACGGGGGAGGAGGAGGAGGCAGCGGATGCATGTAGAGCGAGAACGACAGCATGATGCAAATGACTTGCCCAAGATACGCTAAAGAAGCTCGGGAGCATCTGGCGGCTCTCGCTTGTGGAGCCCGTGCAGAGCAAGAGGAAACTCGGTACAGCCTGGAAACCGTTGCACGCATCATTGTCAGGACCTCCCGATTGCGCCTCTGCGTGAGGGGAGGGAGCGTACAGCGAACGCATGTCGTGATGACACCGGCGTTGATCACTGACACCGCGTAGATCGTTCAACCTTGAACTTAACGGGCGAAGAACGGTGTAAAGTAAACTTTTTCGCTGTCGGGGGCGCCTGTCCCAGGGCGGCTGGAAAGTTTGTACCCTTACGGTGGCACCGTAGGGGTATAAACTTTCCAGCCGCCCAGGGGCAGGTGTCTCCGACGGCGGAAAGTTTATCTTACACCGTTCTTCGCTCGCTGATGAACGGTCGAGCGGCCGCCCGGTCGCCAGATCGTTCCAAGGTAGCCGATTTTCTGGGCCCCTGGCGGCGTTCAAAAAACGGAGCGCCCGCGGCGGGGCCGCCGTCGCGTCGACACGGCACGATCTGGCGATCGCACGGCCGCCGGTCGCACTGAAGGCTGAAGGATCTATGCCATGCCAGAGACCAACGCCAGGGTCGCCACGACACGAATCTATACCGTACCGAGAGAGGATCAGAACACTGCATCAACTCATTTTCTCTGAGGTCCGCGCGTACTTATTGGATCGCGACTGGAATTCCCCTCCCTGGCGCGCGGAGCGCGCCAGGGGCGGCGCCGGAGACGTCGCCACGTGGGCCCAGCGTCGATCCAAGAGATCCGCACAGAGATGCGACAGCTCATGCTCATGTCACTGTTTCTGCATCGATTCTCAGACCTGCCTCTTCCACTGGGGCCCGACATGCGGACAAGCTTTCAATCCAACTGGGCTTCCTTGGAAGAGACGCCACGAAGCCGAGGAGCAGTGGACATGACTAGAAGTCTGGCCTCGGGTAGTGGCCAGATTTTCATTTATATCCACTGCGCCTCTGGATTCTGGGAAAAGGAATCCGAAACTCCAAGACGCAGTTGATATGGAGACCCGTCGGTCAAAAGAAGTGGGTAGTAACACAAGGTAGGAAGGCGTTGAACATATATTGGGCTTCTGCCCGCCCCCTGGAGAGGAGGGGAGAGGGAAGACCACTCGACTCTCAAATTGGGAAGATTAGGATTTGGGCGCCCAGGAATACCCTCTTCGAACGACCAGCGTGTACCCACTGCGCCTCTGGCTGCTGGGGGAGCAGAGGCCTCCCAGATGGGCTCCGAGGATCGCGCCGCATACTCCGCCCCATCTGGGAGGCCCAGTCTCGCCATCGCTCAGACGTCCATTCCCCGTGCATGTTTCGATTTCGTGTGTGCATTTTTCGCCAAATGCTCAAGAATGCTCCTCAATGGTCCTCGCCGAGAAAAAAATGCACACGTCCGAGCCTGCCAGGGGAAGGGAGTCCGCCACTCCAAGACGCAGTGCATCTGCAGACGGACCTTGCCCGCGCTCCTGGTGGACATTCGGGTCGGGCGAAAGAGGGGGATAGCAACGGAGGGGTTTGAGAATCAGCTCACGTGGCTGATTTTCCCGGCGCCTCGGTGGGGCCGAAACCGGCTGCATGCCGCAAGTTTCGTAACCCCCCCGTGTCCCAATTCCCCCCCTAAAACAAGGCTATAGGATCGGGATAAATCGCTCCAGAGCGGTCCGGAGCGCTCTCAGAGCGTTCCGGAACGCTCTGGAGCGGCCCCGGCGCCCGATACATCCTCCAAACCCGCCGATTCTCCGAGATTTCGAGTTCTCCCGATCCGATTTTTCCCCGATCCTCGAGTCGTCTTATAACGTCACCCCCCCTGTCCCAGTCCCCCCCCTTTCGTCCGGCCCGCGACATGGACCCAGACATGCGACGTCCTGATTTTTTCAGGACGGCGCCCCTGGAAATCTAGACACTTTCCCTGGGGCCGGTTTTTCGTCCTGAGTCGTTTTTTGACGGTCCCGAGGCCCGGCGAGGGCCCCCAGGGGCCGAAAATAGCGAAAAACCTCCCGTCCTGATTTTTTTACGACGCCATCATGTCTGGGGAGGCGCGGCCGCCCGGCGCCCGGCCGGGAGCCGACGGCAGCCACGGAGGGGCCCCGCGGGGCCCCGCACGGCCGCGGCGCCCGCGGAGGCCCCGGGGGGGCAGAGGCGTGGGCCCCCGCCGCGCCGAGCAGGGCAATCGAGCCGCCCCAACGCAAAGAGACCCCTGACCCGTTTTGGGCGGGGGCCGATAAGTCAGGGGGGCCTCGGCCACAAGAAACCTCCGCAAGAAACCCAACCCTGAAATCCGCGATTTGTTTAATGAAAACCCAAATTTGTCGATCGACAATCATCCAGGTCTTATTGGGGACCCATCGAAGTCCAAGAAACCCAGGGCACCCTGGCAAAATCCAACTGGTTTCTTGGCACGCGCCCCCACTGTAAGTTAGGAGGGCCAAGAGCAGAGAAGGGACAGAACCGTGCGCTGTTCCGCAGGGGTGTCGGGCCGAATCGCACGGAACTGGCATCCCCGGTGCAAGGACGGGGCCCTCGGTGAGGCCACGTCCTCACTGCGCTGGTAGGGTCAGCCAGGGCTCTCCGACTCGCGATGACAGGAGGGCAGGGGATCTGAGGGGCAACGACCGGGGGGGAGGACTGGCATGGAGGGGGATGGAGCGACCTGGACTCGGCGTTGCGTCGCCAACAGATCGGCGATCGGCCCCCGGCAGCGAAGCCGCACCTTCCTGGGCGGGTTGGGGCCATGGGGCCTCCATCGGCGATCACTGGGCGATTTGGGGGTCGATGCAGCCCGCCCTATGCCTGTCCTCCCCTACAGTTGCCCATGGGAATCGGCCGCACGCCACCGCCGCCCGCTGAGGAGATAGTCGCAAGCGCGAGGGCCCCTGGGCGCGAGGGGGCCCGGTCGTCATTGGCGGCGGGGTCACGACACCGGTCAGGAGAGCCCAGAGTCGAATTGACAAGTCGGATCGGTGATCGAGGTGATCGGATCGGCGGAAATCGGCAGACGAGTCGGGAGAAGTCAAATCGGATGAAATCGGCGGACTCGGAGGCCTCCACTGGGACATTGGAGTCCAAATCGAAACCCCAAATCGAATCGGATCAGGAGCGGATTGATCGAAATCGAATCCAATCGAAACTGTGGAAATGAGCCCAGAACGGTTGCCCACGAGAGCCAAACAATGCCACACTGGATCATTCGTTCGTGTCCCGATCTTGGCGGTGGTCATACCTACCGTGCTCGGAAACGCGGGTTACTGATCTCTGTGGCTCTGGCGCGCGGGGGTCGGACCCGCGGCTCGGGGAACGCAACCCCCAGAGCACGGCAGCAATGTGCCGCCACATTTGGCGACGGGGCGCGCCGCTTTGGCACCGAAGCGGGGCTCGTCGCCAGTCCACGCGCCCTGATCCACGTGCGCGCTTCCTCGATCTGAGCACGAGGGCCGGGGAAACACTCAGAGCGCTCAGCTCTCCCTCGGGAGGAGGAGGAGGAGCGAGGGGCAACGCAGGCTCTGCCCTGGAAGGGTTTCGGGGATCGAGGCTCTAGAACGTTCCGGTTTCGTCGGCTCCCGCCACCTCCGCCTCGCCGAGGGCGCTCTGGGAGTTCTCAGAGCGTCCCGCACGGCCGGTGGGGAGCAAGGTTTTGACCCCAGAACCACGGGGCAACGATAGGGGGCGGGCTGCTCGGGGAGGGAGAAACATCGAGCTAGAATCGGCGATGAGCGCCAGTAGATCGGCGACAGGCCCCCGAAAGCGCATCCGCATGTTCCTGGGCGGGTACGTAGGGCGGACTATCGGGCTTCCATCGGCGATGGATGGGGCGGTTGGGGGTCGCTGCATCCCCCACCCCCCGAGCATATCCCCTCCGAACGTTGCCCCTGAAGAAGGAGTGAGTGAGTGACCAGTTCAGTCGCGAGGCGAATCCGAAGAACAACTAGAGCTTCAAAAAGCTCAGGCCAACTCCGAACCTGCGGTCTGCAAGAGTTCTGGACCAATACTTGGAGGAGGACAGGGAGGATTTTTTTCACTCGAGGGCAGAAGGGACAGCACTCTGGCGTTGCTGGCCCCAATAGCTCACAGCCTCTGCAGCTGCAAGCGGATCTTGGTGTAGAAGACGAGCAAGACCGTCAGCAGGAGCGCAGGCCCTTGCCAGTTGCCTTGCCGTTGAAGTCGCCCTTGTCCTTGCCCGCGCCCATGACGTGGGGCGGAGCGGTGACGGGCGGCAGGATGGTGTCCTCCACCTCGAACAGGGTCTTATCGCCAAATTGGTGGCCCTGCTTGTCATTATTGATCTTCGACACGGCGTAGTTGGTCATGGGTTCCTTCAGGGTATGCGCCTTCGTTATGCGCTCCATGTTGACGGACCAGTCGTACTCAGTCGGCTTGAACTCGCAGGAAGAGTCCGCCATGCGCGAGAAAACCGCAACCCTTTCCGCCTTGTCGCCCAGCACCTCCTTCAAGAGCTTCGAGGGTGTCTCGAACTCCGCCTTCAGGTCCTTCTTCATCAGCTCCTCCATCTTCTTGGAGTCGTAGTCGTTGTTGGTGGCCCCCTGTTGGATCCGAGTGTTCTCCAGGATCATCACGTCATCTACGCTCGGGGCCGAGAAGACCTCCTGCACTTCCGCGCTGGTGTTGCCGTCGCCCGACTCCTGGCACGCCTCCGAGGTCGTCACGTCGGACGCCACGTCGACGCACTTCCGAGGGCGGCGCCGCCCCCGCAGGAGCCGCTTGCCGCCCGCCTCGTCCTTGGACAGGGACGCGACCTCGAGCGGCACGCCAGCGGCATCCGTGAAGACGTGCTCCGCCACGTTCCTCCACGCGCGCTGGCCGCCTGTAACCTTGGGGCGCCGCGCCTCAGCAGCCGCGCGGACGCCCTCCTCGATGACGGGGGCAATCAGGCCCAGACAGGCATCGACCTCGACCTGGACGCCACCGCCGCCTCCCGTAGCCACTGCCACTGCACGGGCCGCCCGAATGGCAGCCGCCGCGACCGCCGCCAAGGCCTGGCGGGTCGCGCCGCACTCCGCTGCCCCTCGCACGGCAGCACCAACCAGCGCCGCCAAGAGCTCCAGCTCGCCTGCCGGGTCCCCGTGCCGGGGAGCGACCGCTGCCATGCCCAGCCGCCGGCGGAGTCGCGCGCGCGGGCCAAGGGGCGGCTTGAGCCAAAATGGCTACGGACAGAGGACAGGGAGGAAGCGGAGACGTAGACGTGGGAGGAAGGAGGATGAGGGGGGCAAGGAGGGAACACGCGATGCTTTGATGCACAACTCCGCCTGCCAGTCCGCGTCGGTGCCGTCGAAGCCAGACATGCCAGCAAATGTCTTGAGCTCGTCGCTGGTGAGGTAGCCCTGCGTTAGGGTGGCCGCGGGCCCAATACGCTCAAGGCTGCCCTCCCATCTGAGGGGGGGAGGGAGATGAGGACGGGGAGGAGTAGGGAGGATCTCCTCCTCCTCCTCCTCCTCCTCCTCCTCCTCCTCACTTCCACTCTCTCCTCGTAGCTCATCGTTGCTCCTTGTCGTTTTCGCTCCTTCCCCGTCCCCATCCCTCTCTATGCGCTCATCGTCGTTTCGCTCCTCCTCCCCCTCCTCCTCCTGCAGGGTCAGGAACGGAAGGAAGGCTTTGTTTTTGACAGGCGCCCTGAACCCAAGCCTCACCTCAGGTTAACGATGAGGACCAGACCAATTCACCCGACACTGCGGGCCCTCCCTCTTCGCGAAGCGACTTGCGAACCTGAGACAGCAAATCAGGCTCGGCCTGAGCACCCGTGTCAGATCCACTAGAACGGAAGGAAGGGAAACATTGATAAGGGAATGACGGCCGCGATGCCCTCTCGCGAACCGAAAACTGCCAATTCACTAATCGACGTGTCAGGGTAGGAGGTCTGTCCACCCCCGACCCTTTCGGGCCATTAACTCGGCCCTCCGGCGGCCCTTCGAGACGCTCTCGGCGAGGCGCAGCTGCAGAACAAAAAAATACCCCGAGGCGGGCAGACCACCGACGACCAACGAACACATGAAGAGCACCTTGCGCCTCGAGCCCGGACCTCGCCTCCTCTGCGTTGAGTCGTGCCTGTCCCTCTGCCGGAGGAATTTTCAAGACTAGTCAGAAAATAGTCTGGGGACGATGCCTCGACAGTGTCTGCGCCCGTCTCGGGACATCCTCGAACGTTTCCAATATTCTTCCAGCAAGCATCCGCCTGCAGGAGGACATGCCCGCTCTTTTGGGACGCCCGAAATGGGTACGGAAAATATGGGTACAATGCCCAACAACAAATGTTGTCCCAAACCAACAGCGGCCGCTGTTGGACAGGCGGCCTTCTGTCTCGAATGGACACAGGCCGCGGCGGCGCGGACAGCGAATCCTGTTCAAAATGAACAGGAACTGCTGTTGGGCATTGTACCCGTTCTTTCCGTGCCCATCTCGTTCGTGCAGAACCTTGCCCTCCCGGCGCTGCCCCCCGGGGGCCGGGCCTTGCAGTCCACGTCGAGGGCCCTGAAGGCCCTCCGCGCCGCCTCCGCTCGGCGGCCGCCGCGCGGCCCGCCGGCCGGCGCGGCGGCCTCGGCCGCGCCCGCGGCGCCCTGCGGCACCGGCCGGGGCGCGGCGGGGAGCTCGTCGGGCTCGTGCAGGCCCGCCGCGCCTGGAAGGGGGGCGGGAGGAGGAACCCACCGCGCAGGGGGTCCCAGCGCGGAGATCCAAGAGGTCGGCGCGGAGCGCCAGGACTTTCTGTTCCTGGCGCCTGTGTTTCCTTCGAGGGGCGGACTGCGTACGCACACGCACCGATCCTGAGCAGGCCCAGAAGTCCGACGTCTCGCTCGTTTTCAACGAGGGGTCCCCGAGGAAATCTCGACCCCGTCCCCAGGACCAGCTTTTCACCCCGAATCGTTCTCTTTGGTGACGGCCCTGGGACTGGTACGGGTGTGCGGGTGAGGGCCCTGCGCGAGGGCGAGAATGAGAATGACGCAGAGAAGACAAAATAAGGGCGCCTCACTCATCGCGAGGACGCCAGTGAAGGTTATTTCCAGATTAGCCCAACGGATTTTCATGCGGGGTCTTTCCGTCGGAGTCATTGCTGACGGTCCTGGGACTGGTACGGGCCCTCGGAGGCCGAGACGTAGCAAAAGTACGTGTGTCGTGATTCCTGCGCTCCGTCGGAGATCTGGGGGCCCCTCCCGAGCCCAGGAGGGGCCTGGGCAGTATCGGTACACGCGGCCGGAGCCAGGGCTCCAGCGGAACGGTGCTCTGAAGATGACGTGGGCCCGCTCCTCTTTGCTTTCGATCTTCGGGTCGGGGGAAAGGGGGGGATAGCAACGGGGGGGGGTTGAGAATCAGCTCACGTAGCTGATTTTCCCGGCGCCTCCCGGCGCCGGAGGTGGCGATGTATCGAGGAAATGGGCCCCTCGGTGAGGCCGAAACCAGCTGCATGCAGCAAATTTCGTAAACCCCCCTTTCCTAATCCCCCCCTTTCGCCCGGCCCGAGATCTGCAGCGAAAGCGGAACGAAGACAGAACGAAGAAAAACGGGATCGGCGCTCGCCCCCCCCGGCGGGGCCTCCGGCGCTGCCCCTGGCGCGCGGAGCGCGCCAGGAAGGGGGGCTTCAGCTAGGAAGGCACTAACTATACACCAACACCGATCCTGGCCAGGATCACCCTGGGCCCAGGATTGGTGTATACGCCCTCCTGCCTTGGGCAAGAAGGCATATACACCGATCCTGGGCCCAGGGTGATCCTGGGCCAGGATCGGTGTTGGTGTATAGTTGGTGCCCTCCGATCAGCGAAAATCCAGGACATCCGCGCGGAGCTCCGCAAGGTTATGTTTCTGCCGTGTCGGCCCCCTTGAGAAGATCGCTACACCCTGCGAAATACTTAAGGAATCATGGGTTAAGAAATTCATAGTCTCAGAACTTGAATAAAAACCCTAGGATTCTCATTGAAACATTAAGAATAATCGAGACCCTGGCCGAACATTTAAGTTTTCTTAAGCATCGCCTAAGGTGTAAATCAGGCATGGAAGACGGATGCTCCGGGGTATGTGGACGGCTCGAACAAACAACTCTCGAAAACTGTTGGTCGGTCGTCCCCACGGTAGCCAATGTCGCGCACAATCGCGAACAAAACGGATAATCACGCATCTCCCTCACACGGCGCTTTTGAGTTGTTTGGGTGCTACTTTCGCACTAACGGGCGCCATTTGGCGATGTTGGGCGCCATTGGCGCCGTAGGGCCTAGGATCTGACGTTGCAAAAAAAAGCTGCGTCGCACAAAATCACGACTATAGGCCTGGACATTAATTTTCTGCGTCATTTTCCGAGCTGGAACTAAATATGAGGGTCCTGGGGCCCGAAACTGGGCGGAAACGCCCGTTGTGAAAACATGCCACTCCAAGATCTCAAGGTATGCAGATGTCCGTTCAACCCAAGACGAGCGGGACCTTCCGTGATTCACTAGTGAACGCTTTCTGATTCGGCATTTCGACATTGCGCGGAAAGGGAGGGAGGGAGGGGGTCTGGCTCTGGACCCTTGCTTAGCGCGACCAATTACAACAATGCGTCCTATGGTGGAGTCTCCACCTGCCTGAAACGGGCGCCAAAGGAAGCCAAGATCTACTCCATGGTGGAGAGGGGGGGAGGGGGGGTGCGAGGGCCCGCGCCGATCGGCAAAACAATGAATAATCGGCAGCGAGCGAAGGGGGGAAATGAGAAGGAGAAGGTCTTCTCAAAAGGTTCGGAAGTCCCTTGGCCTTTGAGACGTTTTCTAAGCTTTCTCCCCGAAGACAAGAAACTTCCCAGCAGGCGCGATGGCTTCCGAGAAGTCCCGCCGCCCTCTGAGAAGGTCCTCTCTTTCTCACTCCCCCCCCCCTCCTCGCTCGCAGCCGAAACAAGGAAACGATCACCTACGTTTCGGTCGGGCATGTCCCCTACGGGCGGAGCTTGGACGAAAAATAAGAGGTAGTTCATAAACGCTCAAGCACTGTCAAACATATGCCATACAGTCCCCGGACTTTTTTTTTGCCTTTTCTTGGAACATCCCTCCTGTAGAGGGACATGCCCGACTCAAACCTACGTCATAAGTATCGTTTATCCGATCCTCATCCCCAGCGGCGTGGGCTGGGCCCCACTGGCCGATTTACCCCCCCAGATGGGGATATAGGCCGTTCCCTTCGGTTTCGAGGGGTGTATCCCCAGCTGGCGGGGCAATTTGGTGGGGGTCTCGAAGGGGATAGGGATGGGGATGGGGGCCGGCGAAACGACACTGACGTCAGGATGCTTCTCTGCGCCCCCCAGCGCCGCCGCAGGGGTTCCGGCGGAGCCCGCAGGCGGCCACGTGGCCCGCGTACGCGGCCGCGGGGCCTCGCCAGCCGCACGCGGCGAACGGGCACGGCACGAGCCCGCCCAGGGCGCCCGGGGCGCCGCGGCCGCCAGCGGGCCCGGCGCTGCCGAGCGGGGGGGCTGCCGAGAGGGCACGCAACTCTGCTTGGATCGCCGTGGGGCTTGCCGATGACTACCTACTCCAAATTCCTGAATTAATCATCCCCCGGGACCGGCTTTTTGGGGCGCCCTTTTTGTAACTGCAGGGGTCCGGTTTGTTAGGGCGCTCTCTTTGGATTGGAGCTTAGGGGGTCCGGTTTCTCGAGGCGCCCCGTCGAAGAAGGGGTCCGGAATATTAGGTCGCATTTGGAGGGGGATCGGGTTTCTCAGGGGGGGTCGATTAATAATGGATTTGGAATACTACACCATCCAGACCACCCCAACCTGACCCGAAGGCCCAAGTTTCGGGTTGGGGGTGGGGACGGACTCCATGTGTTTGTTCGATGTTCCCCAAGCCCCCCCCCACTGGAAATCGAGGGTAGATGTGGGCCTTTGGGATGAGTTCGGGTGGTTTGGCGGGTGGTGAGCTAAGGGGATAAAGCGGGAAAGGAATTGGATGCCGAGGCGGGTCATACGGTCGACCGTATCTTAAGGATGCACGCTAAGGATGCAAGGGCCTTGGGAGGCCCATCTCGTAGCTTCTCGAGCGGGGCGCGGCCAACGGAAGGAGCTTCTCGAGAGGATACTCACCCCTGCAGTGGAGGCTCGACCACAAGAACCCCCCCACAAGAGAAAGACCTGATACCCCAGGACGCTCGTTGTTTCTCCCAACCATCCTGTGGTGTTGGGTCCTCGTTTTGAAGTGACAGCGCCCCGCGTTCCTTCCTTCCTTCCTTCCTTCCTTCCTCTCCTCCTCCTCCTCCCCTCTCCCCCCCACCCCCCTTCCTCCTTCATCCCCCTCCTTGCTTCTGCTCTCCACATCCTCCCCCATCCCTACTCCTATCCATACCTCTGCCCTCGGCACTTCCTCGTTGCCATAATCAACCTCATCATCACCATCATCACCATCATCATGATCACCATCATCACCATCATCACCATCATCATCATCATCATCATCATCATCATCATCAGCATCAGCAGCATCCTCAGCATCCTCAGCATCCTCAGCATCCTCAGCATCAGCATCAGCATCAGCATCATCATCATCATCATCATCATCATCAGCATCAGCATCAGCATCAGCATCAGCATCAGCATCAGCATCAGCATCATCATCATCATCAGCATCAGCATCAGCATCAGCATCAGCATCAGCATCAGCATCAGCATCATCATCATCATCATCATCATCATCATCATCATCATCATCATCATCATCATCATCATCATCATTATCATCATCATCATCATCATCATCATCGACGTCATAATCACCATCATCGTCAACCTTATCACCATCATCATGCAAGGGGGCGGAGGTGTTCGCATGCGATTCCCTCACTCAGCGCAGCGTTTCGTGGCCCCATAGAGAGCTCCACCGAAGGCCCCAGTGGGGGTGCCCGCATGCGGTTCCCTTACCCAGCGCAGCGTTTCGTAGCCCCACAGGGAGCTCCACCTTTGGCCCCAGTGGGGGTGCCCGCATGCGGTTCCCCCACCCAGTGCAGCGCTTCGTGGCCCCATAGAGGGCTCCACCGAAGGCCCCAGTGGGAGTGCCCGCATGCGGTTCCCCCACCCAGGGCAGCGCTTCGTGGCCCCATGGGGAGCTCCACCGAATGCCCCAGTCGGGTGCCCGCATGCGGTTCCCCCACCCAGGGCAGCGTTTCGCGGCCCCATACGGAGCTCCACCGTAGGCTTCAGTGGGGGTGCCTGCATGCGGTTCCCCCACCAGGTGCAGCGTTTCGTGGCCCCACAGGGAGCTCCACCTTAGGCCCCAGTGGGGGTGCCCGCATGCGGTTCCCCCACCCAGGGCAGCGTTTCGTGGCCCCATCGGGAGCTGCACCGAAGGCCCCAGTAGGGGTGCCCGCATGCAGTTCTCCCACCCAAGGCAGCGTTTCGTGGCCCCTTAGGGAGCTCCACCGCAGGCCTCAGTGGGGGTGCCCGCATGCAGTTCCCCCACCCAGGACATAGGGCTCCACCGTAGGCCCCAGTGGGGGTGCCCGCATGCGGTTCCCCCACCCAGGGCAACGTTTCGTGGCCCCACAAGGAGCTCCACCGTAGGCCCCAGTGGGGGTGCCCGAATGCGGTTCCCCCACGCAAGGCAGCGTCTCGTGGTTCCACAAGGAGCTCCACCGTAGGCTTCAGTGGGGGTGCCTGCATGCGGTTCCCCCACCCAGCGCAGCGTTTCGTAGCCCGGGAGCTCCACCGAAGGCCCCAGTGGGGGGGCCCGCATGCGGTTCCCCCACCCAGTGCAGCGTTTCGTGGCCCCACAGGGAGCTCCACCTTAGGCCCCAGTGGGGGTGCCCGCATGCGGTTCCCCCACCCAGGGCAGCGCTTCGTGGCCCCATGGGGAGCTCCACCGTAGGCCCCAGAGGGGGTGCCCGCATGCGGTTCCCCCACCCAGCACAGCGCTTCGTGGCCCCATAGGGAGCTCCACCGAAGGCCCCAGTGGGGATGCCCGCATGCGGGTCCCCACCACCACCACTGTGGCAAGCCCCTCACACAGTTCGTGGCCCCATCCGGAGCTCCACCGGGGACGATGTTCACAACTGCGGTACTCACAACTGCATATGGTTGGGTCCTTCGCCAGGCTACTTTGGGTGTGGGAGCAACACGCTTTCCATAGAAAAACAATCGAAACCCCAGAAACCCAGGGCACCCTGGAGACAAACAGGGTGCTTCGTGGCATGGGCCTCCACTGTGCAGTCAACCCGTATGAGGACGCATAATAAGGATGCAAGGGCCTTGGGAGGCCCCTCTTGAAGCTTCTCGAGCGGGGCGCGCGCGGCCAACCGATGGAGCGAAGGATGGACCGAGGAGGCAAGGACGCAAGGGCATCCTTGGAAGAGCCGCCCATCCTTACTGTGCGGGTCGACTGTACTTGGATCGCCGCGGGTGGTGCTAAAAGGGGTACGGGGGAGAACAATGGGATGCCGAGGTGGGTCCTATTCGGCCAGACCTGGTCTCCTGCAAACGGGTCACAAAACATTATCCTGGCGAAGGACCCAACCATCTGAAGTTGTGGGTACCGCAATTGTGAATATCTTCTTCGATGGAGCTCCCTATGGGGCCACGAAGCGCCGTGCTGGGTGGGGGAGACGCATGTGGACACCGCCACCTGGGCCTTAGGTGGAGCTCCACAGGAGGCCACGAAACGCTGTGTTGGGTGGGGGACGCATGAGGACACCTCCGCTGCGACCTTCGGTGGAGCTCTCTATGGGGCCACGAAACGCTGTCCCTGGTGGGGGAGACGCATGTGGACACCGTCACTGGGCCCTTCGGTGGAGCTCCCTATGGGGCCACGAAACGCTGTCCTGGGTGGCGGAGACGCATGCGAGCACCCCGATTGAAGCCTTCGGTGCAGCTCCCTATGGGGCCACGAAGCGCTGTCCTGGGTGGGGGAACCGCATGCGGGCACCCCCTCTGGGGCCTACGGTGGAGCTCCCCATGGGGCCACGAAGCGCTGCCCTGGGTGGGGGAACCGCATGCGGGCACCCCCACTGGGGCCTTCGGTGCAGCTCCCTATGGGGCTACGAAGCGCTGCCCTGGGTGGGGGAACCGCTTGCGGGCACCCCCACTGGGGCCTACGGTGGAGCTCCCCATGGGGCCACGAAGCGCTGCCCTGGGTGGGGGAACCGCATGCGGGCACCCCCACTGGGGCCTTCGGTGGAGCTCCCTATGGGGCCACGAAACGCTGCCCTGGGTGGGGGAACCGCATGCGGGCACCCCCACTGGGGCCTTCGGTGCAGCTCCCTATGGGGCTACGAAGCGCTGCCCTGGGTGGGGGAACTGCATGCGGGCACCCCCACTGGGGCCTTCGGTGGAGCTCCCTATGGGGCCACGAAGCGGTGTCCTGGGTGGGGGAACCGCATGCGGGCACCCCCTCTGGGGCCTGCGGTGGAGTTCCCTATGGGGCCACGAAGCGCTGCCCTGGGTGGGGGAACCGCATGCGGGCACTCCTACTGGGGCCTTCGGTGCAGCTCCCGATGGGGCCACGAAACGCTGCCCTGGGTGGGGGAACCGCATGCGGGCACCCCCACTGGGGCCTTCGGTGGAGCTCCCTATGGGGCCACGAAACGGTGTCCTGGGTGGGGGAACCGCATGCGAACACCCACACTGGGGCCTGCGGTGGAGTTCCCTATGGAGCCACGAAGCGCTGCCCTGGGTGGGGGAACCGCATGCGGGCACCCCTACTGGGGCCTACGGTGGAACTCCCGATGGGGCCACGAAACGCTGCCCTGGGTGGGGGAACCGCATGCGGGCACCCCCACTGGGGCCTTCGGTGGAGCCCCCTTATGGGGCCACGAACCGCTGCCCTGGGTGGGGGAACCGCATGCGGGCACCCCCACTGGGGCCTAAGGTGGAGCTCCCTATGGGGCTACGAACCGCTGCCCTGGGTGGGGGAACCGCATGCGGGCACCCCCACTGGGGCCTACGGTGGAGCTCCCTATGATAGGGGGCCAGGGAGGAGGCGGGGTGGGGAGGAGGGGGGAGGAGGAGGAGGAGAGGAAGGAAGGAAGGAAGGAAGGAAGGCGGGGCGCTGTCACTTCAAAACGAAGACCCAATTCCACAGGATGGTTAGTAGAACCCTGGATGTCCTGCAGGCGATGAGATCACTCCGCTTCGTGGGCTCCGGGCTCCGCCCGCTTCGCCCGAATCCGTATACCCTTCTGAGCCCGGGTGGGGGCCCCGCCCTGGGATCCTGGCGTTGCATGTTTTCCCAGCCACCCTGTGGTGTTGGATCCTCGTTTTGAGGAGACGGGGTCCCCGCGTTCTCCCTCCTCCCCCCTCCCTCCTCCCCCTCCTCCCTGCGTTCCACCCACCCAGCACAGCGCTTCGGGGCCCCATAGGGAGCTCCACCGACGGCCCCAGCGCCACCGCCCGCACGCGCCCCCCCACCCAGGACACCGCTTCGTGGCCCCATAGGGAGCTCCACCGAAGAAGATATTCACAACTGCGGCAGCCAGAACGGCATATGGTTGGGTCCTTCGCCAGGATAATCTTGAGTCGGGCGTGTCCCCCTAATTACAGGGGGATTCTCGATGACAGATATCAATACTCAGAAAATGTTCCAAAATTGTCAGAACATGCTGAACAAATAGTCCCCAGACTATTTTTTGACTTTCTTGAAGATTCCTCCTGGAGAAAGACGGGCCCGACTTAGGGATAACTCGCCTTCGCCGCGGGCGTGCTCGCCCGGGCTCGGGCCACGGGGCCCTCACAGAGGAGGCCTCGGGCTCGACGCGTGCAGCAGCACAAAGACCTTAGGGCCCGAGGGGGCGCCCTCCTCGGAGGTGCCGCCAACCACACTGCGCCGCTGCTTTTCGGCGGAGGACAAACCTCCCTCTAGGAAACCTCCCCTTAGTGAAAACGGCCCGAAGGGGCGCCCCCCCCGGAGGTGCCGTTAACCACACCGGGCCGCTGCTTTTCGGCGGTGGACAAACCTCCCTCTTTCGTAAACCTCCCCTCAGTGAAGACGGCCCGGGACCGAAACCGACGGACCCGGACCCGCAGAAATGACGGCCGCGACGCCCTCTCGCGAACCGAAGACGGCCACTTCGCTGATCGACGTGTCAGGGTAGGAGGTCTGTCCACCCCCGAGTTTTCTGCGGCAATATATCAATTTCGGAGTCCTTGCTGCCGTGCTGGGATCAAGTGTATGTTCCCGCTTTAGGACTCTCGCCCGCGCCGTCTTCGGTTCCGCTCTAGAACGCGGTGTCTGCATAATTAGCGATGTGCTGCCCGTTGCTTTCTACTTGCCCGTGGTCTGTTCCGCTCCATGGCCGGAACCAGAGAAGACGAGAACGGAAAAACAAAAAACGCCTCCAACGTTTTTGACGCCAGCTTAAACACCCACCCGCTCCCAGCATTCGGGGGGGATGTATGCTCGAACGCCCCGGGCGCGAGTCCCCGACTCTGGCTCCTGAGGCCCGCAGCCGGGCTCCGGGAGGAGCAGCAGACGCGGATCCGCAACGGGGGGAAGGGGCTGGGACCTCTGCAGCCGCGGATGGACCAAAGCAGAAAATATGAGGCAGATCGCAGGGTACTCCTGATTTCGTAATAAAAGGGAGGGGGTCTGGACCCTCCAAGGCAAGCCATTTCAGACCTCCCCCGTGGGAGAACCCTCCAAAACATCGTCCCCAGACCCCCCAGTCCCTCCAAGATAGCCTGGAAGAGACCCCCAAATGAGACCCCCCTCCCTTTATTACGAAATCACTCTCCAAGCTTCACCCTCCCCTTCCCCAGCCTCGCCCCGCCCACCTCCCAGGTCCGACACTCGCCCTTCCCGATCCCCTCCGTTCTGTGTCACCCGTCTGGCCCCGCCACCCTCCCACGCACCTCCCCTTGCCAACCGTCTGTCAAGAGGGCGGGGCAAATCCGCCTGATAGAATGCCATGTGGCGTCTGGTAGGGTCAGCCTTTTCAGGGCCCCTCCCCTCTTCCCACAGAGTGCCGAACGCATCCCCCGAAGCTCCGTGGGCGGACCGACGCGTCCCCGTGGTCAAGTCTCCCAGGCTCTCCAATGCTCTCCAAGACGGCCCGGCATCCAAGAGGCACCCAACAGACCCCAAGAGGTGCCATACAGGCCCCAAGAGGCTTCGTACGAAGGCATCAGGATGAATGCGGGGAGGCCCTCCAGGAAGGCCCAAATTCGCCCGCCCAACGAGCCAGAGGCGTGCTAAGATGTCTTGCAACAAGTTCAAACTCTTTCTAATTAGCTCGCTCGGGGCCGCCTTGGGGGTCTCTGGGCGAAAAATACCCCAGCAAGGTCCCGGGAGCGTTTTTCGGGGCCCTCCAGAGCGCTCTAGGAGCGCCCCAAGTGACCACAAGGGAGCTCCAAAAGCGCGAAAGAGTCGGGATCAATGGGTGGCGAGCCCCACGATGGCTCAAAGACGGCCCGAAGAGGCATCAAGATGGTCCAAGACAACTCCATGAGGGCCCCGTGGGGTTAATTTCAATGGTTTTCCTGTTCTTTCGAGGATTGCGGAGGTGATGCCTTTTCGGGCTTCCGGCTGCCCAAGACGGCCACCAAAAGAGGCCCCCCAGATCGCCCGACGACAACCCAAGAGGGACGGCCCCAAGACGGCCCAGGAGGGCCCCAAGACGGTCCAAGAGGCCCCCTCTACGAGGGCTGCAGAGGATCCCAAGACGGCCCCAGGAGGAGAGTCCTAACTGACAAGTCGAGCCCCTTCCCCCAAAAGGTGGTCCCTGAGACCGCCAGCAGGCCCCCAAGAGGCTCCCGGAGGCGCACACGACCCTCCCAAGAGGCCCCAGGAGGCTCCCAAGAGGCCTCGGGACGTCCCGACCAGTACGGCCAAGAGGCCGCCAGGAGGCCTCCCGAGTGAAGTCAGGACGCCTCCCAGAGAGGCTTCTTGTCCACGACCCCATGTTGCCCCGAGAATACCCCAAGAAGCGACCGAGATGCCTCAGCCTCATCCTCCCCTTTTCCTCCTTCTCCTCCTCCTCCTCCTCATCATCATCATCATCCTCTTCCTCCTCCTCCTCCTCCTCCTCGCTCGTCACGAGGTCACCGACATATGTAACCAGTGATACACGGCGGAGTGAGCGAAGCGAATTGATGACGTGGGCACAAAATTGAAGTCCTCGACGTTTGCTCAAGATGGTTTTCCGAGGAGGAGGATCCATCTGGAGCCGAGGTACCAACATCAACGTCCAACGAACACCAGACGGTCAAGAACAGCTCTTTGAGGGCCACAAGACTGCCCAAGAGGGGCGCACAGGACAAACCAGAGGACCCCAAGATGTGGCCTCCTCCTCAGGGGGCTTCTGCTCCGCGGCCTCCTCCCTCCTTCGCTCGAGCGCCTGCGCAGGCAAGGGGACCACGCGCGGTCCGTGGCTCTCGGCCCCCCCCGCTGCTTCCGCCGCAGGCCGCCGCCGGCGCGGCAGCAACGTCTACCGCGGCCGCCTCCGCGCGCCACCGACCCCGCCGCGCCGGCGCGGCGGCGCCCGCGGTGAGGGCGCAGGGCACTGCGGGCGCCTCCTGTGGTGGCTCCGGCGCCAGCCCGCTCGCGGTGGCGGGGGCCACCGGCGCTGCGGGCACCTCCTGCCCAGACGCAGGCAGCATCGGGAGCACATCGGACCGATACATATATCCCATATCGCTGACCTTCGAGAGTGCTAAACAATAGCCCTCCAGACCTATAGACCTATCTGGGCTGCCAGAAGCCCCGACAGGAATTTAGATGTCGAGGTCCTGGTGCTATATTTTAGCCCCCCTGGAAGGTCAAAGATCGGTCTGAAAATCGGCGGGTTTGGAGGATGCATCGGGCACAACGGTAGCTCCAGAGCGTTCCGGAACACTCTGAGTTCGGTCCAGAACGCGATGGAACGGATCTATCATCCCGGCTCTGAGCCCGTCCGACCTGCGGCGGCCCCTCCGATCTGACATGGCCGAGAAAAACATACACCAACGCAACACGTCAAGACCGGAGCCCTGCACCCCCTCTGCCTGCGTCCTTTTCTCCGGGCCACGTCGATCTGTGAGGGCCCCCATGGGGCCAGAGCCGGGCTCGAAGAACGCCTTCGCGCCCGGCTTCGGCCCCACTGGGCCCTCACAGATCCATGGCGCTCTGCAGGTTTGTTCGCTCCACGAGGCGTTTGACGCCCGTGGAACGAGCAAGCCTGCAGCGCCAGGGAGGATGGGCCTGTTTCCCGCCACCACCACCACCATGAGTTGAAGGGGGAGGGGGTCCTCCACCTCCTTCTCCTCCTCCTCCTCCTCCTCCTCCTCCTCCTCCTCCTCCTCCTCTTCCTCTCTTCCTCCTCCTCCACCTCCTCCTCCTCATCTTCCTCTCTTCCTCCTCCTCCTCCTCCTCCTCCTTCCTCTCCTCCTCCTCCTCCTCCTCCTCCTCCTCCTCCTCCTCCTCCTCCTCCTCCTCCTCCTCCTCCTCCTCCTCCTCCTCCTCCTCCTCCTCCTCCTCCTCCTCCTCCTCCTCCTCCTCCTCCTCCTCCTCCTCCTCCTCCTCCTCCTCCTCCTCCTCCTCCTCCTCCTCCTCCTCCTCCTCCCCCTCCCCCCTCCAACTTCTGGCGGTGGTGTTGGAAAAACCGAGCCCCTCATAAGGGATCTCTCTCTCGGGGGCCCCGCCTGCCCGCGGCAGCCGGGCCTGCTCCCGGCCTCCCTCGCCGGCGCTGCGCCGGCGCCGCCGCGCGCGCCGTGGGCGCCGCCGCCGCCGCCGCGCGCGCCGTGGGCGCTGCGCTGGGCGCCGCCGGCGCAGGCAGCGCGCGGGCCGGCCGCGCCGGCTGGCTGCGGGCGCGCGCCGCCGCCCGGGCGCCGGCGGCCGCGGGCCGCTGCGCCGGCGCGGCGTCGGCCGCCCGGGCGCCCGCGGCCCCCCTGGCGAGGCAAAGGGCGGGAACCGAGTTTCAGTCGGGCGAGGGCCAAGCGAGAGGCTCTGGGATCTAGCGGCGCTGGAGGACGCCCCGGGCGCCGCGGCCTTCTCAGACTGCCTTCTTCCGGGACGCTCTCGCTAGAGCGTTCCGGAACGCTCTGGAGCTGCTTGTTCCTAGTTCTAGCCCCGCTTGAGGAGGTCCGACGAGTAAGAAAATCGCAGCATCGCAAGGACCCTGAGATCCGCGTGCCGCAACTTTCTCACAACGGGCGGTTTCGCCCTTTGTTTCGGGCCCTGGGGCCCTCACGTACCGATCCGGCCCGCAGAATGACGCAGAAGGATGGGGTCTAGGGCTCTGTTCGTGTGATGTTTCGCGATGTTACAATTGTTTGGCAACGTCAGATCTGAGGGAAATCGGGACCAGATCGACTTGAGATTTGGACATCCGAAATCGGTTCAGAGCAAATGTCGGCGGTGGACAATACTCCCTTTAGTAAACCTCCACTTAGTGAAACTGGCCTAAGACCGAAACCGACGGACCTGGACCCGCAAACATAACGGCCGCGACGCCCTCCCGCGAACCGAAAACGGCCAGTTCCTTATATAATCGACGTGTCAGGGCAGGAGGTCTATCAACCTCCGAAAATGGGCACCATACCCAACAGCAAGCGCAGCCCAAGCCGACTGTGGCCGCTGCTGGGCAAGGGTCATCATGTCTCAGATGGACGGCACCCGCGGCGACGCCGTCTGCGACTCCTGTTCAGAATGATCAGGAACTGCTGTCGCTCCTCGTACCCATTCTTCCCGTACCAAGTCAAAGCGTGCAGAATCATTCTGCGTCATGTTTCAAGCCAGATCGATCTGTGAGGGCCCTGGGGCCCGAAACTGGGCGAACACACCGGTTGCGAGAAAGTTGCAACGCCAGGATCCCAGACCCTCCGGGTAGTGATTTGTTCTTAATGTCGGCCCTCACAGGTCTCGACTCACTTACCGGGACCGGCTTTTCATTCCGAGTTGCTTTTCGACGGCATCAGGGGCCCGGCGTGGGCCCCCAGAGGCCGACAATAGAAAAACAACTCCAGTCGCGTCTTCTACCTCAGATAGACAACGTCCGCGGCGACGCCGACAGTGAGTCCTATTCGAAATGCGCAGGGGATAGTGCCGGTTTCCGTCGGACGCTTTCGTCGTCTCTCGGCGGTGCTCTGGCCGCGGGGTGCTATCCATCAGCTGCGCGCAGCCGCGAGCGAGCCAGGGGCGCCCGAATCGTGCCTGGCGGCCGCCAGGGAGCTCAGTGATGACCCGAAAGCTGAAGGGCAAGGTAAAGGACGAGTGCAGGGGGTGCTGAGCAGGGGCCAGCAGTCCTGGAATTCCTATGGGCAGACGGCGAAATGTCTTAGAACCAAGGACTGCTCCAAGCACAAAAAAAAATGTATTCGACCACAACGCCGATAGATGAATAATACACGGTATCAGACAGAAATTGTCTAAGAAGACTTCGCACAAGCCACAACGAATTCTTAGAGCATTCTTCGCTGGACCTAAATAGAGGCCTCCTGGACCGGAGCGGAGTGCATGGGGTCGGAGAATCGCACCGCATCGCCGATGCATTAGCGATGCATTGGCGCCGTCGGCGTGGAGAAAATCGGGCTATACATCGAACCGCATCGCCGATGTATCGGCGATGCGGCGCAACCCTCCGACCACATCCGCTAGAACCCCATCGGGGAGGCCTATAGACTATAGTCAAGCCAGGACGCCACGCCACTGCTTGAGGGTGGTTAGGGGAGCAAGCGATGACATGCACGTAAAAACCCGGAGGTCCGCGCGGATTCCTCGGATCGGCGCTAGGCCCTCCTGAAGAGCTCACCGATGAATAGAAGAAAGACTATCATCAACATGAACATTCGACGGTCCGCGCGGATCTCGTGGATCTGCGCTGGACCCCCCTCCCTGGCGCTCGGAGCGAGCCAGGGACGGTGCCGGAGGTGCCTTCGAGGGGCCCAGCGCAGATCCAAGAAATCCGCGCAGAGCCCCGAAAGTTCACGTTGACGACAAGTTTGCATCGTGTCGACTCTGGTGTTGGTTCCTGACACCGCAGGGATCGTTCAACCTTGAACGATCGTGCGTTTCGGGAACTCCGGATCGTTCGACGATGGGCCGACTCTGGGCCACAAGCGGCGTTCAACTTAAGTCGGGCCTGTCCCTCTACAGGAGGAATATTCGAAAACAGTCAAAAAAAATAGTCTGGGACATTTGTGGAATATTTTTAATTTTTCCTCGAAAATCCGCCTGTAAGGGGACACGCCCGACTTAACGTTCAACCTGAAACGCAGGAGGCGGGGTCGCCGCCAGTCGACACGACGCGGTATACCAGTCGACGCGGCGGGTCGCCGCCGGTCGACACGACGCGAACCTACAGTCGGGCCCTTGACCTGAGGAACCTCAAATAAGGAACGAGGCCCCTTCTAGCCACAACCTGAACTTCGATTCCCCATCGAAAACCAAAGGGAAACCCGAGGCAAACTGTGAAGCAATCAAGGAACACGGAGCCCCTCCCCAACGAAAAGGGTTCCTTCTTCAGGGCCCCGACTGTACTGGTCGACACCCTCCGGGCCTGGGCGCCACGCAGGCAGCGCGCGCTGCGGGCGGCACCGGCGCCGCGGGCGGCGCGCTGGCCTCTCGGGGTCTGCTGACCCGGGTCAGTGCAGACCTGGGTCCGTCGGGCCCTGCAGGACACTGCCAGTAGAGGCCTCCTAGACAGGGTCTCGGCGATGCTCGAGGATGCATCGGCGATGCACCGGCGACGCATCGTCGATGTTGGCGGTGCATCGGCGACGTCGACGTGAAGCAGATCGGGCTCCACATCGACACGCATCGGCGATGCATCGACCCCATCTGGGAGGCCTTGAGCAAGACCCTGAAGGATCCTGCACCCAAGCCCGGGTCAGAGCACCCCTGGCTCTGCTGACCCGGGTCAGTGCAAACCTGGGTCAGTCGGGCCTTGCAGGATACTGCAAACCTGACCTTCCAAGAGGGCTAAAATGTAGCACCAGGACCTCGACATCGAAATTCCTGTCGGGATGTTTGGCAGCCCAGATAGGTCTACAGGTCTGGATGGCTATCTTTTAGCACTCTGGAAGACCCTGCAGGATCCTGCACCCAAGCCCGGGTCAGTGCACCCCTGGCCCTGCGGGATCCTGCACAATCCGGCGCCCTGGCTGACCCCCGTTTGCGTTGACCCCCGTCCCTTGAGCCCCTGGTGGGACCGAAAGATACTGATACCGCCCCCCCCCCCCCGGGACCTCTCCCGGGGCGCCTTCTGACCAGGATTCCGAGGCGGATCCAGCGGTGGCGACGAGGGCCACCCAGGAGCCTCAACAAAGGGGAAAACGGGCGAAGGGTAGCGGTATGGGTACCCTTTTCTCCTCTGGTAGAGACCTCCTAGATGGGGTCGGAGTAGATGGGGTCAGAATCGGGCCGCATCGCCGATACATCGGCGATGCATCGGCGACGTCGGCGATGCATCGGCGATGCATCGGCGCTGCGGCAAGACCCTTCGACCGCAGCTGCTCCGACCCCACCTTCGAGGCCTAGATGTAGGTCGGGCATGTCCCCCTACAGGCGGATGTTGGCCAACAAACAGAGTCAGCGCAAACATAATCGTAAAGCATGAAAACAAAAAAACTCGTCCCCAGACTATTCTTTTACTATTTTCGAACATCCCTCCTGTAGAGGGGCAGGCCCGACTGAAGCCTAGCTCCGAGCCTCCTCGCTCTGCGGAGCGCCGGCGGGCGCGGCTGCGCCGCGGGGGCTCCGCGGCCGTCGCGCGGCCTCCGCGGCGGCCTCGGCCGCGCGCGCGGCGCGGGCGCCGCGCTCCTCTGCGGCCTGCCTGGCGGGCTGCGGGGCGCCAGCGGCCGCGGCCGCGCTGCGGGGCCGCTGCGGCTCTCGGTCGGCCTCTGCGGCCGCGCGCGCGGCGCGGGCCGCGGGCCTTAGAGGATGCGAATAACGCCGTCGGTTGGTCGGGGAGAGAGGGCTGAACAATGGCACCAGGACCTGGACATCTGGATTCCTGTCGGGATGCGTGGCAGCCCAGATAGGTCTATAGGTCTGGAGGGCTATCTTCTAGCACTCTGGAAGGTCAGGGGAATTGGTCGCTGTTGACAGAAAGGGCCTAGACGGGCTCGCGCCGTGAGAAAGAATCTCACGACGGGAAGCTCCTCGCCGTCTCTCGCATACACGCAACGAATGGCCCTAGGCCCGCGCGGGCCGCGGCGGGGGGCGTGCGCTGTTGCTTCCTCCCCGCTTGCAAGATACGGATTGTTTGTGTTCGTTGTGGGGTGCGTTTCTGTTCTGTTTCGGGGTTCTCGCCCCTCCGTGGTGTGTGCGGGCTGCCTTTTATTGTCTTCCCTTCTTCCTTCTTCGGCTGCCCTTGTCTTCTCCGTCCGCGTTGGCCGAACACCGACAAGTTGAAAACGAACAGAAAAGACGCCCCCAGGCTCATGAAAAGAACGAACACCGATACATTTTCGTCCCTCAGACCTCCTGGGGTGGAATTCAGGGGGGGGGGGCATGGGGATGCGCTGTCCGATGCCTGGGATGGAATTCAGGGGGGGGGGGGCATGGGAATGCGTGGACGGATGGGGGTTGTCCGCTCGAGCGGGGGCCCCCTTCGGGGTCCGACGACTCGCACCCGTACCTGCAGCGCCGTCATCGCACTGTCCTTCCCCAGTGCTATGACACAGAATAAAATACACGGACGCCTCCCGACGAACTTCGCATGTACCTTCAGGGAGGGCGGCGGTGTATAAAAATGGTGGCTCCCAGTGGTTATCTATATATATATATATGGACATGCATATCTACAAATATACACCGCCACCCTTCTCTGAGGCCCAGGAACAATCCAGTGTAGGGAAACTGTGTATATACTGGTGGCAAACATGAATCCTCCCTATAGCTTTGAGTGCATGTGTTGTTCGTTGGTCACCATCGTCTTTTACATCAAGTGATAGGGGCCTCATGGATGGGGTCCTGGTAGATGGGGCCGGAGGATCCCGACGCATCGCCGATGCATCGACGATACATCGAGAAGCATCGGCGATGCCTCGGCGATACATCGGCGACATCTGCGCGGAGAGAGTCGGGCTCCACATCCAGCTGCGTCGCCGCTGCATCGGCGCTGCGGCGCGAAACTCCGACCCCATCTGCTCGGATCCCATCTGAGAGGCCTAACTACTTGGATCGCCTCGATGGTTGCCAAGGGGATGAGGGGGGGTTAGAAGTGCATGCTAAAATGGGTTTTATCCAGCCTGGCCCAGCTTAGATGTGGGTTGCACGTGCCCCAAGTGGCTTACGGGCGCACAGATCTGTGCTAAGTGGGCGGAGCCGACTTAGCGAAGTTAACCCACCATCCTAAGCCACATGGGGCACTTGTAACCCACTTGTAAGTTGGGTGAGGCCAGATCGTACCAATTTTGGCATCCACCTCTAACCCCCCCATCCCCTTTATAGAGGCCGCCTAGATGGGGTCGGAGTAGATGGTGTCCGAGGATCTCGCCGCATCGCCGATACATCGGCGACGCATCGGCGATGCGCTGGCGGCGTCGGCGATGCATCGGCGACGATGGCGTGGAGAAAGTCAGGCCCCACATCGAGCCGCATCGCCGACGCATCGCCGATGCATCGCCGCTGCGGCGCGATCCTTCGACCCCACCTACTCCGACCCCATCTGGGAGGCCAAAAAAACTTCGGCAGCCACCGCGGCGATCCGACGAGAACTTAGCCCCGGGCTCGGGGGCCGCCGCCGGCGTGCGCCGGCGCGCGCCACCGCCGCCGTCGCCGCGGGCGGAGCACTGCCGCGGGGCGCGGCCGGCGGGGCCGCTCGGGTCGCCGCCGGCGCGGTGCGCCCTCTGGCCGGGGGCCCCAAAGACCGCGCGCGTGGGCGGACCGCGCGGCGGCGGCGGACGCCCGGAGGGCCTCACCGCACGGTCCGTCACCACACGGGCGGCGGAAACCGAGCGACGATGAGCCGCGGGTCCTGCACGAGAGGGCCTCGAGGCCCTGCGCGGCGGCTTGGGCGGGCCGCCAGCGCAGCCCGCCACGCTGGAAGCGAGGGCGCTCACGCGCGACCTTGCGCGGGCAACTTCCGCGCCAAGGTCGGCGAGGACGACCCCGCTTTTTTGTTGGGCGTCTTTCAATTGTTGGGGAAGCCTGGCCCCGATTCTCTCTGCGTCGCTCACAAGGTTCTGGGACCCTGGAGGCCCCAGGCGTCCGAGGCACCCTCGGAGAACGGCCCGAGTCCTGAGACCGCGCGGTGACCCAGGATCCCCGCGGACTCATCACGCGGCGTGGTCGCCACTCCGATTGGATGCCCCCGACCTCTTGAGGGCTGCGAACTCCCGCAGTCGGCTCCGGATTGGCCCGGCCGCCACGGCGACCAGGAGGACGGACCAGACCACCAACATGTTGAACATGTCCTGCTTGATCCAGACCGCCGACTGGAAGTCGCCGGCCATCCCTCGAGGCTGACAGGAGGCGCGCGATGAAGGGCCATGGGTCGCCTCCGCAGTAAAACCAGCTGCGGGAGGTCCAGTGGAAGGGAAGAGGAATGGGGGAGGGCAGAACAGGGGAGGACATGGAGGGGAAGGGTGTCGAGGGGGGGGAAAGGGGACAATGCGGACACCCGGAACGCCCCAGGAGCTGGGAGGGTTGGCGGGCAGTCGGGCAGTAGAGGGAGGAGAAGACACACAGGACAGGACATAAGCCACACACGGTACTCTGGGCGATTGCCGATGCCCCCAAACGACGGCGGACAACCCCGGGTGGCTGGTCCTCGACTTTTAAGCTGAGGCCCATGCTTGAGGAGAACGCGACGCCCACAGGTCGGACGCCCCAAAACGTCAACGACACTGGTAGGTAAGCGCAACCGTTCCACAACAAAGCAGGTTCTGAAGCCGTCTTTGCGGCGGACCCTGCAGCATTCGTTCTCCAAATATCCAGAGAACATCAAGGCCTCCTGCATCTTTCGCTGTATGCTGTATTGCAAACGAGTCCACACGAAGCCTGGAAGACCACTCTCAGATGGGGCGGCATCCGAGATCACCCCCCTCCCAACACGCGGAAGACACGGGCACGCAGAGGGTGGCCAGGCCCAAAGCACGGGCACAACAGTGCCACCAACCTTCTGGGGATGCAGGTGGCCTCGAATTGTCTCACGGAACTCCTCTCCTCAATCCGCCATCCCCCCGCCGCACAAGTCTCACCTCCGTGGTGACGCACGTCCCACCAGGCAAGCTGTTTCGTCTGTAGAACCTTGGGAAAAGATCGTCGCCCCCCCCCGTTATCCTCAGCATACAAATCTCAATGACGAATTCAAGAGAAGAAACCGCTGAGCGACATCGTTAGCACCGAAGTGAACTCATGCATGGAACAAATCCTCGGGGGGGAAAGGGCTCAGGGATCCCCCAGAATCCGTCAGGCATCCTGCAAGAATCTTCCAGGAATCCCTCCGGGGTCGGCACGGGCCCCCGGTGACTCTTCAGGGATCGGCCTGCGTTTTTCGAGCATGTCCCAAATCCGCAGCAGAAATCCTCAGATACCCTCAGTGACACTCATGAATCCTCCAGGAATCGCCAGAAATCGATCAAGAATCTTCAAACCAATATCAGGGATCAGAACAGAACCTTCAGGATTTCTCTAACGTTAGGAATCATCAAGAAGCCGAAGGATCTCTCAGGAATCCTGAATAGTTCCAGACTCCTTCCGGAATCCTCCAAGAATCCTTCACGAATCCCCCAGGAAATTGAAAGCATCCACGGGAATCCTCACCAACCCGTCATGATTGCGGCAGGAGGCTTTTCGGATTCAGTTTGAAATCTTCAGGGATCTCCCCCCATCCCCAGGTCATCGGATCTCTGCTTGCCCCAGCGTGGAGTCCAACGTCGCCAAAATGTCTGTGGGGAGAAACGTGGTTTTTGTTTGTTTGTTTTGTGTTGTGTTTGTGTTTGTTTTGTTTTGTTGATTTTCTGTTTGTTTGTGTGTGTTTTATTTTGTTTTCCCCACAGACGCCAAAATGTCCGACTACTGCTGCCTCGGTCTCCCAACGGGCCCCCAAGACGGCCGACAGCCCCACGTGGCCCCGAAGACGGCCCAAGCAACCCGAAGACGGCCAAGAAGGGCTCCGAGAGGCCCCCGAGGTGCCAGAGGGCGGCCCCGACAGAACCCGAGAGGCCCCAAGAGAGGGCCCCTCCCCCAGGACCAGGTCGGCAAGACTGCACATGAGCCAGGACTGCAAGACCTGGCCATCGCTCGGACGTCCATTCCCTGTGTTTTTTTGTCGGTTTCGTGCGTGTTTTTTTCGCCAAATGATCAAGGATGCTCCTCGATGGTCCTCGCCGAAAGAAAGATGCACACGTCCGAGCGATGCCAGGCTCCAGACCGCCCTCGAGACGCCCCCCAGAGAGACCTGCGAGGCCCTCGACAAGGGTGCCGCTCACCTGCCAGTATGGCGTCTCTCCTTCTCTCTCCTTTTTTTGTTTCTCTCTCTCTCTCTCTCTCCTGTCTACCGCGCCTCTCTCCCTCTGGCTCCTCCTCCCTGTCATCGGCCAAGATCCGCCACCGTGCCTCTGGGTACAGAGAAAGCGGGCCCTCGGATCCTTTGCCTGATCCGTTAAGCCTCAATCTTCAACCCTGAAGAATCCTTCGGGGGCTCGGAACCCACATTGCCAAATCTCTCGGGGCTTCCCGCGTGCCCAGGGCGTCTTCCCGCATGCTCTGTTCGGGCCCAAGAGGGCTCCCAATCGGTCCAAGAGGGGCTGGCTCAAGAGGGCCTGCAGGCGGTCCAAGAGGGGCCCGAGCCGCCGAAAGATCGCTCCAAGACGCCCAAGACGGCGTTGAGACTGCCAAAGAGGCCTCCAAGACGCTCCAAGAGGCCTCCAAGACGGCTCCCAGCAGAACCTCGAGAGACCAAGGTCCACCAACGGCCCTTTGTGGGTCTCCAGGAGTGGGAGATCACTGATTTCAAGTAGGTTGTTGCAGGTTTGCCGCGCTCTGATCTTTTCGGCTTCCCGACGCTCCCAGCGGCCCCGGGGGCCCCCCAAGATCAGCCCACGACGGCCCAACAGGCCTCCGAGAGGGCCACAACACGGCACACGAGGGCCACAAGACGGGTCAGGAGGCGCCCGAGACGGCCCAAGAGGCCCCAAGGACGGGATAGGGGGACCCGAGCGGACATCTCGAGCCCTCGGCCTCGGCCCCGAGGGGCCCTCAGGAAGCCTCCCCCCAGAGAAGCCCCCACGGCCCCGAGGGGCCCCTCGGGGCCCTCGGCCCCGAGGGGCCCCCAAGAAGCCCCTGAGAGGCCCCCACGAGGCCCCCGAGAGCGCCCAGAAGAGACCCAAGAGAAGCCTCCCTGAGAACCCTGACCCACAACACAGGCAGGGTGGCGGCATGGGCGTAAGGCCATCACGTAGATAGATCCTTACAGCGGCCTACGAAGAGGGAACGTAGAGGGAGGGTTGACTGCACCATCGTTCATGGGTGTTGGGCTGCACAGGTCCTCGTCCTCCTATAGATCCACCACTGTCTTCTCGCCGAAGGCCATTCTGTATGTACATATCCATGCATACATATATATGTATGTTTATATATATGTATTTATAAACATATATATATATATATATATATATATATACATGTATTATGTATACACATATCCACCATTGTGCCGTAGGCACCGTGTGGAATTTCCGCAGGCCCCCTCTCCTCCGACATTCCATTTGTTGTGACGTCGGCGCAAGGGGCGTCGACCACCTCCCTGGGGCCGAATGCTCATCCTGAATAGTCTAAACGGTCCCCTAGCCCGAACCTGGCCTCAAGAGGCGCAAGGCGAAGCGCGGAAAGACAAACCTGGCAGAGGAAGAGGAAGAGTGCTAAAGCAACATGGTCACGAAGCTCTCTCTCGTCAACTCCCACCTCCGTCTTCGCACTATGACCTGTTCAACCTCTGGCAGCTCCGCCCTATAACTACGAATAACTGGCCGTGGCGATCTTTGTTGTGCCACGCCTGGATCCTCCGCATTCCCCCCCATCCTTCAGCCGGCGCGCCCCCTCCCCCCCGACCCAGTTGTTTTGGCGCGGCACCGCCCCCTCCGCCCTGACCCATTCTGAAGGGGACAACGCAGAAACATGTCGAACCGTTCGATCGTTGACTCTCCGTGCTGCCCACCTCGTGCCTCGGGGCCGGGGGCTCGGACCGCGAGGTGACGGACCGCGCGGTGACCTCGGGAGCCACCATCCTCCGAGACGTCATCGGAGAACAACCCAAATCGGGGATGGCCAGACCCCCCTTTAGCAAAACGTGGTTTAGTGAAAACGACCTGAGGCCCAAACCTGGCGGGCGCAAGCTTGGAAAATAACGCCCACGGCGCCCTCTCGAAAACCGAAAACGGACCATTCACTAATCGACGTGTCACTGTTGGGGGTTCTGTCCACCCCCGACCGACCAAACTCCGAAACCGTGCGGCCACCCCGAACACCTCACTGTCTCGCCACGCGACGTGGCCACCGCACCGCTTTTGGGGGCCCCCGCACCACAACCCCTCTCGGGTCCTAACCTCGGCTCTTCGGCGGTCGCCCGAGACGATCCGGGCACCCCTGGAACGCCCTCGGCGAGGCGCAGCTGCTGAAAAGCACCCCGAGGAGGTCCCAGTCCTCTGAGGCGTTCTTTCGACGGCGAGCGAGGGGGGGAAGTGAGAAGGGGCGGGCCTTCTCAGAAAGCTTTGAAGTCCCCCGCCCTTCTGAGAAGTTTTCTGAGCCTTCCCCGGAGACACGGAGAGGCCAGAGGGCTTCCGAGAAGCCCCGCCGCATTCTGAGAAGGCATTCTCATTCTCACTTCCCCCCCTCGTCCGCCGCCAATCCTTCGAGAACGACCCCCTCGCTCGCCGCCGATCCTTGGAGAACCACTCGGGTCCCAAAACCGCGCGGCGACCCCGAATCCCCGCGGACTCGCCACGCGGTGAAGGTCACCAGGCACCGCCAGGGGGCTCCCCGAGGGGGAGGGCCGGCCCGCAGCGGCCTCCTCCTCCCGGAGCTTCTGCTCCTCGGCCTCCTTCTTCCTCCGCTCGAACGCCTGCGCGGGCAGGGGGATCACGAGCGGCGCACATGCAGTCGGGGTTGCTTGCAGAGGGCGCGCGAGAGGACGCAAGACCCGTCCCAGGGTCACGTTGCCGTAGGAATGCCGAAGGCATGGGCCGCGAAGCGCAGAAACGCGAGGGCAGACGTGATCTGGCAGGGTCGACCTACTGATTAATCGACCTCGACTGCATCCGTATCCGCGCTCTGGCGGTCAGGTCTCCCGGGCGCGATCCTGCGGATGCGCGATCGATACCTCTGTAGCAACTCACGGGAGCCTCCCATGTCATCTTGCTGGCGCTGGCGTATCGACGATCACTCGACGCCGAATCTTTTCTTCCTCGATAAATTACCAGACACAAATCATGCACTCTGAGGACACACCTCCCATGCTCTGCGACCGACGGATGCATTCCGAGAGAACATACGCCGCACCCGTGGGGTCGCGGCCCAGGCACCCCGGCCCGCGAGGCTGCGGAAACGGATGTGTGTGTGTGTGTGTGTGTGTGTGTGTGTGTCGCCCAGGGGGTAAGGGGGCTCTGAGCTCGGGCGCGCTGCGGGCTTGGCCATACGACCTACTCCAGCGCCCCGGCAACACGTCGGCGGCGAGCGGGGGCGGAAGTGAGAAGGAGGAGAAGGCCTTCGCAGAGTGCTCGGAAAGCCCCCGACCTTCAGAAGTTACTCTGAGCCTTCCCCTGGAGACGCAGAAGCCCTCTCCGGAGCGCTTCTGCGAACCCCCGCCGCCTTCCGAGGAAGCCCCACCCTCCTCGCTTTCCCCCTCTCGCTCGCCGCCGAACGCGGCCTCTCGCCTCCGCGCGCCGAGGCACCCCACCACCCGGTGGAAGGTGGAAGCTCTCTCTCCGGGCGACGCGCCCCGCGCCCTCTTCTCACCGGGGGCGACGCCCGGTGGGAGAGGGGGCTCCGGACCAGCGGCGGTCCGGGCGCGGGGCACCTCCTCAGCGTGCCCGCCCGCCCACCCTGTTCCTCGCGGACGGCTGGCCGAGGCGATGCGCTGCCAAATCTTGGCTCTGGCAGCGTCGCAGCAAGGCCTCCGCCCCTGGGGGGAGCAAGCATAGCCTCGATGGCACGCCGTGGGGAAACCCATCAGCGCGCTACGCATGAAGACGCACAGCAGCTTCCGACGACAGCGGCGAAGCAGCACGCGAACGGGCTCCCTGCGGCGGCACGCCATGCATACTCATGTTCCTTCCCGATCCTCCCCGATCGATATCCCTTCTCCTCTTCCTGCCCCCAATGTGAGCGTTTTCTTATTTGGCGTTTCGACATGGGGCGGAAGGGGGGTGGGGTCTGGCTCTGGCCCTCTGATTAACGCGACTGTTTGCAGTGCGTCCTGTGGGGGAGACTCCACCTGCCCGAAACAGGCGCCAAAAACATCCAAGATCTACTCCACGGGGGGGGGGGGGAAGGGGGGATGCGAGGGCCCACCCCGATCGGCAAAACAATGAATAAGAACACGGCGACCACTCTGGCGGCACGTTGGTGCGTGCTCGAATCTTTCTCTGCTGTCTAATGAACTTTCTGTAGCGCTCCTAGGTGCCAACACGTCTCCTCCCTGCTGCAAACAGCCTCTGACCCCTTTAGACGAGGCTGGGACAGACCCGGGTGAGGATACATCGAGAATCTCTGTGATACGGCGGCTCTGAAGGATGTCTCGGGCGCCGCGGCCTTCTAGACCCCCTCCCCACCCGACCCTGGATTGTGTTATCTGGCCCCCTTGTCGGCCACCAGACGGCCCCAGGACAGCAAAAGACCGCCCCAGAAATGCCACAAGCCGCATCAAGAACATCCCATTGCAGCCCAACGGGTCTCCATTTGCTCCAATCTCATTCCAAGATGTCCCGAAGAGCCCCGAAAAGACTCGCACATGGACCTCCAGCAAGACCCTAAGAGGCGAAACGCGTTGAACCAGCATCGGACATTCAATGTATGTTTGCTTCCGAAGTTTACCTTCAATTCCAAATATCCTCGGATACGATCTAGAAAACATCACGGGTAAAAACACTACGGCCTACATGACCCCAAGAAGCTGCAAGACCGCCACAGGACCCGCTCAGACGGCGCCACGAAGGCCCACCTGAGCCGATGCGGGAACCATGGCGCCCAAGATAGCCCTGTGCCCGAGAGCCCTCCAACAGACACCCCAGCTGTCAGCATGACGGCCCCCACAGCCTCCCACCCCCAAAAAACCAAAACGGTGCAGAATTCCGAGAAACCCAAGATGCCTTCAAGAGGGATCAGAGGAGGAGAAAGAAGACAGATTCAGGACGAGGCGAACGACGTTGAGGGCGAGGAGAGGGCGTTCCAGAACCGCGCCACTTTAGAACGATCGCTGAATTTGCGCGGGCCTGTACGTCAACATCAAACGGAAACAACGACACGCCAGCGTATGAGCACACACTGCAGCAAACCGCGGGGAACCCTAAGCAATCCATGGGAAATCGCAAGTGGCTCCATTCCCTCTCCCCTTCCCACGAGTCCTTCGTTCTCCTCCTCCTCCTCCTGCTACCACGTTGTGTCGTCCTCCTCCACCCCCCACTCCTCCTACTACTTTGCTGATCCCCTTTTCTTCACAACCCCTCCTCGTGGACGCCCGAAATTGGTACGGACAAAATGGGTACGCTACCCAACAGCGAATCTCACTCAAGACCGACAACGGTTGCCGTTGGGCACGCACCGTGTCATCCCATGTGGACAACCTCTGCGGCGACACCAACAACGAATCTTGCTCAGAATGGGCAGGCACTGCTGCTGGTCTTCGTCACCACTCTTCCCGTACCCACTCAGACCCTCTGCCTCCTCCGTGCGGCTGCAGAGCTGCAGCGCAGATAGCGCCCATGTTGGCCGATTGGCGGCCACCCGCGGCCTTCAGCCTCGAACGCCCGCTGGCACCGCCGCCGCGCCGGCACGAAATGGAGCTGCCGTGCCCTCGCCTCCGGTGGTACGCACTGCCCCCCCCCTCCGTGGTGGCAGAGGCCAATCGGCGGGGGCGGGCAGGTTGGCCGGGTGGCACGGCTGGGACCCATGGAGCCGCTTGGGCACCTCGCCCGTGGCAAGAGGGATGGCCCCGGCGCCCCAGGCGAGGGCCGCCCCACGGCCACGGCCAGCAACAACCCGGCAGCCGCCTCAGTGGCGCGCTACCCTGGGACCTCTCGCCTCACGCCGACTCGGCCTCCCTCGGGCCTGATGCGAGGCTTGGCGGTGCGGCAGCGCCGCCCAACGACGCCAGGTCGGCGTGCAGGATCCTGAAAGCCTCGCCCGTGCCATCCACGGCGGCTGCGACGTCTTGCGCGCGAGTCCCGCGGTCGCCGCTGCCGCGCCTGCCGAGGAGCCCGCGCAGTTCTGACCCCGCTGACCAGCGGCCCAGGGCTCGCGGGATGCCGCAGGCGCCCGCTGCACAGAGGCGGCCTGGCGCGCGCACGCCGCCCTGCACGATCATCACACCGTCCTCGTCAGCGTCGGGCGCAGCCGCCGCAGGCGAGCGCTCGAGCACGAGGCCCGCGCGCGCGCCGCCAACCGCTGCGCCGCCGCTGCCCGCGGCCGCCTCCACGACGACCGCGCGGCCAAGCCGTCTGGCTGGGAGTCGCTGGCAGGGTCGTCACCCGCCGCGGAAGCGCCAGCCTCGGGACACAGCCCGTCCGCCTCGGCCGCCACGACAGCGCCAATCGCCACCAGCTCCTCCACCTCCCTCCTCCGCATCAGCCCCGCGAGGAGGCTTCGCACGGCGCCGACGCCGCCGAGCCTGGCTCCATCGGCGCAACGTCCGCGGGCGGGTCGGAGGGCTTCGCGTCGTCTGCCTCCACGCGGACGGCCGCCACGGCGCAGACACCACCGCCACGTCCGCGCCGCCGCCCGCTCCGGGAGGGCCGCAACGTCAGGCAAGTGCGGGCCAGGCGCCAAGGGGCGGCTGCGAAGCGCCGCCAACGCGGTGCGCAGGGAGCCCTCGGCCGAGCGCAGCAGGTGCACCCCAGACAGGGGGTGGCCTGCGGCCAAGCCCGAGGCCGCGTGGTCGGCGAGGAAGGCGCCGCGCGCGCCGCCTCCTCTGCGCACCGACGCTCCTGCGTGAGCGCCCCCAGCATGACCGAGCGGCAAGCGGCGGGCCAGTTGCCGCGCGCCCAGCGGCACAGGATGCAGCCACATGGATGCTATGCGTGTGCATGTGCGTGTGCGTGTGCGTTTGCGCGTTTGCGCGTTTGCGCGTGCGCGCGTGCGCGCTTGCGCGCGTGCGTGTGTGCGTGCGTGCATGCGTGCGTGCGTGTGTGCGTGTGTGCGTGCGTGCGTGTGTGCGTGTGTGCGTGTGTGCGTGTGTGCGTGTGTGCGTGTGTGCGTGTGTGCGTGTGTCCGTTTTTTTTTTTGATCGCGCAGGTGTGCACAGCCAAGCTGTACACACGACAGCCACCAGGGCCGCCACAACCGAGCCCCTCGGCCCGATCAACCGTGCAAGGCTACGGCAGGACCCCACAGTCCACGCCACAGCAAAGGCACGGCGGAGCTCCACCCTTCGGGCGAGCGTCGCGCGAAGCGCAGGCATGACATCAGGCTCGCATTGGAGGATATCACGCGAAGCGTGCACAAACACAAACAACAGCAACGACCGTTGACGTGAAAGCACAGTCATCACGCACTGAGTGGGGTGCCACGCAAAGCGTGCGATGAATAAAGAAGGACTCAGAGGCTCACATGTGGAGGATGTACCAGAAGCCGGAACTCCGCAGCGGCAACCACACGGCAGCCCCATCGAATCAAGCTCCCGTGAGAGGCCTCCGAGTCATGGGATCCTTGCCCAACAGAATCAGGTCTCTCCGCTGCTGTCGAACTCGTCCAGCATTGTCTCCTTTGCGAGGGTGTCCCGCGCAATCCTTCCCAAGCTCACGGACGAGCCCCTCGCGTTCACGAGCGAAATAACAGCATTTCATACACACACGGTAGCCGTTGGTGATGCGGATGTCGTGGCCCCTCGCCATGTCAGTTGGGGCCTCAGACTCCGCGCCTGCACCACTCGACGCCGCTGCTGACGCCCGCTGATCATCACTATCGCGCCGAGCAGCACCGTCGTCTCCAGCGCTAGCAGCTGGAGCATCCGTACTGCCACCGAACTGCGAAGCGGCTGAAGCAACCGCAGCGACGACAGCGGCCGCCGCAAACCCCGCCGCTGCTGCAGGTCGTTTCGCTCCTGACGTGTCGGCCGAGCGCGGGGCACTCGTCACAGGCCGTGGAATGCAGGGCAGGCTGAACAACTTACGCTTGGAATTCTCGGTGGCAGCGTACCGTCCACACTTTGAGCACCGCCAGCAGCTCGCCTCGACCACGAATTCGTGCTCCGTGAGGCTGAGACGAACTTTCGGCGGCAGCTTGATAACCACATTAGTGTCAATGTCGTCACGGGCGGCTGACGCAGGGGCACCAGCACAGGACACCCAGGCCACAACGCCGTCCACCAGCAAGTGCGAGCGCCTGATCTTGGTCCTTTCAGCTTCGCCCAAAGCGTACGGACGAGTGGCGTGCTTGGCCCACTCGTCGGCCTCAAGGTTGCCCCGACGCTCCCAACGAGACAGCCGACCCGCTTCCACATCTCTCAGAGTGCCGTGTCCTTTAACTTTGAGCACAGTGAGCCCGTCAGGACCGAGCCCACCGAAATCTTCGATGGCACACCACACCATCCGAAGCCCAGCTGTGGGAGGCACCACAAGTACCCTCAGGCCCACGCACCAGGAGCCCGTCAACCACATAACTGGCATCAATCCGCACCGTGATGGGCGCCAGGCTGTGACGAAGAAGAATGAGCACGGCGAGAAGCTCAGCACCTTCTACGGATTGGTGCATCCCCATCAATGGCGATCCCAGGGCGCGAATGGCGCGCTTCGGACCAGGGTCATACCATCCAGGCCCAAGTGGAATCTGCACCACCGCACAGCCGGCCATGCCGTAATCGATGCCAAGGTCGAAAGCCGAGCCGTGTGCGTGTGTGCGTGTGTGCGTGTGTGCGTGTGTGCGTGTCTGCGTGTGTGCGTGTGTGCGTGTGTGCGTGTGTGCGTGCGTGCGTGCGTGCGTGCGTGCGTGCGTGCCTGCGTGCGTGCGTGCGTGCGTGCGTGCGTGCGTGTGTGTGTGTGTGTGTATGTGTGTGTGTGTGTGTGTGTGTGTGTCCGTCTGTCTGTCTGTGTCTGTGCCTAGTCTGTGCCTGTGCCTGTGCCTGTGTCTATGCCTGTGCCTGCGTGTGTGCACACCGCTTCTTGGTGGTCTGGTTGGCTCGGCTAGCGGGTGGTGGGTTGGCTCTGGCAATCGGTCTCGATCATGGAGAGAGCGTGATCCACCGCCTCTTTACCATGGAAAATTGCCGCCCTTTTCCTCCGGAACCCGGAGGTCCCCCCCCTCCGAAAATCCCCCCCCCCCCTGCTGGACCCCCCCCCCTCCCTCACCCGGCAAAACCCCCCCCTCCCCTAACCCCTCCCCCCCCCCTCCCCCTCGAAAACCGGGGGGGGGTCACTACCGGTTCGAACCCCCCCCCCTCGAAAACCGGAGGGGGGGTCACTACCGGTTCGAACCCCTCCCACCCCCCCCCACTCACCGCCAGCAAACGACTCCCGGTCCCTACCACCGTCCGCACCACATCCCCCACTGTTGTTCCCAGCACCACTGTCCTCACCACCACTGTCCCCACTGGTTCCACCACCGTCCCTACTGTCCCCACCAGTGCCCCCACCACTGTCGCACTGTCCCCACTGTCCCCACCACTGTTCCCACCACGGTTCCACTCTCCCCACTTTCTCCACGGCCCCAACCACTGCCCGACTATCCCCACTGTCCCCACTGTCCCACTGACTCCTCCGCTGTCCCACTGAACTGTTCCACTGTTCCCACCACTGTCCCCACTGTCCCCACCACTGTCCCCACTGTACCTCTGTCCCATTGTCCCACCGCCGTCCTCGCCACCGCCTTCACCACTGTCCCCACCACCACTGTACCCTCCACTGTCCCACTGTTTCCACCACATTCCCACTGTCCACCTCACCACTGTCCCACACCACTATCCCCACCACCACCGTCCCCACCACTGTCCACTGTCCCCACTGTTCCCACCATTGTCCTCACCACTGTCCCCACCACTACCGTCCCCACCACTGTCCCACTGTCCCCACCACTGTCCCGCTGTCCCCTCACCACTGTCCCCACCACCACCGTCCCCACCACTGTCCGCACCCCCCTTCGGTTTTCGAGAGGGGGGTTTCGAACCGGTAGTGACCCCCCCCGGTTTTCGAGGGAGGGGGGGGGGGAGGGGCGGGGTTCGAACCGGTAGTGACCCCCCCCCTTTCATGATGAACTGGGGGGGGGGAGGGGTTCGAACCGGTAGTGACACCCCCCCGTTTTTCCGGAGGGGGGGGGGGGAGGGGTTCGAACCGGTAGTGACCCCCCCCCGGTTTTCCGCCAGCAGCGGTAGAACACGCTCTTTCCGATCATGCCATCCAGTTCTCCTCCCCCTCCCTCATCAACCTCATCATCCAGCCTCCGAGTCGTCGGCGTCGTCCTCCTCCTCCTCACTGGGCGTCGTGCTCCTCCGCATTCCTCTCCCTTCCCGAACTATTCCCTCATCCCTCGTCATCCTCCTCGTCATCCTCCTTGTCCTCCTCCCTGTCCTCCTCCCTGTCCTCCTCCTCCTCCTCCTCCTCCTCATCCTCCTCCTCCTCTCTCCTCTCTCCTCTCTCCTCTCCCTCCTCCTCCTCCTCCTCCTCCTCCTCCGCCTCGTCCTCCTCCTCCTCCTCCTCCTCCTCCTCCTCCTCCTCCTCCTCCCTGGTGCGTTCAGGGCATTGGGGCACGGGCCAAGAGTAGACAAGGCTCGCGCGAATTACTGTCGCACCCCCTCGGGCGAGGCGCCTCCTGCACCTTCCGCTTCTCCAGCTCCATTAGCTCCTCGGCGAGGCTCGTGTTACGCCCATCGTACTTAAGGACCACATCCCATAGATCATTCCGAGCGCCCGGAGAAGTGTCGAAAGAATGTCAACACAATGCCGAAACAATGTCGGACGCGTGTCTCCCAGGGCCCGACACATAAAAACCCTCGAATTTCGTTTCTTTTTTTTTCTGGTGCTCGACATTCTCTCTGGTGGTCAAGGATAAAGTAGGTCGGATCATCATAAGGCGATGCCCGACCCCGCGGGGGCCAGGCCGACAGGCCGCTCGCGGGGGCGGGGCGGTGGGGGAGGCCCCCTCGCCGTCCTGGCACGGCGCCGCGCCTCCACACGGCGAGACGGGAGGACGGGAGACGTCTGCGTCACCCGGGCGCCAACCACACGTGGGCCTTACACGAGACGGCACAGCGACCTCACGCCGCCATGTTCCGCAGGCCCCGTTGTGGCAAGTCAGCCGCCGCAGTGTTCCGCAGGCCCCGTTGTGCCCCGCAGCGCTGCGCCTCGGCACGGCGAGATGGGAAGACGGGAGATGTCTGCGTCGCCCATGGGTATCGCTTAACCGATCCCCATCCCCACCAGCGTGGGATGGGCCCCACCGGCCGATTTACCCCCCTGGATGGAGATATAAGCCGTTCCCTTCATGTTTCGAGGGGTGTATCCCCAACTGGGGGTGTAATTTGGTGGAGGTCTCGAAGGGGATGGGGATAGGGATGGGGATGGGGGTCGGATGAACGATACTGAACTCAGGCGCCAACCATAAATGGGCCTTACACGAGATGACACAATGACCTTACGCCGCAATGTTCCGCAGGCCCCGTTATGCCAAGGCAGCCGCAGCAGCAGCGAAAGCCGCGGGGCGCGGCGGAGCCAAATTGCGCCCTAGATCTCTTGACGAAGGAATGGGTCGGCATCGGAAGAGGTCGAGAAACGCCGACGGGACATCGGCCACAGCATAAACACGACGAGGGTTTGGACAACGGCGACAAGGTGGACCACGGGAAGAGGCCTCCCGAATGGGGTTGGAGATTAGATGGGGCCAGAGGATTGCACCGCATCGCCACTGCATTCGGCGTTGCATCGGAGACGTCGGCGATGACTTGGCGCCGTCGTCGTGCCGCATCGCCGGTGTATCGGCGATGCGGCGCGATCCTCCGACCCCATTTGGGAGGCCTGGAATGGAGAGGAGGAGAGGAGGGAGAGAACAAGGGGAAACCAATTGGGGATCCCCAAACCGTTCGGTGACAGATGTCCAGCAAGCACCGACCGTCTGGGCATTCCTATAGGCCTACCACGACATGTTCTTAGAACCCCAAAGTGTTCGAAGAACAGAAAACAATGCTTTATAAACATCAAACCCACGGGGTTGGACCAACACGATCTCAACCAGAAATGTTCTAAGAAAACTTCGTGCGGACCACGAACGGTTATTAGAACATTCTTTGGTGGGCCAATAGGCGAGCCAGGACGCTTCGCCACTGCGTGAAGATGGGGAGCCCGTGCACAGCCCGCGCCGCGCATTTTTGAGCCTCCGAGCGCAAGGCCGAATACAGGGCTCTCCCCCTCCGCGAACGCGCCCGAGCGCCCGAAGCTCCAGCTCGAGGACCCAGCCAAAGCCCGAGAGCCCCCTTTCTTCCGGGGGCGTCCAAGAGGGACGCGCTAAAGAGGGTGGGGCGCAACTCATGGCCAGCGGCATGTGCACTCGGAAATATTGGAGGCCTGGAAATGGGCACCAACACCAACACAGGGGCTTGCGCCTCCACAGGGGGAAGACTATCCTAGATTTCGGTTTGGGAGGTAATATTTCGGTCACCTTGGAAGCCAGAATATTACCACCATCGCCGAGATCGGGATCTGCTTCCCTCAGTGAATGCACACCGCCGATATTGGTGTTGGTGTCAATCTCTAGGCCCGCGAAAATAAAGAGGGTGCCATGAAATCTGGGGAGATATCACGGGCCCCCGCCATCATGTCCACACACTCCTGTAACCCAGTGCCCCGGATAATCATCACATGAGGATATTAAAGTTCGGGGGTCTGGCGGGGATACCCAACGATTTTCCTGGGGATGATGCTGTTAGATATTAGTTATCAGTTGTGAATGTGATGATGATGATGGTGAGACCACCATTGCTGTGCTCAGCGCTTTCGATGCTGTTGCTAGTCAACATGAGATGATAGCAACTTCGATTCGCAACTTCCCCCGTGGATTATCAAGTTCGGCCTCCGCGCCCCTCTCCACAATGAATTCCCAGTGAACCGGGATAAAAAATAGAGGGGGTGAATGGGGGGTATGATTCATTATCCGGGGCACTGGGTCAGTCATCACCCCCCTCTTTGTCGCCCCCGACTCTCGGCCGCCCTGCTGCCCTTGCCGCTCCTCCTCCCCCCGCCGGGGCGGTGCCCTCAAGGCGGGCCGAGGGGGATCTACACAGTCAGCCCATAGGATGCGCGAGAAAGACGCAAAGAGCCTTGGAAGGCCTTCTCGAGGCTTCTCGAGTGGGGCGTGGCCAGCCAAAGTGGCCAAGGATGGGCCGAAGGGGGCAAGGATGCGAGGGCACCCTTGGGAAGGTTGCCCATCCTTACCATGCGTGCCGACTGTACAACCCGGGGGCGCACGCCGTCGGCTACCGTGCGAGAAGGGCCACCGTCCGATGAGAAATGCTCCGGCGGGCACCCACCTCAGGAAGGGCTTCCGGGATCGGACAAGATCGCTCGGGACAGGCCCGAGAGCACGCAGGACGTCCGCCTCTCTGCTGCTGCCCGCTTCTTCTCGACTCTCCGGGCGGTCCGACGGCAGCATCCCAGCAAGATCCCTCCCTCCCTCTCCCTGGCCCTCTCCCTGCCCCTCCCCCTCCCCCCCCCCCTCCTTCTCCCTCCCCCTTCCTCCTTTCCACAATTACACAATATGAATACTACTCTGCTCTCTCCCCTGATGACGTCCAGAAGATATCCGACTCGCCTCCGCGTGCTGTTTTTTGCACACACGATTCCCCGGGAACGGATTTTGGCCAGGTTTTTGTTCGTCGAAATGTTGCTCCCGCTGAAACGTTGGCCTCATCACTGCGCCTCTGGTTGTTCCAAATCGTGCTCCCGCTGCAGCGCGGGCGCTTTCGGTCCCTAAAATGCTCCCCGACAACCATCGGAAGTGATTACACATTCGTTGTCGATTCGTTGAGTTTTTGGGCCGCAGAAGCCCAGCCGCCCACCCCACTTTGGGGCGTCGTTGTTTTCAGCAAGTATCCCTCGGGAACCCCGTCTCTGCTGTGAGAAGGTGATGTTAGAAGCAGAGCCAACGGGTGCTCTCCATCAGCCCCGCCTTGTGGGGAGCTCTTCGGCGAGCTCAATGAGCCAGACATGGAGCCACGACCCCAGACCGGCACAAACCTCTCGAGGACGATCCACTTACCCTCCAAGGAACCCTGCGCCATGCCATGACATGCTGTGCGGTGTTGCGTTCTGCGCAGCTGTGCGATGCCATGCTTGGCATTGCAATGCTTTGTGATGCAATGCTTCACTGCGCAATGCCACGCAATGCTATTGCATGCTGCGCTCTGCCGTGCTCTTCTGCGCCATGCCATGCCGTGAAATACCATGCATCGCGTACCATCTCGCGATCATTGCCCTGCTCAGCATCCGACTGTGCGAATAGAGAGGATATCTACGCCATAGGAAAGGGATGGGAAGCAGGAGTAGGACGTCGGGTATGACGCGAGCGCACCTAGTTTGTCCCTCCCTCCTGTCCCCCTCCCCCTCCCCCTCCCCCTCCCCCTCCTCCTCCTCCTCCTCCTCCTCCTCCTCCTCCTCCTCCTCCTCCTCCTCCATTCCTTTTCCTTGAAAGAACTTTTCCCTGTCGCACCCCGAGGCCAGTTGTTAGGGCGGGCCTGGCGTTTCGCCTGAGATGTCCTCACCATTTATGACTCTGAAGCTTACAAATTGGCCACACACTCACGGATTGAGGGAGGGTGGTTTTCAACATGTGGCTCTCGCATTAGCGCCGCTCACATTCGCTTGGAACATTTGCGAGAGCTTCGCGGATTTAGGGCGGGTGGTTTTCAAAATGAAGCTCTCGCATTAGCGCCGCGCACATTTGGTTCAAACAATTGCAAGTGCTTCACGGATTGAGGGCGAGTCGTTTTCAAAGTGTGGCTCTCGCCCGAGCGCCGCGCATATTCGTTATACTTTCGCGGATTGAGGGCGGGTCGGTTTCAAAATGTGGCTCTCGCCTGAACGCCGCGCACATTTGTCATACATGTTTGCAAAAGCTTCACGGATTGAGGGCGGTTCCGTTTCAACATGTGGCTCGCCCGTTAGCGCCGCGCACATTATTTGAACAAATTGCAAGGGCTTCGCGGACTCCCATCATCAACGTACTAGACATGGTGTTCTCGGAGGATTCAGGATTATGCTGGTGCAACAGTTACGTTGATTCGCTGTGTTGAACTCCTAGGAATGGCACTCTGGCACGATTCAGTACCGCCAAGTCGTAACAGTTAGTATGATCCGTGGTGTTGAACTCCCGAAAACAATGTTTTAGCATGTCTTCCAACAAGGCAGTTCTATCAACGGACATGAACCGTTGTAGGGACCTATGACAAGGAAGCTTGGAGGGAGAGTTGAGTCCAACATCGTTGATGACTCTTGGGTTTACACTGGTCCTCCTCCTCCTCCTCCTCCTCCTCCTCTTCCTCCTCCTCCTCCTTCCTCCTCCTCCTCCTCCTCCCTCCTCCTCCTCCTCTCCTCCTCCTCCTCCTCCTCTCCTCCTCCTCCTCCTCCTCCCCTCCCCCCCTCCCCCCTCCTCCTCCTCCCCCTCCCCTCCCCTCCTCCCCTCCCCCCCCCTCCTCTCCTCCTCCTCCTCCTCCTCCTCCTCCTCCGTCTCGTCTCCTCCTCCTCTCTCCTCCTCCTCCTCCTCCTCCTCCTCCCTCCCTTAGTATCCCCCCTCCCAGGAGGGGGGCGGCCACTTCCTCCCTCCCGCCCCTTTGGTGGCAGCCCTGGCGCGTCTCGCCGGCAAGCGGCGTGCCGCTCCGCAGTCCCTGATGCCTGCGAACACTGGGGGCGATCCGCCGCACCAGATCCCGCCGGCCGTGCGCAGACACTTTTGGTGGGCCTGTTTCCCACCGCCACCACCAGAAGCAGGAGGGGCAGGGGGTCCCCCTCCCCCTCTTCTGCCTCCTCCTCCTCCTCCTCCTCCACCTCATTCCCCCCTCGAACTTATGGTGGTGGTGGTGGTGGTGGAAAACAAGCCCATCAGCTCTGCTGCATCAGCTCTTCCGAAGCAGCCGCCGCCCCACTTTTCTTGAGAGGAACTTGCTCCTCGCCCTGACCTTCCCTGGGGCCTTCCCGCACCCCACTGCAACATCCTTCCAGATCCCGCCAGCCCTCTGGGCGTACGCAGACATTTGAACAGATCAACTCTTCCGAAGAAGCCTCTGTGTGAACCACGATGTGCCGATACTTGTACATTGGAAGCCAATTCACAAGCAACCTTCCACAAGAAACCCGACCCTGAGATCCCAAGACGTCCATTGATGTTTGGTGTGTGAACGTTACGTTTTCCATCGCAAAACCATCGAAACCAAAGAAACCCAGGGCACCCTGGAGGCAAGCAACATGTTTCTCGGCATGGGCCTCCAGATGCTTTACCAGGTCAACTCTTCCGTGAACCAAAATGCCAAATGGTACCGATGCCGCTACTCCCCAGGCCTCCCCCGGGGTGCGTTATGACCAGAATTTCGAGTCGAATCCAGCGGTGGCGACGAGGGCCTCACAGGATGCCAAAAAAGGGGAAATCGAGAAAATGGTAGCGGTATGGGTACCTTTTCCTCCTCTGAGCCTCCGCCTCCCCTTCAGGGAGGAACTTCCTCCTCACCCTGAACCTCCCTGGGGCCTTCCCGTTCCCCACTGCAACGTCCTTCCAGACCAACCTCACTGCAAGAATGCGCAAACACGTGGAGACGTGCAGCACGACCCTGAAATACCCTGCACCTCCCCAGACCAGACCCCCTGCAATGCTCTGCTACACCACACAAAACGACGCCGCACTACCCTGCAGTGGACGTGCAAACGCCGGCAATACCTTGCCGACGTACATGATAAGCATGCAAAGCGCAAGCCTCCAGGGAGACCCGCCGAATCCATCCTCTGCGTTTGGGGGCGGGTCGACTCGCAACTGTGCGACGTGATAATCACGGGGAGGGTGCTGCCGCTGGGCTGCTTGCTGATCATCGAGCGTGCGCGAGCGTGCAACAGCGGAACGCTCAGAACCCCTGTCTGGACTCAGGAGGCTTGCCAACACATTACCTGGGCTAGGACCGAGCGTGTGGGTGCAACTTTGCGGAGCCCCGCCGAGCTCCTTTCGCCGCTTCTCCTCCATGATGCGCTCCTGCCAGGAGCGGAGGAGAGGATAGGAGAGAAACACAAGGACGGGAAGAAGCTTGAAAGGAGCAGTTCAGCCTTTTGTATTATTCTACGACGAGTCGGATGGAGAACTCGCTTCGACCTCCTGAAGGGGGCGAGAGCTGCAATGGGCAACTTGGTGAAAACTCTTTGACACATGTTGAGATTCGCTTGCGAGAGCATCTACCTGGAATGCGCTTGGGTAAGAAGGAAGAACATGTAAGTCTGCTTGAGTTCAATCTAAATAGAATCTCGTCAACACTTGAGATACACCCAGGCCCCTGAGGAACACGCGCAAACGCAGCGCAACGCGCCTCTGACTCTCGCAAATCAGTCCGTAGCCCCTCGGAGCCCTCTTGGCAACTCCTGGGGCCCGCTCAGAGCCCGGGGCCCAAGTCACTGTGACCCTGGCGCCGACTGGGGGCGTGGGGCGTCCCAAAAGTGAGGGGGGGGCGCATCATGGCCGGCGGCACGTGCGCGGCCCTGGCAGCCTTCCGCCACGCGGCCGGGGGGGTGCACTAGTTCTGCCAGCGACGCGCCCTCTCCCTTCTCCTCTCCCCCGCCAACGCAGCTTCGCGTCGCCCGCACGCACGAGCCCGAAACCGAGACCGATTGCCTAGTGGTGGGGGGGGCTCTCCGCTCCACTTCGATCTCACCCCCTCGCCTCCGATACCACGTGATACGCACGTGGCTTGGGGCATCATCGAGTGAACTGATGGGAGCACACCAAGCCCGGAAAGAAGTCAAACACATTGGCTTCATTACACGTGTAATCGGCAATCGGCATTCGCCAATCGGGCAAAACCAGGCTGCAACAAGCGCGCGAATAAAGGCTGGCACGCTAGACCAAATCTGCATGCTTGGTCAGGTACTAGACCTGGACATCAATTCGATCGCAACGGTGTGCGCAAACTGGTGAAGTGGTATCCCTATCAACCAGGTTATCGACGTCCTGCCGAACAGACCTCATCAAACTACCAATCCGAAAGAAATCCACGCGAAGAATACCGCGACCAAGAACTGCGTCGAAAATGCCTATGCTTGAACGTGCGAGCACGAAGCGTGAAGAATGAACGACAACGCCAAATAAGGGGAGACCAATAGGACCTCTCCTGGGGTGCGTTCTGACCAGGATTTCAAAGCGAATCCAGCGGTGGCGACGAAGGCCTCCCAGAAGGCCGAAAAGCAGAAAACGGGTGAGGGGTAGCGGTATGGGTAACTCGTCCTCCTCTGAAGATAGTAGAGGAGAGCTGAATACAATCAGAATGCCCTATATTCTCGTGACCCCCAACAGGCTCTCGGGAGGCCTCCAAGAGGCCCCCAAGCGGCCCCAGGAGGCCCCCCCACTGCCCCCCCGAGCGCGCAAGCAAGTGCCAACGACCCGACGCGCTTAGGAGTCCCCACGAGGCCACCAAGAAGCCTCCCGAAAGAGTCCCCATAGGCAAAACTCTTCCAAGTGGCCCGCGACGCGTTCAAACTCACCCAGCGGCCACCAAGAAGCCTCACATGCCGAACGCAAAGCCTGATAAGAACAGCCGCCGCCCCTGCAGCTCCGCACCGCGAAAGACCACTCGGTCAGTCGACAACGGCACGCAATTATGGGCCGGCGGAATGAGCGAAGCGATTCAATCATGTCATAATGCCCTAGATTCTCGTCACTAAGACGGCCAACACCGGAGCAAAAGAGGCAGAGCAGCAACCAGGGCCGGATCCTGCTCCTGCAGCTCCTTCTTGCCCCACACGGGCCTCTTCTGCTCCTCCAGATGGGGAACTGAGCAAACTCCAATATCGACGCAAGGCACGTCAGAACACATGCTCGAAGAGCCAAGAATGGTCAGAGGCGCTGACATGTGAAACATTGGAGGGGCAATACAGCACAGAGGAACTAGAGCAGATCCAGGGACAGACCAAAGCAAACAAGAAATCGTCGAGAGGAGTCAATTCTGAATTGAAAGTGTGTCTAGCTGCCCCAACGAAGCAGCAGCTGACCAAAGGCAAACGGGTCCTGCACCTCGGGCCCTCCCCCCGGAACCAAGCCTTCGTCCTGAGCCGCTCCTTTTTAGACCAGCGCGCTCCACTTCACTCGCAACATAACGACTCGCAAACGGCCTGGATCCGCCGCGGGGGATCTACGATAAATGACATCGACGCAGGCATGTGTTTCTTTCGGACGTTTGCGAGTAGGCACTTTGCGAGTAATGGAACGCGTTCGGTGACTTTAGACAACCCAGAGACCCGGGGAGGGCCCCTGGAGGCCGAACGAAGGCGGGGAAACCTGTGGGCCCGTGTCCCTCAGAATCCGTTGGCTTCATGGCGGATGGATGCAGGAGGGAGGAAGCGCAGCAAAGGCAACGAGGAGGACATGCGCGTCCTCCTCCTGCTGCTTCATGGCCTCCTCCATCTCCCTTTGCCGCCTCTGCTTCTCCAAGTCTTGCCAGTCGGGCGTCTTGGACCTGGCCGGCGAATGCCCACATGGTGCTGCTCTTCTGCCTCCTCCTCCTCCTCCTCCTCCTCCTTCTCCTCCTCTTCCCCCTCCTTCTGATCCACCTCCTCCTCCTCCTCCTCCTCCGCCTCCTCCTCCTCCTCCTCCTCCTCCTCCTCCTCCTCCTCCTACCTTTCCTCGGGACAGCAGTCGGATCGGGTTAAACCGAACATCTGTGAGATCCGGCGGTTCTGAGGGATGCATCGGGCACCGCGCCGCGGCCTTTCCTGGAGCGTTCCGGCCCCCTCCGCGAGTGTGCTGGAACGCTTTTTCCCAGAAAGGGCGTGGGCCCAGGGTTCTCTTTTAGTATGTAAACATGTCCCCGGTGCCCAACTTGAAGGAGGCCGGCGGATTCTTTCCCTGATAAATATCGAAGTCGAAGGAGGCCGGCGGATTAAAATTTGAGGATGTCTCAGGCGAAACGCTTGTTTTTGAAACCCCGATCGATAAATCACAGGGTGCGGGACACCTCAGCACGACCACACCCCCAGCATGACCACACCCCAGCACGACCACGCCCAGCACGACCACGCCCCAGCACGACCACACCCCAGCACGACCACACCCCAGCACGACCACACCCCAGCACGACCACACCCCAGCACGACCACACCCCAGCACCAGCACGACCACACCCCAGCACGACCCGATCGATAAATCACAGGGTGCGGACCACCCCAGCACGACCACACCCCAGCACGACCCCACCCCAGCACGACCCCACCCCAGCACGACCACGCCCCAGCACGACCACACCCCAGCACGACCACACCCCAGCACGACCACACCCCAGCACGACCCCACCCAGCACGACCCCACCCCAGCACGACCACACCCCAGCACGACCACACCCCAGAACGACCACACCCCAGCACGACCCCACCCAGCACGACCCCAGCACGACCACACCCCAGCACGACCCACCACACACACCCCAGCACGACCACACCCCAGCACGACCCCACCCCAGCAAGACCACACCCCAGCACGACCACACCCCAGCACGACCTCACCACAGCACGACCACACCCCAGCACGACCACGCCCCAGCACGACCACGCCCCAGCACGACCACGCCCCAGCACGACCACACCCCAGCACGACCACACCCCAGCACGACCACCCCCCAGCACGACCACCCCCCAGCACGACCACACCCCAGCACGACCACACCCCAGCAGGACCCCACCCCAGCACGACCCCACCCCAGCAAGACCACACCCCAGCACGACCACACCCCAGCACGACCTCACCACAGCACGACCACACCCCAGCACGACCACGCCCCAGCACGACCACGCCCCAGCACGACCACGCCCCAGCACAACCACCCCCCAGCACGACCACCCCCCCAGCACGACCACACCCCAGCACGACCACCCCCCAGCACGACCACACCCCAGCACGACCACACCCCAGCACGACTCCCCAGCACGACCACACCGCCTTGGTTGAGTGGTTGCCTGTCGTCGTGGAATGTTTCGTGGGGTGTCTCGTGGAATGTTTCGCGGGGTGTCTCGTGGAATGTTTCGTGAGGTGTCTTGTGGAATGTTTCGTGAGGTGTCTCGTGGGATGTTTCGTGAGGTGTTGCCCAGTTGGGTATCGTGAAAACGTGTCCATGCTCCACATGTCTATATCCCTTTCCGGGTTCGTGGGTCCATCATGTTTGTTTTGCGATGTACTCCGATCCCAGGCCTGCCCGGACTCGCACTGGTCCTCGCCGTCGCCCTCCGCCCCCTCCGCCATCTCTTCCTCCTCCCCTGCGCCACCAGAAAATCAAAGGAACTTCGCATGAGTACCTTCAGGGAGGGCGGCGGTGCATATCATCGCTGGTTCTCGGTGGTAATTAATACGCCGCCACCCTCCCCTGAGGCCCAGGGACAATTCATTAGAAGGTGTATGTGTATTCCTTTTTGTGGCGAAGCCTCCTCACCCCCCTGGTGCTCCACCGCGCATCTACGACCCCCCCGGCCACAGACAAGCCCAGAGATGATTCTGGACCTTCCAGCACGGCCGCTGGTGGCTCAAATGCGGTCATGGGACGTTTCGAAACACCCTGGGACACCCTCTGAATCCCCCTCGAACCCTGCCAGCTGGCCGAAACAGAACTCAGAAATGATTTGCACGACCCTGCGGGTTGTTGATATCATCTTATGGTGGACAGCACCAGCGAAATCCACAAAATAACTGAAATAGACCTAATGGTTCCGCAAGCGACATGAAAGCTACACGGACCGATGAAGACGAGCTTAAAAAGCTGCACAAGCAAGCCACAAACCAGCTACTTGAACGAGAAATCTTGCTGTAAGCCAGGCTGCCTGAAGACAAGCCACGCTATAGTCCCACCAGTCCTCTAGGGCGTGAGTGGTCTCTGTCAAACCCCTTCTTGCCTTTCGAGGAGTGGGGTCTCCCCTCCCCCTCCCCCCACCCCCTGGGTTTGGAGTCCTCCCCCCCGCGAGGTGTCAGAGGGGTCCTTTTGGCCCCTGGTGGCCCCAAGAGGGCCCCAGATAGCTCCAGATGGCCTCCTCGATTGCTCGAGGCATCTCAAGATTGTTCAAGATAGCCTCCAACATGCCTCAAAGAGCCTTCACGATCGCTCCAGGACGGTCCCAAGTAACCTCCGAGCCTCTGAAGTAGACCCCCAGAAGTCTAACATCCTTCAAATACCATGGCATGTTCTGTGTATGTTTGGCTTCCCGTCTTCTCTCTTCCGATGAGGCCTCAAGATGGCTCCAAGATGATCCCAAGAGGAGCCCAAGAGTGCCCCAAGAGCGCACAAGACCGCCCCCAAGAGCGGCCGAACTGGGCTCCACACAGCTATATGTTTGGGCCCAGACCAGGGTACCCTGATCTACGCCCCTTGGATTCGATCGATAGCCTCCAAGATGGCCCCGAAATGCCAGACGAGGTCTCCAGCCCAAATAATGAACCCCGAAGCCCCGAAGAGTCCCAAAGGGAACCCCAAGAGGGCCCAAGAGGCCTCCAAGATGGCCCCAAGAAGGCCCCACGATGGCCCCAAGAGGCATCCAAGACGCTCCCAGAGCGAAAGATCGCAAAGGTCTTTCTGGCGACTCCTGTCATTGTCGTCGTCGCCGCTAACGGGGAACAAACGCTTCCTGCGGCTGCCTTGGTTGAAAGGTGGCCTGCCGTTGCCCCCCTCCTCATCCTCATCATTCGACATGGCTGCGAAGACGGACGCGGGCAACTCTGGAATCTGTTGTTGGATGGGCTGATGAGGACACGCGCACCGTCAAGAGTTCAAGGCATGCGAACGCAAGCCACAACCCCGTGATCCCCGAGATGGTGCCACAGCGAGGGGGTCTGGGGAGGAGGAGGAGGAGGAGGAGCGAAACCCCCCCCGCCGAGTTTTTGTTGTCGCAGCGCGCGGGGGTCTGGGGGATCCCTCCCCGCGCCAGCCTGGAGCGCTCCCGGTTCGGCCTGCGGGCCGCACCGCCGCCCGTGCCGCCGCCCTTCTTGTCGGCGGCCTGTCTCTCGCGGCGGCCAACGCGCGCCCCCCCTCTCGCCTTCTGTGCGGCCCTCGTCCTCAGCTTCTGCACCCTCCTCGCCTTCTTGCTTCTCCATCTCCTCCTCCTCCTCCTCCTCCTCCTCCTCGCCCCCCTCCTTCTCCTCGTCCTCCTCCTCCTCCCTCTCGCCCTTCTTCTTCTCGCCCTCTTCTTCCTCCTCCTCCTGAACGTATTGGTCCTCCTGCTTCGTCGTCACGAGACGGGGGCGGCGAGGAGGACCACGAACTGCCACTGCCGCGGTCTGTGTGAGCTAATGGCTCCAGCCGCCTCTCAGCTCAAGCGTTCCGCAGTGAAAGACTCTGCTGAGTACGAGGAGGCCACCACTGGCAATCACGCGTCAAACCACGATGTGCAAGCTACGTGGCGCAATCATGCGGTGTACGTTCTGTGGTGCACGCTATGAAATGCAAGCTGTGTGTGTGGGGCGGGGGGGCAATCTACGTGGTGCAATGTACGTGGTGTGAGCCATGTCGTAGTCTATGTAGTGCAGCGCCACGAGGGAACGGGGGGGGGCAGACCCGCAGTTCGGCCTTCTACTGGGAAGTGAAGGGCGGCGACGAACGGGAATGGGGCCGCCAGGCCCGCTGACGGGCCGGGCGCAGTTCCTTATGAGAGACATGAGAGCTCCTACGTGCAAGCACTGTTCGAGGAATATCGGCAAATCTCTGCCCCTCAAGGAAGTCATCCCAGTCGCGCGCACGGACCAGCGAGAACAACGATACACGCGCACCGATTCTCGCAGAAGCTCGATGGGACGAACCTGTGGCAAGCAGAGCGGTCGCAGCTGGGACCAGGCAGCGCGACCGACAGAGGGATCGCCAAGACTCCGAGGACTGGACTGGCTTTGGGCTGGGGGTTGACCGTTTGCCGACATTGGCATAGGCGAGCTTGCAACCCAACATGTGCCAGGCGCTGCATGAGGTCCGAAACAAGAATCCCCCCAAACAAGTGACTGAATGATTCGGGCTGGGCGAAAGGGGGGGATAGCAAAGGGGGAGTTTGAGAATCAGCTCACGTAGCTGATTTTCCCGGCGCCTCCCGGCGCCGGAGGCGGCCACGTATCGAGGAATGGGCCCATCGGTGGGGACGAAACCGGCTCCATGCAGCAGATGTCGTAACCCCACCTTTCCCTATCCCCCCTTTCGTCCGGCCCGAATGGTATTAGCGGTAAGTCGGGCCTGTCCCCCTACAGGGGGATTTTCTACGAAAAAGTAAAAAATACCTCCCCAAAAATCAAAAACTAATCCAAAAATAGTCTGGGGACTGTTTTTTGAATATGTTTGACCTTTTTAATGCATTTTTGGAGTATCTTTTATTTTTCGTCGAAAATCCCCCTGTAGGGGGACACGCCCGACTTAATATTAGCGCTCTCGCGGGCTCTGGCCTTTGACAGCCCCTGGCGGCCCCGCGAGGCCGCCCCCTGCATCGCTCCAGGCTGCCATGCCCCCCCTGCCAGCTCGAGGGCCCCCCTGGCGCCCGCCCTGGACCTCCGAGCTGTCGCCGGCATCCCCAGGAAGCGCCCAAGAAGCGCCCTCGAAGAGGCCCTCGAAGAGGCCTCCGAGAGCCCCCCCCCCCGAGGCTCTCGAGAGGTCGCCGGCAACCCCCCTCAAGGTGCCTCCAAGAGAGGCTCCCGAGAGGCATCTCAAGAGACCCCATCGGGCATCTAAGAGGCCTCTAGCACAGTCCTGACAGGGCGGCGGGATGGGCCGAATAACACAAAGTACACATGTCTGTAAATGCACTGTATGTATATATTTATGTGCATACATACAGATGTGTCTAGATGTGTGTGTGTGTGTGTGCCTCCCTTGTTCCCCCTTTGTCCCTTCCCTCCTGCCCGCCCACCTGCTTCGTCCCGCAAGCCCTGGCCTCCCGCCTGCGCGTTCGCAGTCGCTACTTCCTTCTCCCTTGCTCCCTCTCCGGCGCAGCGCGGCACAGAATGGCGGGACCTCGCAGTAAAACGCCACAGCCTTGAGTAGAGTAGGCTGTTTGGACGCTGGCCCAAGGTGGGGGGGCCCGGAACGAACCCAACATTCTGCTGAACTGCTGTCTTGTGTTGTTTGTGTTGTCCCTCGTTCTCTGCCTCCTGCCTCCCATGTGGAGTCCCGAAACGGTGCGTGACAGACCGTGCGGTGACCTCGAAATCCCCCAAAACCTCACCGCACGGTCCGTCACCGCACGGTTTTGGGACCCCGGAGGCCCCTGTCGCCCGAGACGTCCTCGGCGAACGACCCGAGCCCCAAAGACGTGCGGTGACCCCGAATCCCCACCGACTCGCCGCACGGTGCGGCCACCGCCCCGCTCGGGGGCGCCCCCGCTCCCCAGTCCTGCCTCCTGCCTTCGGGCCGGGCAAAAGGGGGGGATAGCAAAGGGGGGGGGGGTGAGAATCAGCTCACGTCGCTGATTTTCCCGGCGCCTCCCGGCGCCGGGAGGCGCCCACGTATCGAGGAATAGGCCCGGCGGCGGGGCCGAAACCAGCTGCACGCAGCAGATTTCGGAACCCCACCTTTCCCTATCCCCCCCCTTTCGTCCGGCCCGAATGGTATTAGCGGTAAGTCGGGCCTGTCCCCCTGCAGGGGGATTTTCGACGAAAAATAAAAAATACCCCAAAAAGTAATCAAACAATAATCCAAGAATAAACCCCCCTTTCCCAAACCCCCCTTTCGCCCGACCCGATTTCTGCTGTCTACCGTGGGGGGGGCGGCCGGCACCGAGACGAGCGGCCTGGCCTCGGGATGCCCCAAGAGGACGCCACCCCGCACTGCCGGGAGAGCACAAAGGGGCCTCGAGAGGACGGCCCACGGGAGGCCGCGAAGAGAACGCCTCGCGTGCCCAACGCGGCCCAAAGACGCCCCTAAGAAGGCTTCAAAACAGCCGATGGAGCCCCCAAGACGCCCCACCCCAACAACAAGGCCCCAGGAGGGCCTCCGGAGGCCCTCTCGGGCGCATTGCTTGCCCAAACTGCAGATGAAACATTGCTTGACGCAGGTCGGCCGCCAGAAACTCAGATGTTCCGAACAGTGTGTTGGAAAAAAAACGTCAGGTGTTCTCGCCTTCGCGGGCTTCCTGAAGCTCAAAATTGCCCCCAGGCGGCCCACGAACCAAGGAGGGCCCCAGTGCGGACCAGGTGGTCCCCAAGAGGAGCCCCGAAGACCCCCAAGAGGGCCCCTGGACGGCAAGAGCCCGAGAACACGGAGGCACGCTTCGGGACGAACCTTGGGACGAACCTTCGGCACATTTCGGAGCCCAATTCCTTCATCACGAACTGGATGCCTCCCGAATGGGGTCAGAGTAGCTGGGGTCGCAAGATCGCGCCGCACTGTCGATGCATCGCCGATGCATCGGCGACGTCGGCGTCGAGAACAGCGGGCTCCACATCCAGCCGCAGAGCCAGTGCATCAGCGATGCGGCGCGATCCTGCGACCCCATCCACAAGGACTCCATGTGGGAGGCCTGGACGTGGGAACAGGGAAAAACGAGACACCACCACCACCACCATGGACCGCCAGCGGGAGGAGCCAAGGGGGTCCCCCTGGTGGTGTCCCCCCTCTCGCTCGAAACATCGCCTGTCCCCAGCTCGGGGAGGCATTGTAGACCTCCTCGCTGGAGGTGACCCCCCTGGTGGTGATATCGCTTCCCCGAAACCTGACATTGCCAAGATATTGCGCCATCGCGCAAAATCACCACCTGAACTCTGGACCCCATGACTCTGCATTACATTTCTCTGGCCGGCTCGTTCTATGAGGGCCCCTGGGCCCGCGGCCAGGCGCAGACGCCGCTTGCGAACCCCATGCAAAGACAGCACCTCAATCTCCAGGCCTCCCGAGGCCGAACGTGCCCACCTCCCCCCATCCAAGCAGGACGCACCAGAACCGAATCGGAAACTCGACTCGGCTATCGACATACATCGAACCAGCAAGAGTTCTGTCGGGCGTGTCCCCCTACAGGGGGATTTTCGACGAAAAATTAAAAATTACCCTGTGACGTACCCAACCCATTTGTATCAATGGAAACGAGGAGTTGGCCGAAACTTGTATGGACAATCAACTTGATGTGTAAGAGACATGGGAGGCGTCGCTGTGCTGGGCCCCGCAAGCAGGCCTCGAAAGTGGCGACAGTTTCACAGATCGCAGCCCCCAAGGATGGCGAGGTCTAATTTGAATCTGCGTGTGGCGTCACTGTGCTGGGTCCCCCAGCAGGCCTCGAACGTAGCGACAGTTTAACAGATCGCAGCCCCCCAGGGATGGCGAGGTCTAATTTGAATCTGCGTGTGGGTACCCACTGTGCTGGGCCCCCCAGCAGGCTTCGAAAGTGGCGACAGTTTCACAGATCGCAGCCCCGCAGGGATGGCGAGGTCCAATTTGAATCTGCGTGTGGGTACCCACTGTGCTGTGCCCCTCAGCAGCCCTCGAAAGTGGCGACAATTTCACAGATCGCAGCCCCCCAGGGATGGCGAGGTCCCATTTGAGTCTGCCGTGAGTACCCACTGTGCTGGGCCCTTCAGCAGCCCTCGAAAGTGGCGACAGTTTCACAGATCGCAGCCCCCCAAGGATGGCGAGGTCTAATTTGAGTCTGCGGTGAGAACCCACTGTGCTGGGCCCCTCAGCAGGCCTCGAAAGTGGCGACAATTTCACAGATCGCAGGCCCCCCAGGATGGCGAGGTCTAATTTGAATCTGCGTGTGGGTACCCACTGTGCTGGGCCCCTCAGCAGCCCTCGAAAGTGGCGACAATTTCACAGATCGCAGCCCCCCAGGGATGGCGAGGTCCCATTTGAATATGCCGTGAGTACCCACTGTGCTGGGCTCCCCAGCAGGCCTCGAAAGTGGCGACAGTTTCACAGAACGCAGCCCCCCAAGGATGGCGAGGTCCCATTTGAGTCTGCCGTGAGTACCCACTGTGCTGGGCCCCCCAGCAGGCCTCGGAAGCGGCGACAATTTCACAGATCGCAGCCCCCCAGGGATGGCGAGGTCCCATTTGAGTCTGCCGTGAGTGCCCACTGTGCTGGGCCCCCCAGCAGGCCTCGAAAGTGGCGACAATTTCACAGATCGCAGCCCCCCAGGGATGGCGAGGTCCCATTTGAGTCCGCCGTGAGTACCCACTGTGCTGGGCCCCCCAGCAGGCCTCGAAAGTGGCGACAATTTCACAGATCGCAGCCCCCCAGGGATGGCGAGGTCCCATGTGAGTCTGCCGTGCGTACCCACTGTGCTGGGCCCCCCAGCAGGCCTCGGAAGTGGCGACAGTTTCACAGATCGCAGCCCCCCAGCTGGCACGCAGCGACGAGCGAGGCAAAAGGCAAGGGGGAAGAGAGGGGCGGGAAGGAGGCAAGGCGACGCGCGAGCAGTGCTCTATTCAAAACGAGAACCCAACGCAGGAGGGTTGGGAATACCCCAACAATACTCCAAGAAGGTCAAAAAAAAACAAGCAATAGTCCAGAGACTATTTTGGGACTACTTTTTGACTATTTTTGGTGTATTTTTTGTTCTTCGTCGAAAATCCCCCTGCAGGGGGACAGGCCCGACTTAAAGCAAGAGTCGGCCAACAGATCAGACAGCATCGGAACCGGCGCCCACCGGCCCGAGCCAGGACGCACACGAGAACATCCGAGCCGAGATTTTGGACGCCCGACATGGGTACCGAAAAAATGGGTACGATGCCCAACAACAAATGTTGTCCCAAACCAACAGCGGCCGCTGTTGGGCAGGCGGCCTCCTGTCTCGAATGGACACAGGCCGCGGCGGCGTGGACAGCGAGTCCTGTTCAGAATGAACAAGAACTGCTGTTGGGCATTGTACCAACTCTTTCCGTACCCATTTCGGGCGTCCAAAGAGATCGGAATCCAGAGCCCGATCGAATCGAACCCGGCACGCCCGAGCCCGCACCGAGCCCGAGCTCCCCCGGCCCCAGGGGCCTTTGGGGCGTCCCCCGCGCCGTCCGGGCCCGGCTGCAGCGGGCAGTCCTGCGGGGCGCCCGGCCACGGCGGGGGCGGCTTTTGGGGCGCGTCTCGCCATCGCTCGGGCGTCCATATTCTTCGTGCATTTTTCGATTTCGTGCGTGCTTTTTGTTCGCCAAATGATCAAGGATGGTCCTCGATGGCCGTCGCCGAGAAAAAATGTTCGCTCGGACGTCCATTCCTCGGGTATTTGTCGGTGTCGTGCGTGTTTTCTTCGCCAAATGATCAAGGATGGTCCTCGAGGGCCGTCGCCGAGGAAGAATGCACACGTCCGAGCGACGCCAAGGTGTGGATACGGTGGAGGCCCGGCCACAGGGAAGCTTCCACGAGAAACCCAGCCCTGAGACCCCAGGGCGTCCACTGATCTGTGGCGATGGGGACGTCACGCTTCCCGTGGCCCCCACTGTAAAGGAGTGGGCGCCATCACGGAGTGAGGCCCAACCTCGGCGGCGAGCGAGGGGGGCAAGCGAGGAGGAGGCCTTCGGGGCTTCTCGGAAGCCCTCCCCTCGGGCCTTCTGAGACGTTTTCTGCGTCTTCGGAGAAGGCTCCAAAAAATTCCCAGAAGGTGGGAGGACTTCCGAGCCCCCCAGGTTGCCCGCCGACAACCAAGCTACAGCCTCGCAGAACTTGCTGCCTGCTGCCTGCGGGTCGAAGCCTTTGGCCACAACCCCTGGGAACTTCAACAACGATACTTCTGTCGAGTGCCAGACTTCGGGTGTGCGCACTGCTCCTGATGAGGGGGAAGGAGCACAAGGGGAGGGAGGAGGGCCCAAAAGGCAAGATCAGTCAGCATCGAGCCGGCAGAGATCGGACCGAGTCGAGCTGTGCACCGGAGCGGGCCGCACCGGCGCGGAGGCGGAAGCGAATCGAATCGACCACGCCGCTGCTGGGAACCGCGCACTTCACACTGAGGCACCTGGGCCTGTCCCGACAGGGCTTCGCAGAGCCGCCACAGGACAACGCGTGATGTATCATCATTTTCCGGCCCGTTCTCCGGGCGACAGGTGCCGCAACATATATATATATATATATACATATATATATATATATGTATATTCATTTATGTATTTATGTAGTGATTTATTCATTTATTTATTTCTTTATTTATTTATTTGTTTATTTATTTAATTATGTATATATATATATATACACCAGCCGATGTATACACACACGGCGTTTGTGCCGCCACTTGCCACTAAGTGGCGGACACACGTACCACAGTATAGTAGACACGCTCCTGGCCTCCATCCAGGCGCAGTGTCGCTCCCCGAGGCCCGATGCCTCGGCAGGCCTGGCGGGCTCCGCGCAAACGGGCGCCCGCGGGACCTGCCCCTCCCTGAGGGGATCCGACAGGATGGATGGCGGCCGCAGTGGGCGGGGAGTGGGCGCTGCGAGGACAGCTGCCAGAGGGCAGCCGGCAGGGGGAACCCTCCTCGGCATGGCCTCGCCTAACATCCTTGCCCAGCCCTCCTCGGTCACAGCTCTGGTGGGTGGGAGGGCATCCGCCTCTGCTGCTGCCTCCTGGGGCCTGCAGGCAAACAGGGGCAGACGAAGGGGCGTCTGGCTGACTCTAGGCCACTGGCGGCGTCCAGCCTGGAACGCCCGCGGCGGGGTCGCCGCTGCGTCAACGCGACACGCGCCGTACAACTTCCAGCCAACGCGTAGAACGAGGATGCGCGTTGAGGATGCGGGCCCTTCGGACGCCCGAGCATAGGTTCTCTGAGCTAAGGATTGCCTGAGGATGAGGTAGGGACGCAGAAGTACCCTTGGGAGCACCGCTCAACCTTAGCACGCGCACTGACTGTGGTGGCCGGTCAGTGCTGACCGGATGGGCGCGCCTGTGAGCCACGGCTCCAGCCGCGGAGCGCCAGGGCCCAGCCTCTTTGCGTCACGAGGCGGGCCCCGAGGCGAGGGGCAACGTTCAGGGGGGGGGGACAGGCCCAGGGGGGGGGGGGGGGACGGTGGCCTAGAAGCGCAGACGCATCGCCGATGCATCGGCGACAGGCTCCGAGACGAGCCCGCGCGCTCCTGGGCTGGGTGGGCCATGAGGCCCTCCTCCTCCTCCTCCTCCTCCTCCTCCTCCTCCTCCTCCTCCTCCTCCTCCCCCCCCCGGCGGTGGCAAGGACCAAGGACCCCCTCCCCTGGCGCCACGCAGGGCAACTGGACAGCCCGACTGCCACGGCGCGGACGTACAGCGCCGTCCCCGGAACATCCCGGTGCTGATCGATGCAGGGCCATGAGCACATCCTTCTTGGGCTGAGAGGGCACGGGTACGCCCTTTTGGGGAAGTGCGCCTGACAAAGCGCCCAATGCGTGTCCACAGTGCTCAATCCGACCGGCGAGTTCACCCAGGCCTCCTGCTGATCCTCCTGTTTCATCGCCGCCCCCCTCATCCTTCTCCTCCTCTTCTTCCTCTTCCTTCTCCTCCTCCTCCTTCTCCTGATTTCCTCTTCCTCTTCCCCTGCGCATCCTCCGCCTCCCTCTCTCACGTAATCCTCGAGCGCCTCGTGTTCCTGTTCCTCCTTTTCCTTCTTTTCCTCCTATTCCTCCTCTTCCTCCTCCTCCTCCTCCTCCTCCTCCTCCTCCTACTCCTCCTCCTGTATCTCCTCCTCGTCCTCCTCCTCCGCCTTTGCCTCATCCATGCGGTTCCCCCTGGCCTCGACAACTTCACGAGACATGGTTCCTCTGTCCCGCCTGTTGCGCAGCGAAAGTCGTTGTAGGGCGCTGGCTTGCTTGTCTTGGCAATCATCGTGCTAACGTAAAGAATTTGTGGGGGAAAAACAGATCCGTATCCCCCGCCGCTACGGGGCGTGATTTCGCGGATGCCCGGCGCGGAACGTATCCATGAGGTGCGATCACGTATCCGTGGGATCGCGCCCCCCAAGAATCTAGACCGCGACGGCGCGGATACGAAATATGTTGGCTGCTCGTGAGGAGTGCTGAATAAGGAACGAAAAGGGCTTCTCTGGCCAAAGCGAGCGTCGGCCGCGAACAAATTTCCCGACCAGGGATCTAATCAGTGGCCCGCAAAGCGGAACCCCTCTTGAGCCCGAAGTGGTCCTCACATGAACATTTTGGCTGTACTTTCCCGTCGCTCGTTCATCGACAGGTCCGCCACCCCTTGTCGAGTCATTGAAGAGTGTGTAGCTTTCCGAACTATGTGAAGGAATCTGGCAAGGTTCCCACTGGCCCTTTGTCCGTTCCGCCGCCCGCCTTGCTCTCCCGCCTCAGATGGCTCGAAGAGGGTTTCCTGGAGGGCCCTTGTCGGCATAATTGGAATCCAAGATGGCGACAGTCGCCCCCAAGATGACCCGAAAGGGTCCTCTGAAGACTCCAGGCTTCCCCCGATGCGACCCAATATTGCGACAGGGCGGCCAAAGAGTCCGCCAAGACGCCCCAACAAGGCTCCAAGATGTCACCCAGGAGGGCCTTGGAAGCAACCGATGATCGATGCCCCTTTATCTGTTCAATGATGTGCGGACTCCCGCCTCGTCGGTCTTAGGCACGTCCGAGACGGCCGAAGAGCCCCCCACGAACTCTTCAAGGCTGCCAGACAATCCCAGATTTGGGGACCTTTTTTTGCCCAGGCAGGCCCCCCTACAAAGCCTCAAAGGCAAGGCACTCAATCTATCTACCGGGAATGAGCTGCGCGCTCAAGGAAACACGGCAGGGAGAAGCTGGCTCAGGCGGGGGAAGAAGTCGGGCTGGGATCGTCGACACATCGCCGACACATCGGCGGAGCGCCACCGAAGGCGAGTCCATACGGTCTGGGGCGGGGGTGGGCGTTCGGGCCCCATATCGCCGATGAGTGGGCGATTGGGGGTCGATGAGTCCCGCCTGAGCCCATCCCCTACTTATGTTGCCCCCTCGGCGTTCCGAATCGACACTCAGCGCTGCGGCGGCCTTGTGTGACAGTCCGGGCACCCTCGGAGCGGCCCCGGCGAAGCGCAACTGCTGGAAAAAGTCCCGAACATGTCGAACCTCGAACTCGAACCTCGGGCCTTATCATCATCCCCCTCCACACGTTGCCCCTGAGCGCTGTCGACGGACGCATCGTCAACGTAGTCCCCTCCCGGTTCCCGCGGGGAGACGAGACGAGACGAGCCGCCACTCCTTCCGGCCAAGCATGGAGAACGGCACGCTCTTCCAGACCTTGTGACGGCGACGCGGGGAAAGGGAGGCGATGGATACACTATGCGACAAGGAGCTCCCTCACCAGAGCGACTCGTGGCCGCGTCGGGCACGGTCGTGCCCACCCCCGACACAGGGTGGCCACCGGGATGAAGACTGACTGGACGCGTATGCGATCTAAGGACATGAAGTGGGGAAGGGAGATCGAGCGTGTGACCCGCGTATGGTTGGATGCCAGAATCAACCCAAAAGAGAGCCACAGAAAAGAGAGAGTGAGAGAAAGAGAGAAACATACAAGGATTGAAACACTGATCCTCGCGAAAGACCCGGCCATCTACACTTGCCTTTATCGCGGGCCAAACATGGGGCCAACAAGGGGTCCGCAGCGTGGACGGGGGGAATAGCGGGAATGGTTGGAGGCATGGGAATCGGCACCAACACCAACACAGGCGGTTGCCTCCACAGGGGGAAGATAATCCTAGATCTCGGTGCTGGTGGTCATATTTCGGTCACCTCGGAAACCATAATCATCACTACCATCGCCGAGATCGGGATCCTCTTCCCTCGGTGGATGCGCACCGCCGATTTTGGTGTTGGTGTCAATCTCGAGGCCTGCGAACTGGGCGAGCGGGCACCTTGCTTGCTTCCGCGCGAGCCCCCAGGCGCCGCCGCTTCGCGGCCACCTCCCCGCCAACTCCTCCCCAACCCCCCGCCGCCTGTCTGCGCCGCGCGAGGCGCTCCGGCCCGCCTGGCCCGCCCTGCTCCCGAGCCCCAGGCGCCGCCGTTTTTTTTTGTGCCTGTGCGCCGTGAGTGTTTCCCGCCTCGTTGTCCCTCCGCGCTGGCGCGGCCGCCGGCGAGCCGCCGCGCGGAGCCCCCGCGACGCGCGCGCCGGCCGCCCTGCAGGAGGCACGGCGACGCGCGCGGGTCCTCCGCGGCAAGGAGGGGAAGCAACGGATGGCGGGTGACACCAGGCGAGGCGTTGGGCACGGCGCGTGGGAGTCGGGCAACTCCTCGAGAGCAGGGCGACTCCTCGCGACGCGCGCCGGGCGCCCCGAGAAGATTCCGGAGACGCGCGCCGGCCGCCCGCAGCGAGGAAGCAAACAGGTAGACGGTCGACGGAAGGCGAGGCTCGGGCGGGTCACGATGCAGCCGCGAGAAAAGCGTGAAGGGTATGGCAGAGTTGCCGGAAGGCCGCATGTGGACCCTGCCACTGGGGCCTTCGTTGGAGCTCCCTTTGGGCCACGAGCCGTGTGGGGGGTGTGCCGACATGGACATGCGGTGGGCGGGAGCCGCATGTGGATCCTGCCGCTGGGGCCTTCAGGGATATGTTCCCTGTGGGGCCTCGAACCGTGTGAGAGGTGTGCCGACATGGACATGCGAGCGGCGGGGGCCCGCATGCGAACCCTGCCACTGGGGCCTTCGGTGGACGGGCCGCGAACCGTGTGAGGGGTGTGCCGACATGGGAGGGGGGAAGGGGGGAGGATGGGGGAGGAGGAGGAGGAGGAGGAGGAGCAGGAGGAGGAGGAGGAGGAGGAGGAAGCGGAGGAGGAAGGAGGAATGAGGAACGCGGGTCGCTGTCTCTTCAAAACGGGCACCAGACTCCACAGGACGATGGTGCCCGCACTCTCGCTTCGAAATGTGCTCCCGTGGGGAGCTTCGAATGCTTTTTCTCTCCTCGCAGAGCTGGCAGACAGGAAAGCACCTGCGCAAGCAGCGAGGAGGCCACTGGACCCACGTGGCGAGGGTGAGAGCAGTAGGGGAGGAGGAGGGCCGAGGAAATCCTTCAGGTAACGACGACGACGGAGGTAGAACAAAACCAGACCAGTGGGAGAAAAAGCTGGGTAACCCGAGGACAAACGAGCCTGCTGAACAATAGAATCCGGATCTTCGCCAAGAGAGTGAAGCATCCCATGAAGCAGCCCATCAGATCAGACGAAACACGAGTTGACGTACAGATGGGGCGCATGATGACCCTGCGTGCAGACACCAATAAAAAAGGCTGAGATTTATGAATGACGAAATTGGCATGAAGAACATACAAGTCGGCACTGGAACGTTGGGCGAACGGGAACCATTTGCGGGCGGGCCTCAGAAGAATGCCCAGAGGATGCACACTATGGCCGGACGAATTCTACAACGTGCTATAAATCTGATGCTGCAAAGGCCTGGTCTCCCTGGAGAGCCCCACTGTTCGATCAAGATAAACATAGCCTGGCGGACATGGCGGACACGAGAAGTACCAGTGACATAGCTTACGCAAGTATGAATACGGATGAACCGGAATCGTTTTCTACAGCCGTATGGGGCGTTTCCCGTGCCTTCAGGAAAGGCCTTGAACTCTTTTCAGAGGGCCCGAAGATCTTCCGAGCCTTCTGGGAAGGCCCGCCCCGTTGAAAGTCCCCCCAAGGATCGCCGCCGACTTTCAGAGTCCTCCCCTTTCGCCCTACACGGTTCTTTCCGCGGCCCCCTGGCGCGCGACCGACTCGTTGCCCTCGAACGCAACGATGACAGTCTTCTTGCCCTCCTCGACCTGACAAATCGTCGGCCGCGCATGCAACGCGCGCACCCGCCGAACAAGGAACTCCTGCAAGACTGCCGAAGGGGAGGCCTCTTGTCGACCAACCGCGCGCACGAAGGAGCCCCAGGCAAGGCACCCTCCCCCGTCTCGTCTGCATCCACTTTTGCTTCAACCACTGCTGCCACGGCAACGGCTACTGCTACCATGTTACGACTACTACGGCCAACGCGACTGATAGTAGTAGTAGTTGTAGTAGTAGTGGTAGTAGTCGACGAAGTAGTCGACGTAGTAGTCGACGTAGTAGTAGTAGTAGTAGTAGTAGTAGTAGTAGTAGTATGTGGTAGCAGTAGCAGTAGTAGTAGTAGTAGTAGTAGTGATAGTAATCGTAATAATAGGAGTAGTAGCAATAGTAGTAGTAGTAGTAGTAGTAGTAGTAGTAGTAGAAGTAGTAGTAGTAGTAGTAGTAGTAGTAGTAGTAGTAGCAGTAATGATAGTAGTAGTAATGATAGTAGTAGTAGTAGTAGTAGTAGTAGTAGTAGTAGTAGTTAGTAGTAGTAGTAGTTAGTAGTAGTAGTAGTAGTAGTAGTAGTAGTAGTAGTAGTAGTAGTAGTAGTAGTAGTAGTAGTGTTTATACTACCACTACTACACTGCCTACTCCTCCTGCCACTACCATCACTACTACTACTACTACTACTACTACTACTACTATTCTACTACTACTACTACTACTACTTCTACTACTACTACTACTACATCCTACTACTACTATGATTATTATTATTACTACGACTACTACCTTTACTAGAACTAATACTACTACCACTACGACTGCTACCACTACTACAAATACTACTACTACTACTGCTACTACTACTATACCACTACGACTACGACGGCGACGACTACTACTACTACTACTACTACGACGACTACTCCGACCACTGCTACACATACTACTACTACTACTACCACTACTACTACTACTACTACTACTACTGCTACTACGGCTACAAATACTATAGACTACTACGACT